>JAHREE010000280.1:8378444-8422327 GCA_033628505.1 Tringa tobata
GCTCTAGGCGGGTTTTCGGGTCTGTGGGTAGTTCCGGGCGGAAGAGCCCCCGTCAGCCATCTCCTTCCCGCCCAGCCCCGGCTGAGGGGAGCCGCGGGGACCGGTAGGAGCGGGGAGCTCCCCAGAACAGGCCTCTGGAGCGCTACGGTAGCGGTGTATGCAGATAATTCTATTATTTTTACCTCATACGTGGCCCAGTATTCGCTCCTACCGCCCGGACAGTGGCCTACTCTGCATAATAAATATCTTAATGGCAAGTACAGCATCTATGAACAGTTGGAAATGCCGCGTTCTCATTAAGAGAAAGTCTGTCTCTGGAAGTAATTTAAGATTTCTTAACAACCGAAAAGACTTCGGTTAAAGTTACATAATTTATGCTGGTTTTCAACTGCAGTTAACTCTTGGGCACGTTGTGAACAAGATTTCAGACCCCTGCAAGACGCGTTTTCTGGCAAACGGCAGTTTTCCATACAAGAGTACCCTCCCCCCCTTTTTTTTTTGACCATCTTTTAATTTTGGGCACTCACTCGGGCACATGGAATTGGAATATGCATCACATGATACAGGTCCTGGCTGCTTTTTCTCCCCAAAGTAGGGACTTCCCTAGTACCGTGTAGTGTTTTTTATTTCTGTAGTACCACCCAGTGGCGAGTTAGTGTATTACTCCGAATACTGCTAGTTTACCGACTTGTACATAGGATTAAGGAAACGAATCTATTAATAGCCGCAATGCAGATGCAATATGGTTTAGTAGAAAGTAAAATAAATCAAAATTGCCAAATTAGGAAAAAAAAAATTGGGAGCTGTTTTGAGTTATTGACTTAAATGGAAGAAATATATCTAGCTCTGATGTCGTTGTGGAAATGCAGTTGTCTGTTTTTTAATATTTATTTCCATAAGCATGTTTACACCGGCTGATAACACCACTGGTGGTTGTATACGTAGCCTCCCACTCAAGTGCATAGAATGCTCTCCTCCTAACAATCTTCAGGGCATCAGTTTGTTAAGCTAAGACAAAAGAACTCCACTAGCCTTTAAAAATAAGAGAGAAGTTATTGTAATGAAAAGACCTAGCTTCAGCTACTGTGGAATATACTAGAATGATCTTTCACCCAGACTTCTTGTCACTACTTGTTTTTTAAATACTTTCCAAGTTGGGGTTATCAACAAGAATATCTATTCTTAAACACTCCCTGCTGAAATTTCCATTTTCTGAATTAAATTAATAGAGAAAATGAACTTCTTTGAGAGTCTACATGAGACACAGATTCCTTGTTGTCTGTCACTAATTCGCATCACATGTTACTGAAACTGAAGTTGGAAGCCAGAGCTGCACAAAAAGAAGCTTAGAAAATATCTTAACTTTGTCACACCAAGATAATAAAAAGCCTGTATCTCCAAGGAACCATGCTTCTTTGCTTCCTTAGCCTTTAACATCACATTGCACAGGTATCCCCGCCAGCATGGGATCAGTGAGTGGCTGTACCACAAGAGTGAGTTGTGTCTGGAAGAAGACCACATTTTTTGACAGAAAATGTAGCTCTACAGTCTGCATAATCAGATTTGAATTTGCACTTCTCTTTCTCCTCTTCCTTCCTTATACAGATCTTGCAATAAGTTTTATAACAGAACCAAAATCAACAGCCAGAGCAATTTAAAAGATTGTTTTTCTGACAAATTAGCTCTTTGATCTGATTGCAGCACCATATAACCACCAGAGTCGGCACAAGAAGGGGCCGTTTAAAGCGTGGTATCACATGCCAAGTTCACTGAATGCATCAGAAGAGTATGGGTGACCTTGAGTCACTCCTACTTTTGTGCAGACTGGAATAGTGCCAGCCACATTCTTTTTGCTGCACACAATAATCCTTTTTTTTTTTTTTAAATAGAGATGAAGTTTTTGGTTGGGGTTTTTTTGTTGGTTTTTTTTTTTTTTTACGATGCCTCCAAACAAAAGGCAGCAGGAGATGTAACTGGCCTGGGTATAGTGAGCTCCAGCCACCCCATCTTCTGCGTGTTCTTTTTTTTTTTCCTCTGCTTGACCTTTGTTCTTTCCTCATGTGCCATCCTTGCAAGGTTGGTTGGTCCCCAGGAGGCCCTCTTTCCTTCCCTGACTGCGATTCTCCTAACCTGGAAATACTCACCCTGGTAAACTGCCAGCACAGTTCTTCTAAATGAGTAACTTAGATAAACACAAGACCTGAGCAAAACTAAAATTCTTAATCCAAATTTAGGACTGGATTAAGATCTTAAAAACATATATACATTACACTCCAAAATTAGTGATGTCCCACTCTGCTCCAACACTGAACTAATACCATAGTCCTGTTTTTCCTTTAAGGTAAAGATGGAATTAACCCTTCACAAAGATAAAAAAAACCCAACAGAACAAACCCAAAACCAGCAGCCCTGGGGAGTACTGGGGGCCAAGGCAGTAAGACTGGCCACTGCCCCCGTTCCTTCCTCGGGACGCTTCAGCCTCTCCTGGCCTGCCTTGTAGTTTCTATTTTTAAGCCTTCATTCTCTATGTGAACATAAATAGTTCATCGTTTGACCTCAGAACAGTAATTGTGGAATGTGAAAGACTTCACCAAAATTTTTTTTATTTTTTTTTTTTTTTAGAACATCAGTCACGTCAACTACTTTAACGAGAGCTTTGTCTGATGTGGGGTGGATTAATTATACTCTGTTTGAACTCTCTGTTGCTCTGCTGTAGGTTCTCCTTCCTGTGGCAGTGATGGGTGAACGGATGGCACGTTTACTGCCCTGCTGCCACGATTCATAATGAAAGGTAAACCGCCAGGGATTTCAGCAGATGCTAAGAGGAGATGGGAGCCATGGCAGCTGGAAAGCGTGTAAGTAATTTCTGCTATACAGGGGATAGTGTCAAAAAGGTGAATTCCAGCCAGTCCAGTTAGATCTGCGACCTCTAGTCTGGAATGATGCTGGAAATGGTTGGAATCCATTGCTTAGGAAATCTTTCATTTCACTAAATGTGAAGTCTCTGCCTACTTAAAGTTAACAATGAAACTTGGCTGAAGTGCAACACAATTGCTTTAAATTTGCACACTTCAGTTTCAACACTTGACTTTCATTGCTCTATTAACATTTTAAACTTTTTAACAAGGTTCATGTCCAATTAGACTTTGATATCACAGCACCCTGTGAAGACAAATTAGGTTGGCTTACCCCAAATATTAGAGAATACACTTAAAATAATTTAAAGCCCTATTAGGCCAAAACTACGTCATGTAAGAATAGATAACGCTTACTGCACCGCCAAGCTCCATTAAACAGTTTGCTCCAGAATTGGCTGCCTAACTGGCTGCTCAGCATTTTAGCAGGAAAATAGTCTGCATTCTAATAAACATTATTATCAGCTACTGGGTGTGGCAAGAATCACACGGTACAGCAGGTAAAGAGGGCGAGCTCCGCTGCAGAGTGGTTTCAGACTGCGTCTTGGAGCCTGTTTCTGCAGCTGCAATCTTGGTTAAGACAGGCACAAATTTTTTAGCAGGTCCTGTTGCGATAGGACAAGGGGTAACGGCTTTAAACTCAAAGAGGGAAGATTTAGACTAGTCTATCTAGTCTAGGAAGAAATTTTTTACAAAGAGGGTGGTGAAACATTAGCCCAGGTTTCTCAGGGAGGTGGTAGATGCCCCGTCCCTGGAAATATCCGAGACCAGTTTGGACGGGGCTCTGAGCAGCCTGATCTAGTTGAAGATGTCCCTGCTTGTTGCAGGGAGGGGTGGACTAGGTGGCCTTTAAAGGTCCCTTCCAACCCAAACTATTCTACAATTCTATGGTTAGAAATTCAGCTGAAGTTATTCTGTTTGAGTGCTTCTGTACCCATAAAGGTCTGGTGGATTTGACTGTAGTTGCAATTCAGTGCTATAGTCTGCACTGCTTTTTCCAGATGAGACAGTCTGAGGATGATATCCATGTCCTCAACCTCATTCTGGGATATCCCTCACAGTGTGTGTCCATCTTCATGTTGATTATTCCAGCCCATAAAGTAGTCACAGGTGACTGGTCATCCCTTTGATTTGAAACCAAGACAACAGCTACGTTTCTAAGCATGAGTGACAGTGCCATCAGCAACTGAACCTTCTTGCCAGTCAAAGAGAGCTCAGACAGAACTTCCTCCCCCCCCCCCCATTTGGGCCTCTTTTGGACTTTTTACTGGTAAAACACATGTTTACAGTGTTCCTGTGGAGAACTTTTACTATTGCACGGTTGCAAGGTTCAAGTTAACCCTGAAAGCAAACTGCTCTGAGGTAAAGCTCTTGGGAGAGTTCACGAGCTAATTACAAAGGTATGAGCCGGTTATGAAGGTTGATGCAAAAATGCTTGAGCCAGATCTAACGCTAAAAAGATACCACAAGAAAAAAAATGGTTGTTACTGCCCAATTATCAATATGCATCTTAAAATAACCAGCTGTGGTAGTAAGTGGGCTGCAGGTCAGCTCCTCACAGCACACGTGCACACCTGCCCTTGTTGCATAGTTACATCAGAGAAAACAACTCCCCCCATCCTCCAACATAAATTGGCAGATCTTTCCTGATAGCCTTTGCTGAAATTACAGCCCCATGCAAGATTAATGGCAGAATTATCAAAACTCAGAAAAAAAAAACAACTGAGTATTTAAGATTTAAAAGGTGTTCAACAGTAAGAAAAAAAAAAAAAAACAAAAAAAACAACAGGCCTCTTGACACACAGGGGACTAGGAAGAGACTACCGAGTGCTTAGGAAAAAGCACTGCTTAACTTTTAACTTACAAGGGACAAATAAAGGAGAAAATGTGTCTTGTGTTCATCTTTGACTTCTGTCATTATCATCCATACTCCTGACTTCCCGAACATTGCTCCTCAGCCCCATCTTTCCATAGTGCCCCATTTTCTTGTACCCACTCACCAGCATTAACAGGCACTCACAGGTGTGAGAAACACACCTACAAAGACCAATAGCAGCGCACGGGGCAGGTATGTGTGTATGGAATCAGTGATTTAATGTGCTTTAGGTAATTAAGGTGCATTGTATGTGAGATCTTACCTGGAAAATTAATCTCTCAGCTGGAATGGCTAAGCCTTTTCCCAGGGGAACACCACTGGCCATAATCAACCTTGGATAATGAGCAAGGATCTCCTAAATCTACCCAAGTCTAAAAATAAATTCACTCTCAAGAAATCAAGTGCAGAGGTGCATTCATGGAGGGCAGATGAAGAGAGAAGGATGTTCTTTTGCTCATTTTTGGCACCAAAGTTTTTAAAAAGCCATCTCCAACATTTCAATTTTTGCTTCATAACATTTGGAGACAAACCCAGTAAGCAGGGAGAAAGGGGAAAAAGTCTAGACGTGTCTTCCAGCAAATACAACTGGTACTCCACAACTCTTGGATCAGAAATAATCATTTATCCAACAATAAATGGACTATGGGACAGACTGGCCCCCGGTCACAATGCAGCACTAATGTGAGTTCCTCACTTCAGTCACAGCCTCTCTACATTTTAATGCATTATTTTCCGTATCTTTTCCTAATCTTTTTTTCCATTAAGAAACCCACAGCTGAAGTCTTACTGCCTTTCCAGTGCTAAAAACTGTTAAAGTAACTCTTGAGCTTCCTTGAGAGATGAGCATTTCTAAAGCTTTTTTTTTGCATAAATATTAGCTTTATTGGAAAATAGTTCACTTAACCAATCAGATTAACACACACCAAATTATTCTAGTTAAAAACAAAACAAACTAACCTAAAATGCTTTGGAAAATAATCTGCTTCAGTTACAGTAGCAAACACATCATGGTAGCCTGAAACAAGTACTTGGGGGTGTCTTCGTCAGCTGACAGGCAATCCATTCATGTAAACACAGAAAACACCCTGTAATATCTCTATGAATGTACCTGGAGTACAGAATTGGGTTTTCTTTGAAAAATATGTATAGAAATATGCACAAAACATTGGTTTACATATAGTTACAAGTTACGTAGATGTTTATATGATGGTTCATGCTTTTTATCCATATATTTTAATTTACAGAGTGTGCATTAGAACTAGAACTTTCTTAAAGATGTACATTTTAATTATTTTGTCCACATTCAGGATAACTGCACTAGAAATCTGCACACACACAAGTCAAATCTTTAATGGTATCCAGAACTCTGCATAAGCTGCATTTTTATAGCATCTGCAGAGATCAGTGAAAGGCACCAATTCTTAACAAGTCAAGACCACAGTTGAAGTTTTAGATCTAAAAGGGAAGCAGGAACTAAGATTAAAATTTTGTTACTAGATAATTCAAAAGGTATCAAAATAATGAAACAACTCTTCTCTGAATCAACTTTAAAAATACATTTCAGATTTGTTGAGAGTTTAGGTCAGTTAATTCTTCAGTAAAGAACCAGACCACAAGCCTCAGTCTAACTTGAATCTTAAATACGGAAAGAATTAACATGCATAAAAGCATACGTGTATTTTTTGTTCAAAACTATTTTCAATGCACTGTTAATGCCACTGCATGTCAGAACCAATTCCGTATTTAGTTCTGCGACTCATGAGATACGATCATTCTGATGTCACGCTATCGGTGGTATTTATTTCCATTTTAATAAGATTTTCTTCTCTGCACAGCTTTTGATAATCTGTAGCTCTATAACGCCGTGACTCAGCCTGGTCACAAGCCATTTAATGTCCATTCTGGACACGTCCTTCAACAGTACTTCAAATATTTTACTTTAAACTGCCTATTAAAGATGATACCGCCTTCACAGAGCAGAACAGAAAGCTATACATCAATGGGACAGGAAGACATAAAAAAGGTTAAATCATGAGTTTTAGGAGAAAATGAAATCAGTTTTGTAACTATCAAAATAATTAACATTTGTGGTAGGTTGTACTCTAAGGCCTAGCCATAAAGGCTTTGAGGAACCTTCTCTCCAAAGATTAGCAACTGCCGGCTCACAACATTTAAGTTGCCAAATGACCTTCAGGCAGAAGCAGCTGCACTTTTTAGGACCAGCTGAGTAAAACAAACGGAGAGATGTTCATGAATAGAAAAGGACCAATACCTAAGACTGGAAACATTCTGGCCACAGCTAAATTCTACATGAACACCGCTAACTCATGCACTTCTACATCAAAAGGAATATACAGCACAAAGTTAACTACAGTATCCAAACTTACATAAAACACCTTCACAAACCTTGTTTTACAGCTCTGCGTGAATGGCTATACTTTGCATCATAGTAACAATCTTAAGATTAGAGTCCAAATAAATGGAAAAACTTGGGGAGGGCTTAACATCAACTGTTAGAAAACAGAGACAAGACATTACAAAAACGGGGAAGCCAAGACCGTACACAAAATCTTAGTGTTCATACTGCTTTTTGTATCTGTCTTTCCTAAGTCTGAAAATCGTTTAATTACAAAACTTTAGGTAGAAAAATAACTGTAGATCTCGTCTACGCGTGCTAACATGTACTAGTATCAATTGTTTAGTCAAGATACAGTGCAATACCTCTTTGAAATAAACTGCAAAGAGTCCATATAGAGAGCAAGAGTACCTTACGCCTGCCATTTCAGAGTAACACAGTAAGGAATATTTATTCATGGCGGTAAGTCAGAGCAGCTACTGTACTTCCAAATGGAGCCCAACTTAGTTCGTGTTGGCTTCAAGCGCAGCCAACGTCCTTGAGATGAGGCAAGCCAGAAGCAACAGTTATCTAGGCCTCAAGGAACTTTTCCTACGCCTTCAGGATACAAATCTTAAATATGATCACAGCGTTTTCATCCAATAAAAGAATAAGCCGAAGAAAGAAAAATAAATGTAAACCAAGTTTATTTTGCTTTTAAGTAGTGTTCTTTAAGCACTACAGCATGGTAAACAATGTAAATTAGTATAAGTCATCTCAAAAGCCAGAGTTTTTTTTTTTATTTTATGAGTTGTTAAAAAGATGCAGCCTATTCTAACAGGATAAATATTTTAACCATTTCACTTCGAGTTAATGAAGGCTCACAAATGAGCAACACTCCTCATTGAGGAAAACAAAAAGCTGTTGTCGACAAAGCGACAGCACACACACAAAAACAAAAGAACTGTGTAAAAATAACTAACTGTACTGTGTTCCCATACTCTTTAGAAGTTGCTTTACAATGGGATGATATGCACACGATCTTGCTGCAAACTTGCCATACAACTTGCAAATACACGTAGCCTAGCCTTACCACTCAGTCCAGAAAGCTGCTAACTCATCAAAACAAATGCAGCACTATAATCCTCTGCTTAACAATTAATTCAATCTGTTTTACTCATTACCTTTTCTCCTAGACTGCAGGACAGACCAGAAAGAAAATGATCCCGAATTAAAAATTGATACTCTTACAGGAAATTGTATTATTTCGCAATATAGTCTTTTACAAGTTATGTTTTGCCTATTTTCCCCTTAGCCACAAAATGGGCATGAAGTAATTACTTTGAAAATGCCTTAATTTTCAACTTCATGCAAATCTAAATAAAGATGACCAAACAAAAGCTTAAACAATGGAAGGATATTTCACAGAAAATTTCTTATACAAAAAACACATAAGAAAAAGGGCCACTAGGTGACATTTTAATTTACAAATTGGCATCATTTTGGTCAACAAATATCCAAGTGCTGTTTTCTTCTATCACAACAAAGTAGCTGTACAGAAAGAAAACTGCAAAACTTGTTTTATTATTATTATTTTTTAATCACACATCTCCTCAGGAATTTCATGTGGATTAAGGATGCCAGGTACAGACATCTGAAGTTTATGCTTCTCCTCTTGAGCCTGCCGAAGGGCTGTTTCTCTTTCCTCCAAGAATAAATCTGATGTGTCTTCACCTGCAAATTCCTGTATAATTCACAAAAAATCATTAGTTTCATGTCACGTGCTTTAGGCAGAGCAGTAAGCTTCCAAAATAATACAGAAAACATCCTCCCTTCGCATTCCCTGCCAGGCTATTTGCTTGTTTTGCTTTCTGTTCTCAAGGTCAGAATTAATATAAAGGAATGTAAAATATTTTAAGATTTTCACAATGTGTTACAGAATCGGATGCTACAGTAACCCAGAGTTTGGAGCATATCACCATTAAAGCAGCACCATTACAATTTTGAAATACCTGACACTCGCAGCCTAAAAACTAATTAACAAACTCTTTCCTGCAATCTTCCTGAATTCTAGCATCTTCAGAAAAATAAGAGCATAGCATTACTATGGCAAATTTCAAAACACGTCCTGGTCTCAAGTAGAACTGGAACCAAATCTGGTTAAAAATCAACTTGCTTTATTTCCAATTTAGAGTTAAGTTTTGCACCCATCTTAGACATATGAATTGTCTGCATGGCATAAAGCGCAAGTGATGACATTAAAGCACTAATTTATAAAATCACACTGGAATGGATTATATGATACACCAGGGTCATGCAAGCCATTTGACAGTTCTTGCTACATTTTAAACAGCTGCAAAATAACTTGTATCTCCTAAATGAACACCGAGTGAGCACTGTCCGGGTCCTTTCCAACAATATCACCTTGCTGAGTAATCATTTTTCATGTCTTGAAAAAGGAAGCATGCCAAACATACCTTGATTTGGACCAGGAAATCCCTTAGGTGTTCCTTGAAGGCAGGAATATCCTGGTTTAAACTGAAGAGTCCTGTTACAAACAGCTTAACCTGGGCACTAACAGCAAACACATCCGTTAGTATTGCAAGACATAAGAACCCACTTCAAAGTATTAAAGAATCACGGCTTAAACACACTTACTCTTGCAGGTGAGGAAACGCAGATTTGAGAAGATTAGCAACATACTCCTGAATAAACATTTGGTTGTTCAATGGATTTCCAGGGTTTAATGGAGTACTTATTTTTCCCTCTTCTACTAAGTTGAACATGTACGCGAGGATTGATGCGTGCATTGTCAAACCTGAACAGATCAAAGTTATACACATGCAGTTATTATTCACAACAGGATGCATAACAGTATTTGAATCAACTGGCATATATATACATATATATATATATATGCATTCTTACCTGCAGTGTGTGAAGTGTCTGTTACAACTGAGAAAATGTGCTGAAGGATATCACAGAAATATGTCTGGTAGAAACTCTGGGCAGCAGTCTCTTCTTGTGCAACATTCTGTAGTAGAGTATAAAGTATCTGAAGTCCTGGAAAATACGCATTAAAAAACTAAGTTACCAACAGAACAATGTTAATACCCGTGTGCGTATTTTTGTCTTTTCCAAACGATAGAAATATTCCAAGAAATTCATATAGGCAGCGAAAAGACAAGCAGTACATACACAGTGTGTACGATGATTTTCTCAGACATTTCCTCAAGTAGCCACTAGAGGGCTATCGCCACACTGACACGGCACCGTGGCGTGCCTCTTTTATTTGCATTCTTAGGTGACAGAAGCATAAAGAATCAATCACATTTATTGGTACTAATGAAGGTGAGAGAAATCCTCTACCAAAAGAATTGTTTGCTTATTTAAGAAGAGAAAACGTTTCTGTTCTTGAAATTACATGAAAATTTAAATTACTTTACTAGGTGAAACGCAACTGCAAGGTACCTTTTATTCCCATCCCTCCCAAACGCTGATACAAGACAAATGGCAAAGAATACGTGGCTTCAGAAAAACATTCTTTTTTATCCAGTAGTCAAGACAGCACATAGAGCTGTAACACCCACTTTAGCAGCAGCGAGCTGTTACATCAGTTTGGCCAGTTGAGGGAAGCGCCAGCCCTCAGATGGAAAAGCAAGCAAGCAGGAACTGAGCAAGCAGGAGTGAAACAGCAGCCAAGTATTTGACCCCGTTACTGTACACCTGGCCAACAACTTGAAGCTGAGACCAAAGAATATTATTCTTGTGCAAATGCTGTACAGAATCATGTGACTGGCATGCTAAGGTTGACTAAAGAAAGAAGATGCAAGAAAACAGCATTCTACCAGAAAATACCTGATATTGCAAACAGAGCCTGCACATTAAACACTTCCATTTACCTGTATCTGCAACATTTCTCATTGTATGTTTGAAAGCCCAAATAATAGAATCCAGAACAAGTTTGAACTGTGCAGGTGGAATGGCCAGGAACGCTGGGAAGCAATGAGAATTTACAGCCTGGAGTAGCAAGAAGAAGTTTGTTCTATGTTCAGGATATTCTTCAAAGTCCTAGAAGGAGAGGGGGGGGAAAGTCAATTTTCCTAAAGTCCATCGTAAGATCTTGTATTAAGTAGAGTCAATAGCAGACGGAACACCATCTAGATTCCAAGTTTAAAATAACCTTAAATGCAAAGCAAAGGTTACATTTCTCAGCAAGCTCTTCCCCCTGAATTTTCCCCACCAAAGCTCAGTAAGACAATCTTCTATAGTTACCCAACACTGACAGGCTGAGACACGTTCTGTCAGAACACAACCTTAATCGCTACTCAGTCAAC
This sequence comes from Tringa tobata, assembly GCA_033628505.1. NCBI lineage: Eukaryota > Metazoa > Chordata > Aves > Charadriiformes > Scolopacidae > Tringa > Tringa tobata. The sequence continues at coordinate 8,389,908 of JAHREE010000280.1, forward strand.
AGATAAGGCAGCAGATGGTCTCGGCACTGGTTAAGCACCCATGTTGCTACAGGGGTACAATTTCTGGTTACACCCTATTGCAAAGTAGCACTAATTCAGCTGGTAGCACTCAAGTATTAAGCAAATACACATTGCACACTATAGCCTAAGAACTGCATTAGTGAGGAAATATTCAAAGTGACTGACCAGTACTTTTATTCATAAATTTTAAATATTTATGAATTTTAGCAGTTAGTCCCACACTGACATTTGACTGACAAACACTTCTGCTTCCAGAAGCATGAGGTTCTAAGTTCCCAGAACAGAAAAATTACTAATGAAATTTAAGGCAATGAGATTAAGACATCTAACCAGAAAGCCAGACTTCAAAACAAGTTTGAGCAGAAATTTCTTCTTTCAGTCAGTTTGTGACTGCAAAAAAACAGGGAGATGGTCCAAAAGACACCACATATGGAAATGGTATCCACAGAAAAAAGGTATGAACCCCCACTTAATTTCCATAAGATGAAAGCTGTGTGCTAAACTCTCATGTTCACTACATACTGGCTCCCTTCATTGCAAGAAAAGGATGTCTTTCACTTCGAGAGGTACCAACAGCCAAGACTAGTACACTCTTATAAAACCCCATTTTTTTTCCAGTCTTCAGTCACAAGGGAGATGCCTTACCCACTACCAAATATAAATACCTTGTTGATCATATTTAACGTGCACTCAAAAACAGCATCAAATATCTGAGGTATTTCAGCAGTAATGTGTCCACCCAGCTTGTTTACAATGATGGCCATAGTACTCAGTACTTCAGGTTCTCTAGCGGCTGGAACATTTCTCTGGTAGTCAATGAGAACTGCATCCAACAAGGGAGGAACAAAGTTTTCGGCTACCTAATTGAAAGAGTAAACCACGGTTATAGTAACACAATTATTGAACAGAATCTCCAGTGTAAAGTTTATGGCAAAGTTCAGCGTTTATTTACAGGAGATACTTTCCCTAAGGAAGCCGAAATACACTCTCTTAAACACACACACCCTCCTGTATCCATCCAACTGGGCTTCCAATAGGATTCTCTTAAACCTCTTCGATTCCCTTTAAGAGTACTCTCAGCTAAAATTAACTGAAGTATCTCAAATGGGGCTCAGGCTTACCTCTGTATACTTTCGCCTTTGTATTTTACAGACCTCCTGAAGGAAGTTCTTGTGACTAACTGATTCAGCCAACAACAGAACAAAAATCAGGGTCTTCCTAGTTCTGTATTACAAATTATTCGTATAAAAAGAACCTACTTACCATCTGAGGATCATTGGACCTGCTCACCCAGCCAGAAATCAGTTTTAAAGTTTCCCTTTTTACAGTCCTCATACTTCTAATCAAGGGCTGCTTTGTTACCATTTCACCTGAAAGGTTTTAAAGCTTCGGTTAATCGGGTAAGGTAACACAAAGATTAACTTAAATTGAATTACAAACCACAGAATGCTTGATTTTTGTATCCAAACTACAAAGACTACTAAAGACTTCTTATGCGTACTGCAAATAAAAAAATCCCAACCTCCCCATTCTAGCCCCATAGGTCCAAGTTGCCATTTAGTATTACAGAACTACTACTGACAGTACCCTACTTACCGAGTTCAAAAACAAGCTGCACCTTACTTTTCAAGTAAGGGAAATCACATATATTCACTTAACCACGTGGACTGAGCTTATCTGTTTCTCATCAAGTAATGGGGGAGAGAACAAGGAAGTTCCTGACTTCATCCAAGAGAAGTAATCCTTCCACTTGCCTTTGCGTGTAAAGTCACATTTATCCTTAAGAAGCCTTATCCTTAGTTCAGTTGCTTATCCCCAAGTCAATGTAGTCTCATCAGCGAAACCTGATCTAATTAACTGCACAGCCATACAGCCACTACTGTACGTGCACAGGAGAACCTGAAGAGTGCCACCAAGAGAAGAAAGGTAGGGTGGCTCGTGCTGCCATCAGAGCCTTCTCCGGCCACACAGCCAGTTGCGAAAACTGCAATCAGGGTAGTTGCTGATCAAGTGGCACACCAGGACCACGCTCCCAGCAACTGCCTCCTGAACTGCTCTGCTTCTGACAAGGACAAATTCTGGCCATTAGAGCTGCAGAATCAAAAGGTATCGATTCAGCTAGTTTTATTCTGAATTCTCAGAAGCTACTTCAAGGTGAACATTCCCATTTCCAAATATCATTGTCTGCACTTGCAAGAAAACCAGTCATAACGCAGAATTCAATAACAGACTCATTTAATCTTGTAATGAACTACTACAGAAACACATTCTCTACTGAGATACCATAGGCCTATTTTATCTAGTAAAAATAGGTTAGGTAATTCCTTCTCAATGATTGCAAGCCTGGTTTATCATGACTTTCGGGCATCTTTATTACACTTACATTCCTGTAATAACACAGTATCGTACCAAAACCCTGCCAACATCTTTTGAAAAAGTAAATGAGATTCAATTTAATTTTTTAATACTCAAAATCAGAGTAAGCTAAAAGAACACATGCTACAACCTTTCTCTCAGCAAGATGCCTATTAATTTGAAGTATCTGTGGTGTTTGCATCCTTCCTAAACTTTCTTGTTTATAGGTGTATTTTCCTCCCTCTAAAATCAGTTCTTTATATGAACAAAACCAAACTAAACCAGCACTTTCAGTCCTTCTCCACTTTCCCTAACAATAAAATGAACACAGTAAAATTTGCCTAATTGGAATGTATTCTGAAACTTGATGACATAGGCTGCTAACCCCTATTTTCAGGAAGAACATGGAATTTCTTACCGTTAGCCTGAATGGCTGCAGAAATATTTTCACTTAGGCACTTGTACACATTCAGCATATCTAAATAAATTCTTCCAAGCTGAATCACAAACGGGTGGCCAACTGCTTTACACGCTCTTACATTGGTTTTCAGAATGCTACCAAGCTGCTTAACTGTTTCAGGATCCTTTAGAATATCAACATTCTGTTGAAAAAATTAGAGTCCATTTTGTTTAGTGAATAAAACTGGCTTTCAATATAAAAGCGTAACTTTAAAGAAGTAATCTTACAGAGTGTTAAAAGAACGTATCACTGAAGTTTACAGACTTTGTATATACTGCTGTTTAGCTCATGGCACTTGCTGCTACCACAGAGTTCAGATAAAACTTCAATTGATCTAACTCAGCTCTTCTGCAAAAGTAATTTTCCTAGAGTGATACAAGCATTACTCCAGTTGAAGAAAGAGGGGGAAAAAAAATCACAAACGAAGAAGGAGGAATTAAGAAGGTGAAAACAGACAGAAGTGGTCCAAAAAAGGCAGTATCTTCTTGTTCTATGAGAAGGCAGTATGTACGTTCTATGATCAGTGCTTATAAATACTTAAAGGATGGGTGTCAAGGAATGGGGCCAGTCTTTTTTCAGTGGTGCCCAGGGATAGGACAAGAGGAAATGGGCACAAACTTGAATGTAAGAAGTTCCACCTAAACACGAGGAGGAACTTCTTTCCTGTGAGGGTGGCAGAGCACTGGAATAGGCTGCCCAGGGAGGTGGTGGAGTCTCCTTCTCTGGAGACATTCCAAACCCACCTGGACAAGTTCTTGTGCAACCTGCTCTGGGTGGACCTGCTTTGGCAGGGGGGTTGGACTCGATGATCTCCAGAGGTCCTTTCCAACCCCATGTGATTCTGTGATCGTTTTAATAGGGAAGTCAGAGTGAGAAAAGTAACTCAAGCTTGCTTAAGTTTCAGGAGTTCAATTACATTAACTCCAAATGGATTTATCTCTTGTGCAGTGCAAGACTGTTGTTCTTTAACATGTGGAGATAATGTACTTTGAAAAGACTGAAAGAAATGGAAGATAAAAGTAAGAAATAAAGATGTACTTTAAAAGAACGATGGAAGAGAAAGGACAAAGAATGAACAGTATTTCTAGCATTTTAACTTTTCTATTATTTGGAAAGAAAACCCACATCTAAGCCAGGTGAAAGGGAGTCTTGGAAAAAGACTGTTGAAACATATTCTGTACAGTAACAGAAAGTTGTCCTTTCAATCACGTTAAACCAGTATTGATTTTTCATTTGGGTCTCCTCTCTCAAAACAACACTTTACTGTCGTGTCAACCACTGCTTTAGCCATCAGTTAGTAAAGCTCACCACAGCTACCTACGCTTCATGTCACCCCATGTGAAGAATAAACCCAGGGTAAGAGAAACATGTAGCAGGTTTTCTTTACCTGAACACAGAATACACTTAAAATTTATGAGCTTACTTTTGTTGCCTGTTGAATGATGCTGTCCCATACTTGATTAGGTAGCAACATGTATTTTTCTATTAGATGCTCCTGCACAGATTGGTCTGTCTGTGCCCCAATCATGTAGCCTACTGCTTCATAGAATGTATGCACCTGATTGGAACAAACAAGTCAAATAGAAAGGTTAAAAAGGAGTAAGGAAAATTGTACACTATTCTCCACTAACATATAGTGAAGGCTGAAAACAAGCTTCACTGTCTAAATACCTTTTTCCCATCTTGACTTTACAAAATCCTTCTCTGTTCTTTCCTTACTTTCATCATGTATAAAATAGACCTCCATCCCCCCTATACACCCCAAAAATTTTGCCATCGTAACCTGAAGTGAGGCAACTCAGACATTTGCCGTTTAACTCTTAAGCAAATATTAGATTCAGTATCTTTTTCACTTGTTAAAACATTCCAGAAATCAAAACTCCAACTAAATGCACTTTAATTCTCCTTCCAAGCATTCTAATCAAGATCTTGGTAATGCAACCTGATCATAGCGTAACGCTAACACTAACAAAGAACGAAGGAGTACAATTCAAGCCTTGAAAGCTGCTACATTTCAATATGAAGCAACTTTTCGTTAGTCTTTAGGAATTATCCACAACCCCGACTTGCACATACCTGTTGTGGCTGAAGGTCACAGATGATTGTATTAATATTGTTCAGGATTTCATCAATAAACGGCATGACCTCTCCCACTTGAACCTGAACAAAATGTCGGCGGCATTTTTGTGCTATTTTTATGAAGGTATCACAAGCCATATCCTGGACGCCATCATGGGTTTCTAAATTAAATCAAGTCAGTTACTGCTTTGCATTTTTCCCTCATACACGTGCATGTATGGGTATCAATTTTAATGTTTTTTACAAGTAAACCGGCAAGTAAAAATCAGATAATTACCATGCATAAATTCAAACAGCTTGTTGACTACAGTCTTCAAAAATTTCCAGTGAGCTCTCAAAAACCGTGGGTATTGACCTACTATATACATTATATTTGATGCAATAATGGCTTTATTGTCTTTTCCTCGCTTTTGTTCACAGAGTCCCAGGAGATCCTACAACAAAACATATTTTTAGTTTACTCTCCAAGTTTGTCCAGTTCAATTAAAAGATGAAGCATAAAAATCCTACGAGGAGCCATATTAAAATAAAGTGGTTATCATGATCAAGTTCAAAGTCCAAATAAAAACCAGCAAAACCCCCAAGTGGGTTAAGATTGGGGTAGTTTGATTTAAGTTTCAACCAAACCAGGAACGCCATGTTTTCAACTACAGAATTTCTGTTTTCAACGTATCTAAAGATTTCTGTAGGGAGGACTTCAACAAGCCTCACAGCTTTTAATGATAACCAAGCAGTTGATACAGATTCTACACCAAATAAAAGAAATTAAACCTTCTGTATGGTTTTATATGACTTGTTAAAGTCCATTACTCTTGTAAAAAATTCCTGCACTCTTTCCATACACGAATTTACCAAAAATTCACTTTGATCAATGAATATTTGGTAAAAGGCAAAATAGCAGGGTGCCAGCTAGTTAAAAGCGTGGGTTATTTTGCCACTTTCCTTTATTTTGTTACCAATCCCCTTCCATCTCTTCTGCATACCCAAAGAAAAATACTTCATCATAAACTAAATTTTATCCCTGAAGTTTTAACAGTGAAAAGGCTATTTGGATTAATGCATTGCTCATGGCTAAAGAATTTATCAGCCTTAAATTCAGGATATAAGATAACTCATTAAGTTACTCTTATAAACTTGCTTACTATATGAGGTAACTCACTAAGAACAGACAGCAATATTTTTGTAAACTTAATTTCTTGAGCATTAACTAAGAACTGTGACAAAGCTATTAGTTTTGCATCGTGATACCTTAATTACTGTAACAAGGAATCTTTTTTCATCTTCTTCATGCATTGCTCCACTGATTGAGCCTATAGCCCAACACAAGGTATTCAAATTTTTCCATGACCATTCTGTTCCATTCACTTGATTGTGAAGTTTTTCAGTCATAATTCGTTCCGTGTCTGCATAATCCAGATGCGTAAGATAAACTGAAAGATATCAACATTGAACAGGCACATTTTAAAGCAACAACCTGGATCACAACTCCATAGGCAAAGTTACATTTGTTTTAAGAAAAAAAAAAACAAGTGATGTGAAAAGTCTAAATCAATGAATGTCTGACATACCAGTCAAATCACTGAAGTTGCTAAGTCAAATTATTAACAAAAGGCATACATACTGATGGTCTACAGCGAATATGGGATTGGCTGCCTATGGGGGACATTATACCATGTGTAAAAAGACAATTTTCTTCTGCTCTTTACTTCAGTGTCATTAAGTCTGCTGGTTGCAATATCCCACCATTACAATAGAGATGGTCCTTCTAAAGAAGTCTGGGTGGGACGACTCAAGTATCACAACTCAGATGCTTCCATCAGCCCTTAACAGCATTAGTGTCTCTAAGATAATATTCTAAATCTAAGGTCAGATTCAGAAGCAGATTTTACTGTGCCACAGAATACACCTTCCACCACATTCTCGCTGCCTCTTTTTTTTTTTTTTCAGTGATTCTAAAGATAATGCACTATAAGCAATAGTTAACAACAGAAATCAAACATAACTAAATCTGCATTTCCATATAAATAATCCTGTATCTGGACATATGACTAAGGCTCAGGACACACAATAATAATCTTAATACAGTAAACATTTAATACCAATAAATCAATCAAAAAATTTTTTTATATTCCATATGAAAAGATATTAGAACACTAACACTGGCTATACCTACATCGCAACTATCAAGGTGAGAATAAAAAAATAACTAAATCCACAAACACTCTGTATCACACAGCTTTTTTCCAACTCATAGCTCATCAACCTGTTTAACACTTAAAGCATTTGCATTCCCTTAAAGCATTTGCATTTGATAGAAAAATATTTAGTATTGAAGGTTTGGTGTCCTCAATATGTGACAATTCTAATTCCCCCCCCCTGAAAGTTGCAGTTAGGACTCTGAAATCTTTTTCTTGCCTCAAAAAGAAACCCTAAGTTATCACTACAATACATAGGGACTATCAATTCACTGATAAATAGCCATAGTTGAACATAAGACTTCTAAAGGTAATAGTATACACACACTAAAATTAAAATATACTCGCTACACTAAATGCTCTTGCGATACTGGTTCTGGTGTTCTCCAGTGCACTCACAGCTTTTCCTTTCACTAATAATCATTTTATCCACACAGTAATTCAGATCGTAAGCTAACATCCTGTAACGTGCACGCTGCTCATGCAGCTGGCACAGACCTACAGCGCAAAAATACACTTACCCAGTGTTTCTCTCATATTTTTATACAAGTTTATGGAATCTGTATCCTTCATGAATTCTCGTACTACTTCCCCTTGATCATTTTCCACAACTAGGACTTCTTCAGGTTTAGCCATACGGCTAACCATTAGCAACCGAACCTGTACGTCACAAAGCACAGTTAAAATTCAATCAAGCTGTAACGTGAAAACATTGTTTCCAGTACAGTCTGACCGATATAAAGGGTATATCCAGCACTTCATGAGATTTGTGCTTGTTATCATTCTATAGAGACATGTTAACTAAAAGGCCATTAAGAATCGAGCCCCGTTAAGAATATAGCCTGCTGATTTCTCTCTCTCCATGAACAAGCTCAGTAGTTAAAAAAACCCAAACCTACGAAGTACACTATCTAGAGCTTCAAAATGTGTAATGTCATATTAGGGGGTCTTTTAAAGACCACTTTTTCCATACACACTTTTTTTTTTTCCGTCCAGCTGTAACACTCCAGCCTTTACCTGTTAAGAAACGGTTTAATTTTTTTTTTTAAAATTAAGTCTTACATTTGTAATAAGTATGTTAAAAAACCCCTGAAACATCATATTAATACTCCTGTCATATACTAGTAGAATCTTTCACAGTTACAGCAAATTAAATAACTAGAGTTGCATCAGTTACCAACTACTCAAAACAAGTTTTCTTACGTGACTCCTTACATGACGCAAAATCCCTAATTCAGGAATATTATCTAAGTCTTTGCAGTACTTTACTTAAGCATGGATTACCTTGGACAATACAGGCAAATAAAGCTGTCTTCTTGGAGGAACATCAAAGTGTTGACTTCCCGAAAGCAACGGAGAAGCAGATGTTGAAAACGGACTTTCTCTGTAGAGTTCAGCAGCTAAATGATTCCAATATTCAAGACAAATCTTGAAAATTTCAGTTTCTTCAACCTCTGATACCAATAGCATATAATGAAGAGCCTGGAAAAGTGTTGTTTAAACATCCAATTACAAATTATTTCTGAGATAAAACCACATTGCTTCAAGTGTAGTTATCCAAATATTGATAAAATGCCAAATTAATACCTAAGTTCGGAACAGGAGGCATTAACGTTGCAATGACATTACTTACAAGTCAGAGCTGTGACCAGCTTTTCAAAGCCTGTATCAATTCTTAAATCTAAAACAGGCAAAAGGCTTCTTAAAAACGGCCACAGCCAAATCAGCCTGTTTGTAAGTTATCAAACTCTCAGCCTCTGGAGCTTCTGCAAGGCATTTTGTTTTATAGCCTCAAAAAAGCTCTCAACAGCCTGTTTCAATGAACGCTACTCTCAAGACCAGCACTGCTCTGTTGTTCTGGATCCTTAGACCTTGAAGAACCGAAGGCAACCAAAGCCATCCTGCTCGCTCGCCTTCCACAGCAGTCATCTAGCAGGACATTTTAAACATCCTTCCCGACAGAACAGCCATAGAGAGACTGAGAAGGGAAGGCCACTGATGCAATTCTGACAGACCAAGATACCAACCACAGAAATTGGAACTATGTAGCCAAACGTTTTTTGCCTAGCTTATCTTTCAGTCCTCTGGTGAAAGACATCAAAGCAACAGCCCACCAGAGAATAGAATGAAACAATGAAACCTGAGGACATTTTCATAGCTTAGGTGAGTTTCATAGCAACTCAGAACATTTTAGATGGTAAAGACCTGATTCAGCATCTGTATCTACAGTGTCAAAAAGAGGGATTCAAAACAGCCACACGTTAGTCTTACACACGTCAATTTAGCTTGGTAATTTCAGTTGTAATAACTCATGTAGCTTCCTTCACAAGTCTACACAGCTCCAGTGAATCCCTGGAACAGTGTCAGAAGATCTGATCCATCCAAAGTGCAGAAAATAAAGAGGTAAGAATGACACAGAACTTTAAGTAACTGTGTAACTACAGTCTATTACACTGCAACTTACAAAAGTGAAATTTGCACTACTTTTCAGCCAGCCTAGGAACTTTGTGCAGCATTTCAACATCCCATACAACACTCATAGTTGTTCAGAATTGAGTTTTGTAGATGTCAGGTTTAAAGGAGAATTTAACATAGTTATACCAGACAAGAGGGGAGGCCAACACCTAAAAACTGCACTCCAACTTACACCCAATTGCACCAAACATGCAACAGTGTTTACACAAGTCTTCATAATAAAGCCTCAACAGAATTAGAAGCTTGAACTCTGCTCCCTCAATTCAGTTATTTTGAAAGCTTACTACTTGCAAGCTCAGGGAACTGTTGATAAATAATAATAAAAAAGTTATACTCGTCTTAGTCCATCTTATAAATGAGCTACAATTTGGTATTTGCAACCAACTAATTAACATACATTTATGTGTAGAGGGCTACCTCCAGAAGAAGCGTATTGAGAATACCAGCTGGAAAACAGACCAGAATTCGGATGGACATTTGTCAGGTCCGAGCTAATCCACCTGCAAGATGTACTTCCCCCTCCCCATGGGACCTGAGCTCCAGGTTTAGAGTGTGGTGTTGTTTTACTCCCTCTGTCTCAGGGCAGTCCCTCACCCTGTCACCTCCGTACCTGCACGGGGCTTGACTCTGGGCACAGGCAGTGGCGCTTCAAGGGGCTATGGAGCCACTTTCATCCCCTTGGAGCTCAGCAGTGGGAGGGAGCTAGCAAAAGAGTCACCACAGAACAGCTCACCCTCAGCAAATTTTTTATTCACAATTAGAAAAAACACAGCTGAAAACCCCCTAGATTTTGTAATCTAGGCTGACTATAGTATGAAGTGCTTAGTGGTCACCTAGAATTTAAGCCTTTCCAACACTTCACACTTAGCTGAATTTCCAATAATTTCCACAGATCCCAGTAATTTTGACAGTGAGATTGCACTTTACTGTCTAAATCAAAAAGAATGCAGCAGTATCCAAGAAAAGAAGGGAACAAGCAGGAAGGACAACTGTAAATCTTATTCTCAGCAATTGCAGTAAGATAACTGATAATGGAGGCCTGTAGGTCCTCATCTAAGACCAGTAGTACTACAAAATAAAGAAATGCATCGTCGTTTGGTAGAACTCTGCCATTAAGCGTTACTGACACACAGAGTCTTCATTACATAGAAAAGATTCTATTTAAAGCCTTTCAGTCAAACTTTGCAAATTAGGCAAGAAACTGCACCAGGATGGAAGCGCTGAATCCTAGAAACCAGCTGCTTCACACAGACTGATAAGAGTCATCGCAACACCTTCTCTATAGGACAGTTAAACACAAAATATGCTAAGTAAGGACCCATGGAAAAAAAGTATATGAAATCCTTTAAAGAAGAAGGAGAGACAGAGACTTATGGCCTTCAGACATTGTATCAGTAGTACAGGATCTCTGAAAATAGAGTGCCATTGAAGGCACTCTAGGACACAAAAATTTAGAAAGTGGTTTGGAATTATTCATGTGAATTTACTAATTACATGAAGGAAATAGGAATTTAAAATGACCTAGAAATTATATTACTATCGCATCCTTTGCGTGCGAGGACACACTTGCTACATTTTGAAACCAGATAAACCAAGCCACTTACCTCCATTAACGTTTCCCTCAGATTTAATCTTTTTTCTATAAGTTGACCATGTTCCTTGAGGAACGTGCAGAGAAACAAACTGAGGTTCTGAATGAAGTTCTGTTCATCATCCTTTCCATTTGAGTACGCAAGTCGGATATTGGTATTTAAAGGAAGCATCTAATAGAAGAATTATAGACATAATCAAGAATTTTCCACTTTATGCAGAAGTAGAATTACTGTATATTGAGAAATATTTTGCTCTTTCAGCAAAAAAGCCCTCTGCTCTTCATGGCATCCCCTCTTTATAGGGCTTTCTTAGAAAAAAGCCTTACAGCTCCTTCATTTCATGCTTGAGCCCAAGACAGGCAAGTAAGGTGAAAGTGCAAACAGATAGGAAAAGTTCTGATGCACTAAACCTTTTTCCTTGTAACAGCAGCTTTAAACAAGGAAAGTATTTACTCCATTGCAGACATTTCCAATTGGCATCAGGCAAAGATGTTCCAAAAATGTGTCTGTTACCTGTCCCTAGTAACATTAAGTTTCAAAACATTACGTCATCATAATGTTAAAACAACATGAAAGAACCTCCTCCCTAGTACTTAGAAATTGGCAAGAAAGACTTTGAAGGATACTGGAACATGGTTGCAATAAATGCAACAGTTTGCATCAAATTCATGTGCAGCAGTCATGCTAAAAACCTGCAGGCTGCAAAACATGCCAAATACCCAACTTTGCATTCAACTGATGTTTTGAGGCAAAACTTAGGGCAGATACATTGGCATTTAAAATCAAGAGTATCATCTGTCAAAACTGAGGAAGTAATGTTAACCTGCTGGTGTACACAAAAATCTGCCTTTAAATTTAAATATAATTAAATAAAAATCCTACAGCTCCACTTGAAGCTGGGAGGAACAGGGTCGTTAAAAGCAGCGTGCCTGTTCTAAAGAACCTTTATGATAGACCAACATTACAAACAGATGAAAAAATTCTCAAAAAAACCTTGTAACTGTTCACTTAAGATGATAATACAATAAGAAAAGCTACAAATTCATGTACCTGAGCTGCTCAGAGGGGAATCATCAAATTATATAAATTTAAAGCATGGCTTTATGACAAACGTTTCTATCGGTTTCAAAAATTAAACAGCAACTTGCAGAAGTTAGGTCAGTTCAGGTCTTAGGAGCTACGCAGTACACGTTTTGTTGCATCTCGCTCAACTTTCCCTATCAGACAGCCCAAGTGCTCACAAAGCCTCTTAAATTAATCCAAACAAATCAATGCAGCAAAAATACAGCTGTGATCTAGAGTCAGAAAAATACACTTAGCACCTTATGATCAAGCAATAAATACCACCAAAGAATACTATTGGTCTTATCAAGAGCTCTGTAATAAATTTGTTAACTGAACTAAGTTCTACAGAGGTTGATTCTGCAAAATGAAACAGTCAAGAGAGAGGTTTATTAAAAACATTACCTGTTTTAACTGCATCATGGTCAATGTAAAAAGTGTTACGAACTGTTCTTCATACTGGCTTACACTGACACCTGCAATCTCTGTGAGGCACTTCAAAGAGACGTTTCGAAACATGGGAACATTTAAGAACTATCGAGAGAAGAAACAAATAAGAGTTACAAGAGTGTTGCACACTAAGCTTTTTTGCAACTTTTATTCAAATTTAAGAGCCGTGAATTTTTCATGAGTACCTTGTATATTAGTGTGCTGATTAACTTGGTCTCAAATATATATCCCAGAGGAATCCAGTTCAGAAATCGTAGCAAAGTTTCCAAAGTTGCATGAACTAAGGGAGCATTTTGGGAGTTTTCCTGTAAACAACCAGTAGTATTTATTATATTGTTAGGTACGATTAGGGGGAATTTTTTAAAATACCATTGAAGAAATAAGACTTACCATCACAAACTGACACAGTTGAAATATCTGAGAGAATTCATTGCACATGCTGAAAAAAAAAAAAAAAAAAAAAAAATTAAGCATTTCCATATTCCATGAAACATCCTATCTACTCCAATCAAAAGGTCTACACTCACAGAACAGGTCCTAAAGACCTATGTCCATGGAAGCATTCAGAAGCCACCTGTCTTTTACCATTTTTCATGGTAATAATGCGTATTTTGAAGTAGCTTAAAGTATGTGCCTGCAAATTCTGGCTTAGAAATGCTGTTAAAAGGGTAGGACCATCAGTCAACAGATGCTACTCACAGTAGGGTAGAAATATCTGTGTGTACAAAGTAAGTTTCGTATCACCTAACAGTACAGCTTTAAGGAAAGACCAGTAATCAGTCTCAGAAATAAAAGCTGTAGGTGTTCACTCAAAAGCTCCAAGTGAAAGCAACTATTTAGCAGCAAGCACAAAGTCTACCCTATTTATTAGGATTTAAATATATATACTTGCCTGTCTTTCAAATGCTTAGCTTTTACTTGAGTAATCTGTCCACTGGAAAAATCAAATACTTCTTCACTCAATAGCTTAAGGATCACCATATTATTCTGACAAAGGCTTTCACTAGTCCTGCTTGCTCCCACAATATCACTTATAAAAGTTGGCCAGTGCTTTGGCCATTCCTGTTTCAGGATCTGAAAAGTGAAGCATCCACATGTTAGATACATATGCAAAGCCAAACATTTTATAACAAGATTTAAAACTTTGTGAACTTTAGCTTACCTGAACAAGAATCATATTCAGTTTCCCAATATACACTTTCTCTTTCTAGAGAAGAAAAGATAAGGAGTCAGGTAATGCATAATATTCCCTTTCCCCTTCCTCCCCTGAAAAGAATTCACTTACTTCTACACATGTTGGATCAGATGAGGTCTTGATAATTAGGCCGACAACATATTTTTTAATACCTGCAGAAGAGTTAGAATTTATTTGCAGTTATGCCAGATACCATGAGTGTTGTAATAAATATTTTTGAACTTAGATTCTTCACATGTTTTTAAAAAGAAACACTTCTAAGGAACATATATGCATGTGTGAGTGAGCATCCCTCTTGACTTGTGTGCTACATGGGAAAAAAAAAATCCACCTTCGTATCAATTCTGCAAGAGGGTATTTCAGATGCACAAAATGGCTTTATGCTTAAGGTATTTCAATAAAACATAAGGAAAAGGGACTAAGGATTAGAGTGTACTTGTAGTAATTTGCACCACATCAATCTATCAGCTTCCTAAAGGCTGCAAGAAACGGTGAGAAACCCTGCACCGGTAGCACTGCACACAGCTGATGAGAGAAGATGGCATCAGCAGTGTCCAGACCCTGACATACCTTGGGACAGGTACTTACAAGTGCTGCTCTAGGGCTCCCTCAGTGAAATGTATTTCTACCCGATATGCATTTTCAGATCATACCTAACAACTCCAAGGTCGGCAGATACATTCTTACTGCCTCAGCCAAATGTTTAGAGTGGCAAGACAAAATACAAACAAGAGAGTCCTCCATCTTCTTTGATTAATGCTTTTTTATTAAAAGTGAACTCCCAAGAATAAATACAGCTGAGCGCAATTCCAGTTTTAATGCCAAGTTAGCCAGAAGCGCACAGAAAGCTTTCATACATCATCTTCCACCTTCGCTGTACGAAAAAGTTCAGCGATGCTCCAGTTACCTAGCTAATACATTTTAAACACAGGAATTGTCATGCACAGCATTTAGAAGTAAAACACCGTGCCAGAGCTTAGTAAAGGTTTCCCTGCACTATCTTACAAGAATGAAACTGAAAACTTTATTCATCACTACAGTACAAAGCACTTGGATTTGGCCTGCTGTGATTTTGTGACACACATGGGTGCTGTGGATTACAAGAACTCTGAATAAATTCTGATTTATTGCTTTTGCATTTTTTGCTTAAATTAACAATTTGTCAACTGGGGGCACAGACTGTATTTAAATTAGTCATTTTGTTGCTTTTCTTCCACAAATGTTTTTAAACTGTTTTGGGGTTTTCAGCTCCACCGCACACAAAAACCTCACACTGTAGCAAGCTATACTGACTCAAGTTTGATTTTGCTACCTCTTCCTCAGCTCCCTCCTCACCATTAACCTATCAATGACTGAAGACATGGAAACAAATGGCTTTCCAAGTGACTTCTCATCACAATATGTGTATCTAAAACCATTCTGTACAAAAGCATTTGACTCCAGATCCTCTGTGCTTGTCTTTTCTTGGAGTCATGAATGAGATGAACATTACTAATAGCTGTACTTCAACAGGGTTTTGACACGATGATCCATCTGAGCACATCAGGGATTAAACGCTTTCAAACTGGGCAAGCCTTTTCTTGTCATCGTGAAGTTTCACAATAGGTGTAGGTTCTGCTATTCAACTTGATGAACCCAAAATCTGGTTTCAATCATTTAACAAGACAGTCAACTAACTCATGCAGACAAAACATACGTTAAAGATTTTAGTTGTCACTACTGAGAACAATGCTTTGTGTTGAAGACACTTTGTTTCCTCCAGCCACTATTCTAAATTTTAAAACATTTTTAAGACTTCATTAGAATTAGTCATTTTTCCTTTGCATTTTGGGCCTGAGCAACAGGATTAAAAGAAATGGTTTGGTAATTGCATTCTCAGGAAATCTGGAAAAACTAGGTCTAGATTTTGAGCCACTAGGCACATACTAGACAGGAGTTGTTCTACAGGTAATTCCAATTACAAATGAAACTATTTGTCATTATCAACTGGGATCAATCCATACTACTCCATAAGAATGGTAATTAACAAAATAAATATCACTGTCAGTCACTGGGTAACAGTTATTACAAAGCACCAGCATTAGCTTGACATCACAGGCACGTCCTAGCATTTTAGAGCTAAAATCCACATGCTTTGCTGAAGCATTACAGTAATTCAACAAGTGAGAGATACAAAAGCCCCCCAAATGGTACAGAAATAGGTTTGCAGTGCCAGAAACTAAACTATTGTAACCGTCTGCCAAACCACTAAGTGTGCAACTGTTTGCATTTCAAAAAGGAATTAAAAAGTGAGCATTGTTCTTAGACTTCCGACTGCAAGGCTGCATATTTTCCATCTTGCTGCATCAACAGTATTATGCTTTTTAGTTATAACTTGAATGATATTTTAGTTATAACTTGAAAGATATGCCACCATCGATCTGACCTTGAGATCAGCAGATGAAAACAGTTGCTCAGGTCCAAAGCTTCTCCATGGAGAAAAAAAAAATGGTGACCACAGCTCAAAGAACAACCTAAGAAGTTTGCTAGTTTTCACTGGCCACGCTTCAGGCTTCTAAGGTCTTCCATCCAGTGAACAAAGTCATATTCTAAATCCCATAAAACCAGCAGCAATCCAATTCTCTAATGTTTTTTTTTTGGCTGAAATGGCATTTTCTACTTTTTTTTTTAAACTGAAGTATTGTGGTTTCTGTTCCATATTTAATAGCTCATTTCTTTATCATTCCCCAGGAAAGACAATTCTCAGTAGAACAAAGACATTTCAACTTTATACTCTGACAAAAATCAACACATAAGCTAGTTTCCATTTTCACCAGAGCATGTCCAAGAAGCTGCTCAAGGGTAGCAGTCCACTGGATTGGCTTATATCAGTGTGTTTTGAGAACTTCAGGAAGTGTTATTTTAAGGAGGCAGGCACAGGACGTGCACAAGCCACACAACTACTGCCTAAAAGGTCTCCTTCAAATCACAGAAGCATCTGATTAAGTCTTAAGGATGGCAACAACACAACTGTCAAGTTCAGACCCTTCATTGAGTCAAACAGGAAGAGATAGGTATTCCTGGAAAACAGACCTTCCAATAAAAGAGAATTACGTCCAACATTACAACTATGCTGATCTGACAACATGCAACCAAAGGGAGCAGATTCAGTTTTCCATTCTAAAACTCATTGATGCAGCACTGGCAGTCCTAGCACGAGCTCAAGAACTTGTTCAGAGGCTGAACAAGTAGAAAAACAGTTACCAAAGAAGTTCAGTAAGTTTCAAAACTGTTTTGAAACTATCTCCTACCAGCTTAGCTCCCTGAATCAGATCAATAAAGGGCCAGAGAAACACCAGCACTGGCTAAAAGACATCAAAACGTACACCAGTGAAGAACACCTTTATCCACAGCAGTTAAGCAGTATATCAGCCTAGCTCCAACATCAAACTATGTTTAATTATCAGAAAGGCTGGACATCATCACTGTCAGAAGGCCTGGACTAGTGCCACTGTTAGCATTTCCTGGTAAGCAAAGTACAAAAAGTACTTTTGTCTAAAATACAAAAAACGGAGCATAGAACAAGGACTCTGATTCAAGGCCTTTTGTAAAGTTTCTGGATGAGCATTGGATATTGTAGTCCTTATGTGAAAGTCGTTCCTCTACAGAGAGGCAAACATAAGATAAAATTGAAACACCTTCTGGAGGGGAAGTATTTTCACAGGTGACCCAAGCCATGCAACAGTTAGAGCTGGACTGGCACACTGGAGATCGTCCCATTATCCAACATTAGTAAAACCTGCAGTCTGAACTTGGGAAATACCCTACATTTCATCTTTGGATGCACTTTTAGAAGCGATTACATCTCATCTAGGCTGTGTAACCTGAGCTCCGAGGTGTTCCTATCGTGAGTGAATACAGCCTGTTTCCATGAATGCACATCAGTGAGTACACACCTGTAGACAAAACCACTTCTTGTACTTAAGACATACACACACATCCTTTTGTGCAGTTACAGAGCATAAACATTTAACAAGCTTCGAAAGTTATCATAACTGATGCTGCAGATGCAAGTTTACACTAGTTTTCTAAAATTAACAATTTCTCTGCTTATATTGAAAAAGAGGCTTAAGTGAAGCAGGTGGACAATGTAACTCAGCAAGTTAACATTATTTTGCAACCAAAATTAGAATTTCAAATCCTAAAGCTGAATTGTTCCCTCCAGGGACATCTATATGCATATGTGCTTATACTAAACTGATTATGTAGCCCCAAAACGTGGTCAAAATACCGTCCCGGTTTTAGTCTTAAGAAACAATGCTATACCATATTGTCCCACAAAATCATCTTTCGCCATTAGTGGTGAACCCAATTGATCAATTATCTATTTGCTTTTCAGCAGAAAAAGAAAAGCTAATTCACAAAATTCTTAAAAAGGGCATAGAGCTTGTCTTTCCCCACACACAGAGATGTGCCATGTAGCACATTCCCCCTCCATTACACAGAGAATAAAAAAAAACATCTCTTCATGAAGCAGGTCAGAAATTTCCATTAAAACAACTAATCAGTCCACAGAAAAATCTCTTCTACAGCACCTTCCACTATATCATAAGCCTTGTACTTAACTCCAGGACCTTCTGTAAGCCACTAAACTGCATCTCTCTGAATACTTTTTTTTTTTCCATTTCAAAATGAGAAAAGTTGTACAAGCAGTTCAGATTTCATAACGAAGAAGTGCTTATCCATTCCAACTCAAAAACACTCCAGACAAGCTTGCTCTGTTTACAAGAGCATAACTTCATTTCACATTGCAGGATTAATGAAACATATCACTGAATTGGAAGACCAAGCAGCCTTTATTTCTAGGCAGGTTTTCACACTGTAAGAGAAAGTCCTATTGAAAGCACAGCACTTCAATTAAATGACATCTTTTATAAGCATCATTAAACAATCAACTCTACAGAGTACTGGAGTTTAAAGCAATTTAGCATCACCTCAATAAACTGAGAATTTTTACTTGAGTGTGATAGTACAACGCTCTGGAAATAAGCCAAGTTCACCACTGTATGGGATGTTCTGGAATACGCCACCCACTCACCTTTCACTAAAGCAGCCTCAGTAAGGTTTGAATGAAAACCACATTACATCATTTGTATACGTGTAAGAGCAATCCAAAGTATTCCCTTGAAGACTAAATAAATTATAAAGAGCAAGTTAACCCATCGCTACAGTCTACTGCTAAACATCTGAAGGCTGAACACGCAGGGCAAGCATCTCATTTAAATCAGTTTTACCAGTTCCGTATTCTACAACTTCCACTTTTGTCTAGATAACCAGGTTAGCAACTGGTTCAAACTGCTAATTCCAAAAGCAAACAAAATATTCAAGAACAAGAATAAGCAAAGTAACCACATAAGTATTTTAGAAATGTAAACTGTTTTGCTCAAATCTGGGTTTAGAATTTTGGGCAGATAAAGATTTCCCAAACTGCTTACAATCCTCAACCCTCAAAATCAAGGACACCTGAGGAAGGAAAAACTTTTTAACAAGTTAAAAGGTACCAGGGCCAGAGTAGCTCATGACTAAAAGCTATTTTAAAATAAAAGCAAACTTAAGAATGGAGTTTCAAGTCCGAAGAACACATGTGAAGAAAACATATTTTCCTACTTGCACTTGGTATTCCAGGCTGGAAGGTAAAGCCTCCCAGCATTCAGACAGAAGCGATAACACCGCCCTGGCTAACCTCAGAGCCCAACAAGTCACTCTCATGTACAACTTGAGGTATAGCTAGTGGGGAAAAAACACCCACCACAGAAAAAAAAAACCAAACCAAACCAACCCACACTAAAAAGCTTACAGCTCAAGCTCTGTAATTAATGACACAATTTCATTTCTCCAAGAATTTTCAGGCAGGTTGTTTCAAAAACCTTCCCCTTCACTGACAGCTTAATTCAGATCTGCTCTTAACTTCAACCCTTAAGCACTGCTATTGCTACAAAGGGAAAACAGTATTTTCCCATAAATTTATTTAGTTTCATCTTAGCCAAAAGTAAGATTTGTCAGCTGCATTTACTACACCAATCAAATTGGACATGTTAAGTTTCATAAAGTAAGATAGAAGATAAAATTAAATGATTTATAACCTGCATTAATTGCTTTGTTACTAAGCATTACTTTGTTATATTGAGTTTAAGTTTCCTGCACCCGTATTTTACTAGTTATACTTCAAACAGGAAAATCCTGTCAGCTAAAGGAAGGACTGGAATCAGAATCAAGGAAACCTCAATTTAACCAGTATTCTTATCTCCCAGGTAATCAAACTGTCTGAATGAGCTCTGGAGCAGCTCCTTTGTACTACCCAGTATCATCAGCCAAAAAAATAAAGCCAACCACCACAGACCAGATGAAACTGGATTTGAGATGAAACACTGATTCTCCCTCCTACTCCATGGAAGCCAAGACGAATCAAATGCCACAGTACACTAAATATACTTGGTTCCTCTTCTATTGATGTACAGGAGAAACCAGACAAGTAAAAGCCAACTAACTCAATTCCCCTGAAAGTGTCAGGACAAAAGTCAATTTCACAGTTATACTTCGGCTCTGTGAAAGGGAAAATATTTTAAAAGGTTGCAGTAAAGACACGTATTTGTTAGAACAAAGGATTTTTTTTTTCCTCTGTAGTCTTCAGAAGTACTAAAGTCAGGAAAAGTAAAAATAGAATACTTAAAGTTGATTGAACAACTATAGACAGTATCTTTATTTTGCATTGTTACGTATCAAGCTATAGTCATCGCACCTTCTTAGATGACAGGAACCAGACAAACCGTACTACTATGCCTGCAAACAGGCAAGTCACAAAAATCTAAAACACTAACTCAAATATATCAGTTCCACAATTCATTTAAACCACATACCCAGTATCATCTTGGCATCTCAAGACCAGATGAGGTAATATGATCCAAAGCACAGCCAGCATCCTCATCCTACCACCGTTTCTGATCCATTCTGTGCATTAAGAGCGTATCTTTTTACGACTTAGAATTACTGAATTATATTCTGCATTTGGCACTTGTTCAGTTCCAAACTACCAAGTAAGCCTACCTCCATGACATCTCTTACTCTACTACACCTCACTTCACCAGCAAGCAGTGGTAAGCCACATAACCACTACTTACTTTCTTCCTGCTCTGCTCCCATAGCCAAAATCTTTATGAGAACAACTTCCAAATGCTGAAACTAAGCATTCATATCTTGTTACGTTCCGGACTATGAGCAAGTTGAGATTAATTATTAAAAGCATGCAGAAGACTTAACTTCAGGGTGCTCCCTTAGTTTCTCAAAAGTACATTGTTGTGTTTGAGCCTTAATCAAAGCTGCTCCCCCTAAAAGCCTGCAAGAGTGTTTCCAATAGCAGAATGAATGTGAAACCTCACTTCCACATGTAAGAAGAGCTATGCTTTATCTGTCAACCTATAGTTGGAAGAAGTGGGGGGAAAGGTGAGAAAAATCATAACCACAAAGATGTGAAAGTCTCCCTCTACACATTTGTTTGCATTGACATTTACAGTTACATTTTAATCATTTCAGAATTTCAGAACCTAAGCACTGGCAGTAAAAATTTAAAGCACATCTTAGCATTGCTAAAAAAAGCTCACAGCACAACAGAGAAATTTGGAATAACTTTAATGAGTTCCAAAACCAGCTTTTAGTAAAAAGTCAAGTATAGAACAGTGACAACATTCAATGTCAAGAACTTGAAGTAGCTGCACTTAATGTTTTGAAGTTATCATGACTTGACAGAAAGCTATGTGAACAAGCACTAATTCTGTACCACAGAGGTACCTCCATCTCCTATGGAGGTACTACTCCATCTAAAATTCAACACACATTTCAAGCTAGGAGGGAGGGAAAAAAACCCACCAAAAATCAAACCGCAGCACTTATTTTAAGACTTCCAGATTCCTTGCAATGACAGAAGACTGGGTTTGCCCTACGCTGCACTTCCAGTTACAGCTATCTAGCTTCACATACACTTATGTGAATTGAAAGCAGATTTTATAATATGTCTCTGCCTAAAAGAATGAATGCCCATTAATAGGTAAGATTATGCATTTATTTAGTGTTTCTATTTTTAAATAATTATGACTGCTTACGATTTCAAAAGAGTCACATAAACCTACACAGGCTACCAGACGGACAGCAGCATACCAGAAAAATGACAGCGTACTGGCAGACAGGCTGAAGAGAGCCTCTTGTGCCAAGTACAGAGAATCAAAACCCACCCTACCTCAAAGCCAGGACCTAACTTCAGAAGCTGCTTAGGGTTAGATCTCTTCATGTACATTTGGCCTGCAAGCCAGTACAACACTTAAGCGATGATGTTTCAAAACTGCCAGTCATACCTTTTACCTTCCCGTGACATTTACAGAATTTCAGGTGCTCACCATACCACTGAGATAATTATTACAAAAGAGAAAGACATGGTTTCATTATCCAGACAAACACAGATGGCCTTACTACAGGATGAAAATTTACTAGTCAAACTGCATTTCAAGCTGAAAATTACTGAGGGGGACTGACAGCCTAAATATCAGTTAATGCACAAAGTTAAGAGGAAAAGACAAAAATCCCTCCCTACCTTCACACTGGTTCCTTGGAAGAATCTTCCATCTTGTTTTTATCACGTTTTCCAAGATTTGCAGTCCATAATACTGAAATTGGAGAAGAACAAAATGTGAGTACGTTACTGTAGGACTAACTAACTTTCAGGACTCTCATTCAATCAGACATTCACACTTAACATCTAAAAACTTCAAGATTATTAAACTAACAATTTTATTAAATACATGTCTATTCACCCATTTACTGATGTTTCATGCATTTTTCTTTTCTTGTTTTATTCTTCACTATACTAAGTCCTGCTGTTTGATCATGCTCACACCAGGAGGGGGAAAAAAAAGAAAAAATAACGAAAAGCCCTCTGGCAGACAATTTTGGCTATTTGGAGAAGAGAAAGTAGCAGCCAGATATGAATTTGCATCATAAATGACTGCTCATATGTTCAAGCATTAACACAACCAGGCTCCTAAAACATTTAGCAGCTTGGATGGTCTCAAGCTTCCTATCGTTCCTCTAAGAGCTGAAAAAAAAAATATTTGTCTTAGCATCACAAGTCCTGACACTGGCACTTCCTAAAGAAAGTATTTCCCAAACTTCACTGGTGTTACTTTAGGAACAGCAAGACAACCCACAGGTGTATTAAATTTCAATACCCACCCCAATATGGCAGCTATTTCTAATATTTAAAGATGAACTTTTGTGCTCAGTCAAAGAACAATAAAAATGTGAATAATCTCTTAGAAATCCTTTTACCTTTCAGGAATTCTTTCCTATGTTCTTACCCAAAACCATTATGTTTGCAAAGTAATTGGTAAGGCCAGTCCCTCTGCCCATTTGTCCCTACTGCCAACTCACAGTAACAGGGAAAGAAGTTTGCGACGATATGATCGAAGAACTTTAATACGTAAAACCCCATTAGCATGAATAGACAGGAGAGAAAAGGGGACGAGGAGCTTTTTGTTTACTTTATCTGCAGTGGATTAGGAAGAAAAAATTAAAAAAAAATCACATTAATGCCTGAAAGGTAAATACACGTTTTCACACTTAAAATTTTGGCTGAGAATAAGAGTTCCTCTTTAAAACGGTTAGTTGTTATACAAAGTAGGATCATTAGTATTTCAACCAAAGGGATCACAAACTTCAATTGATTTAAAAATACCACAATGTAGACTGTCCCAAACTACATTGTATTAAAACACAGTTTTTGCTGTTCTCATCTTAGCATAACCTACATCCCTTTGCTTCTCTATCTGACCCAAGTTCCCACATTTACATCCTGCATTTGCAAAAGATTTTGTCAACTTCCATAATCTTGGGTACCACAGAAATTTACTCATTAATAGAAAGTTGGCAAGGTATTTTTTCCTTCGTGGTCAGCAGCAAAAGTTTTATCAACTATATTTTAACCTTAAATTTACTTAATTACTTAAGATAAAAGCTAAGTTAAATAAAAGGAGCATTCATACAGGAAAACATATGAAAACATTCTCAGGCAAAATGCCTCACTTCACAGGAAGTGATTTCAGCCACTGCTATAGATTTACAGACACCATCTGCACCTGATCAAGGCTCACAATATATATACTTACAAAAGCTTCTAACAATGTTAAAAGTATGAACATTTGATATCAGACAGTGCTAACTTTCCCAAAGCAGATCTAAACTCTAGTTAAATTTCTACATTCTACAGGCACAAGTATTAATAGCCCTTTCAGGTAACAGCTAACCAAAAATGTTAGTTTTGCTTCCAAACTTTTTTCCACAAGTCAACTTTGGCTTTTAAGACCAGAATAGCAAGTCTAGTTTCATTTTAGCAAGTCTAGCACTAAAGAAACAAATGAAAATCCTGACACAAACTAAGGACAGATCTCATCTTTAGTCTTTGTTTCCCCACTTGGGATTTCCTGTGAGTCAAAGAAAAGGACAGACACCTCTAGCAATCTGCCACACCTATCCTTCATTATCTGCTCAAATGCTTAATTCAGATTCATGTACCTTAAACTCTGAAGAAATTCATGGTGTCTAGGTTTCTACGCATTCTTTTCTACATACATGACTTCAATTCTGCCCCCTCATAGTGTCTTGTTCACCTCTTCCTCAGTACTACTAATAACTCATTTTTCTTAACACTCACACATGAAATGAAATGGCAGCAGTAACAAAGTCACTGTATACAATCTTCCCCTACACATCTTTCTTGCCACGCCATGTTTGAAGGCCTCATCAGCCTGCCTGAACACTCTGCAAAGGGCTTTCTAGGGTTTTTATTTTGTTTTTAAGCTTCATTTGATTTGACGGTTCTAATTTTTGGTATTTCCCTGATAACGAGATACACCAACTCCAAAAAAAAAAGTCACTGACACCAACCTGTTTTGCCATCTGAATTATCAGAAGCTTACTTTTTAATCAATTATTGCAACAGTGCATGCAAACACATTTAAACTGCGCATAAAACAGAAGTCTTTCAAAATTAACTTGCTCTTGGTTTGCTTGTTTCTAATTGCCTAATAGCAATTCACTGCTTGGTTATGAAGATGAGGGACAGGTAACAGCAAAGACTGAAAAAAGCATGAAATGATCCCTATGGTCGAAATTTCTATGGTACCCTTATTACTTATTCTATGCACCGAATCCCTTTCCCTCCCACCTCCCAAGAAACAAAAACAATTGATGAACAGAATTCAGTTAAAGGGAATCAAAAGGGTAGACCTTGTGGAGGCCTGCCGTCAAAGCCTAGCTGTGTCAGTTGCACAGGAAGACACCCCTTTTCTTCCTATTACAAGCAATCAACATAATGGAACATTATGATTAATATCAGGTAGTGTTAACAGCTTTAATTAAAGAAAAAATATGATTGCATAAAAGCCAAATGTCATAGTGCATAATTTTAGCACCAAATCATTTGCAATTTATGTAAATTGAAGAATTCTTTACCTGTTGCTTTCTTTCTGTTCCTCTAATCATCTCATTTTTCACAAGACAAATTTGAGTTTTTAAAAATACTGTTGATAAATCAACTTAAACATTAGTAATGTCTGTCAGTATAAAAAGCAAAGTTTACCAGGCAAGCAAACAGGCAAACACTGTTACTTAAAGGTTAGCACTTTGAGGAAGTTCTTTAAACCATTTTCCCCTAAACTTCAGAGAGCAATGAAAAAAATGGAACTGTTTCACGAATACCGCCTGATTTCAGAAGCCACCCAAACATGATCATTTTCTGTTCGAACACAGCGTGTATCAAGCAGAAAAACATGCACGTCAGTTATTTGAGAAGAATAATCATCAACTTTAAGACACTGAAAACACATTTTGATCAACTTTTTGGTTCAAACTTCAGAAGTCTTAAGCAAACCATTTAAAATTGTAGAAAAAAACCTGAATGCTGCCCCTTTTAGTCTCTACCGTGATGGATGGATTTAAAACAGCAGTACAAAGAAAATGTGTTCTGCATATTAGTAAAGACTAATCTCATACTACAAAGAGTTTGGGGTGCTTAACTTTCATCGATTGCTCAAAATCTTGGCCTAATAAGGTTTCTATTTTGTCTTCAGTAGACCTAGGGACAAATTGTCTCCTCAGTCACGTGCACGTGGCTCTCATTACGAGGAAAAACAGCCAAGCACTTACCCAAGGACAAAATGTGACTCTAGAAGACTTTTCATTACTCAGATGTATACAGACACACACCAATCTTTGGAACTGGCATTATGCTTGTATGTGCCTTGAAAAAAATCACCTGCATTTCCAATTTAGCTCTTCTTTTTTTACAAAAAAAACAAAAAGGAGAAAAGCTCTTGTGAATGTAAAAGGAGGTTTAAATATTCTGTCCATTTACAGTTCTTGTTTAAAGCCAACTTTGGGAACACGACAATAAAAAAGAATGTGGTTTGAATCAAGAGAGTCTATGGCTAAAAATGAGATACCTTCCTCAAAGTTTATGAATGGAAGAAAGAAGAAAACCAAATCAATAAAAGTTCATTTGCTTACTTTGGTATTCATGTTCTGAGAGAACTCCAAAATAGTATCAACTCTTGTCCACGCATCAGGATGCTCTTTTAAGTGAGTCA
Organism: Tringa tobata; assembly: GCA_033628505.1. NCBI lineage: Eukaryota > Metazoa > Chordata > Aves > Charadriiformes > Scolopacidae > Tringa > Tringa tobata. The sequence goes on from JAHREE010000280.1 coordinate 8,416,460, forward strand.
AGACTTCCTGTGCCATTCTTTGCTAAAAGTAAGTTTGATAAAAAAGCATTAGTATTAGATTATTTACGAAAATATATGCTGTCAGTGAAGACATTAATATAACACCTTTTTAGGTCATTTATCCAAGAGTTAGGCAGAACTCAATTGGGCGCAACAAGTCCCTCAAGCCCCCTTCTGTGTGACAGTTAAAGTTTATTAACAACCAAATTCCAAAAACACCTTGATGCAAGACAGTCATTTACTTACTTCCACTCTTCCATGCTGAATGGTTCAGCAGTGAACATGTGAAAACAGTACACATTACTGGGAAAGCATACTCAGGAGTGAAGTTTTCTCCCATTCAAGAAAGTCATCTAGATAGAATTTTATTCCGGGACACCCAAACTTTCTACTGGAAGCATTCATCTAAAATGCTAGTTTAAGGAGTACTGTACCATGCTGCAGAGTTGTTGATGTAGGAACTGTTGATTTTATTTTGAAGTACCACAGAGTGGAGCATTAGAGGTCTCCAATCCCTACTTCTGAGGAATCCCTTGATGTATCTAACAGCTTACAAAACAATAATAAAAACTGATTGGGGGGGAGGAAGGGAGTTGGTCATGCTAATGGCTTGTTCTTCCTTGGGACTGATATTACCAATTATGATACTAGACACTATGGTTTCAGTAACTCACAAAACCTCATCTGAAGCAATTACAAATTGAAATACTGAATTCATTATAGCTATCCTTTTCAAAAGCCAAGGTTGCCCATAAACATTTTTTAAGGAAGCCAAATGTTGTTAGCTATTTGTAAAAATGCAGTGTACCGACAAGACTTGCTGCAAATTATATCACCTACAAGCATCAGACACTGTCTTGCCAACAAGATTAACATTTTACATCACGATTAACAGAACTTGGTTTATTCTTTCACTGCACTGTGAATTCAATGGCATTACAAAGCACTTAAAGCTTTCCTTAGGGTTAACTTCAACAGAATTTACAACAGCTACACAGATTTCTAGTCTGCTACAAGAACATACTTGAATTAATCGTCAACTGGTCTAAGAAAGCATGTATTTTCAGTAAGACAGAAACCCCATCCAGACCCCAAATCTACGTGTATATATATATATAAAGCAAGAAACAGACAAATTGGGTACAGCATTTACCGAATTAAAACTGAAAGGTACAACAGTAAAGAGATGGGATGTCTAAAATATCTGTACAATACTGGCATTCCTACTTAATATAATTGAGGATAGTGGAACGATTCCCAGTCTTATACTGACTTTGACTAGCAAGTAACTCCCTGTAGATTTTATATGGAGAAGTATCACACAAATATTAAAAGGAATATCCCAAAGCAGTATAACCATATTCTCTGTGTGACATCAGAGCTTTTTAAAAAAAAAAAAAAAAAATCAGTACTATTGATGCAGTTTAGCCTAGGAGGGAAAGAATAGCTGTATTATTTCCAGGTTCAACCTGACTGTGTTTTTATACTGGCCTCCTCAGTGCTTCTAACACTGGTGACATTATCACAGAATCAAATTTCAACACCAACAAAATACAGATGCCCAATATCCTTTTCCCAAGCACTGAAAAGTTTGCTCTCATACCCACTAACACCTTTCTGGGCATCACTTCCTTTAGTTTCATAAAAACAGTATAAATTTATCAGTAATGCTTAATTCAAGATCAAAGCCTCACTGTGTTGTTGCTATCAAAAAGAAAATCAGTTAGCAAATAATCCTTCTGGACACGTGAAGGTCTAACAGACCAACAGAATTAAGAGTCTGGGATGAGTCCAGGTAAATATCTATGAGTTGTCTAAGGTCTCCTTAGTCATGTGTTGCACTGGGGTGGGGACAAGCATTCTTTTCAGAGAAGTATACCAAAAAAACTAAGAACAGGGAGGGAAAAAAAAAGAAAAAAAAAAGCTAAAAGTCTAGGACAGAAAAGAGTTTCTTTCTTGCCTAATATAGATCAGCAGATAAGAGTTTTGCAAGCAGAGATAAGAATTAAGCCCAAGAAGGAGACAGGTGAATCTGAAAGCAAGTTCAGCATGCAGCCATCCAGGCTGCATTCTAAACCTTTTTTACCCTAACATTGCTCTATTCCAGACAAACCATTGCTCATCTCTACATTTTAATAACTGGTTTCCTCAACTTCTATTACTCCTGTCACCCTTGAAATCAAGATTTGAGCCACCAGGCTCCAAAGAGAAGCACTGTTTTCCTGCAGGAACTTTTGAACTCCTTGGAAGATATAGGAGCTCATAGGCTCACTGAAATATGTCTCCACCTTTGGAAACCCTAAAATAGCAAACCAAATTTTCATTAAAATGTCACGTGTTATATCATAATCTGTTTTTGCCTGTTAAGTGCCACCTCTTGAATTTTTGCTTCTCATTGCATCAATTTTCTAAATACCAGAGACTATACCCAGCTGTTCTAAGTGAAGCAACTTCTCCAAACACCAAAACAATGGCAATTTGATCATTGTATTTAGTGTAAATCTTCTATTCTCCTTATAAACCTTCCCAACTTCTTAAACCCCATTCAAACCAAACAATACTATAAGCACCACCTACTTTGTAAGGCAAAACAAGCACTCAGAAGTCCATATTTTTATGGCAAAAGCTACAAGCAGTTTTCTGTCACAAGATCATTTTAAAAACTACAGCTAGTAACTATTTGGATTCAGGAAATTCAAAAAGCAAATATTTCAAAAAACAGCAAGGTATTTCAGAACCTGCAGGAATTCAGATTAGTAAGCCTTACAAAAACTTTTTCTAAAAAAAAAAAAAGATACACAAAACAAGTATAAGCAAGGATATATTGTTTGTTTTGTTTATTCTAACAGCTGGAAGGAATAGAAAAGCATCAGCTACTTTGTCTCATTTTAATTCACTTCTTATTGTTGTGCAAGAATATCTTAGTAAGAGATGCCTGACACTGAAACCCCCAATTTGTTAAGCACAAACAATTAAAGTTTGCCAGAAGAAGAACTATGCCAACACCCTTGTAGCAATACTTGCTTTCAACATTTAAGTATATTTCTTGAACTACTTTGGAAATAAGATAAAAGCAATACAAGATTCACTTTCAAGGCAATTTATGCAAATACACAAATGCACACATTCCCCCAATATAAACTTAAGACTTCACAATTCACACTAAGTCCAAAGAAAAAGAGTGCAAGAAGAACCTGTATGGACAAACAGTAACAGGGGGAAAAAAAAAACAGAAACAAGAAAGGACAAAGTCTTCTTTCAAATATGCGTGACATCCTTCTTTATAAGTACAAATACAGTAGCAACATAATTAATATTTTTCCTTTAAATACAATCCTTCAGTGAAGCCAACATTAAATTTATGACTTCACAATCCTGTCCATGAGAATAAATAACAAGTAACTCAAACCTTCCTGAAGAACTAAGTCAGAGAACTTGAGCCGCAAGCAGAAGTGCCCTCACCACACTCTACTTGCTCACACTTTTCAACAGCAGAAGGCACATTACAAACGAACACACACTAAACTAACATTTTTCTAAGTGCATTTCAATGTTCATTACATGAGGCCTGCCTTTAAACCAGAGCACATGAATTACCAGTGATATTCCTGTCACTAGGAGAATAAATTCACTAATATTACTGATTTTTATTAAGTGAATTAAATTTGCTCAATTGATTTGTTTTAAGGTTAAACATGGTCAATAAACAAAAGGTCTAAGTCCACATTACCTGTGCGCCTTCTCCATGGTACAAGCAGTTCACCACATTGTCCAAGAGATTGATATCCAGTTTCTGGTTAAAATCCAGCAGCTGACGAGCTGCATGGTCTGCTAACATTGTCATAATTGCTGGCATAGATTACTGCAAAACAAATTTAAAAAAAAATTGATCAATTAATAAGGAATCAATATTACATGTAGTTATAAAAAAAGTGCTTCAACTTAAGCATCTCATTTGAATGAGATGAGCTACGTTAGCAGCAGTACTAGGTAACACTGAATACAACACTCCTTCAATTGTTGAGCAAGCAGCAGCACAAACTCTGAAAAATTCACACATCACTACCCCAGCTAAATTCAGCAGGTATAACACGTGATAACGGTGTGACTAGTCAATGGGCTGTATTACCTGCAAGCTAAAACTTATTTCAAAGCGGGTACTGACCCCTATCAGTCCCTAAACATGTGTAAACCAGTAAGTTTGCTGGCAGAAATACCAAGTATCATTACAACCAAAACCCATGCTAGTAACCTCAGTCAAATTTTCAGTTTCCATGGCCAACACGCACATATAGAAGATCAGTTCTAAAGGCTTGGTTATAGAACTGGAATGTGATCTACATACACAGTAAGAAATTAGCCAGAAAGCATTTTTCAAATACTTGGGGTGGGGAAAAAAAAAAAACCTTACAAGTTAACTACATGCAAGTAAAAAATTACCATTGAAACTAAGAAAGTTGACTGTTTGAAGGCACTTTGAGAGGATGAAGTAAGGGGTCTGTTAAGTCAGCAGTTTACTTCATATACCACGTTAGATCACTTCAGGCTGAAATGGAATTCTACTGGAGGTTTCAGGTCCCATAAAAGCAGCGACACACGCATTAACTCTTTGTCCTAGATATAGCAGCCTCGATATTATGCAAAGGAAGTCAGGTGGGGGGGTGTGACTGTGGGCGTGCATGTAAGATGCTTTCCAGCCAGAGACCCGTACAAGATAAAGGCAATCATGAAAAGCAAGAAAATAAACCCGGAACCGCAGAATTGTGGATAGTAAATTACAGTCTAACCTTTTCACATCACCCCCCACGTTGGAAGCACCTCATCAAGTTTATTGCCCTCTGCTCACAGTCACTGGCAACTGTAACACATATTCCTACCCTCCCCTCTACAGCAGCTCTCTGCCCTTCACCCTCCTTCTAAGAATCTGTCCTAAAGCTACAAATTTCATACAGAACTGCTCACTTGAGAAACAGCCAGAAGTGTGAACAGCAAGATTACTCAAAAAGTTACACTAGAGCTATCTGCATACTCAGAAAGATACAATCTGAAACTCTTCCTGAACCCCTTTTTTAGAGTAAGCTAGAAGTCAGACCTACTCTTGCTAATAAAACTTCATTTGTAAATAAGAATGTTTTATGCCTTACATACTTAAGCCATGCTCAAAAGTAAAGAGCAAGATAAACCTGTGCCTCAACCCAAGCAATTACTAATTAAGTGAAAGTCCTACGGTAGCATGCAGACTAGGAAAACCTTTTGTTTAGAAATGCATATTTGCAAGTAGCACAAGTAATTTTGTTTATTTCTATACAGAAAGATATTAACTTCAAAAAACCCCAAACATTTTGATTGTATTTAAAGGAAAAAACCCCCATTTAGTGAGTATTACTACACTAACGTAACCATTTTGAGGGCTCCATTGAACATCCAATCAGCCTTTTTACAACATCTACCTGGAAATACAGAAGGAAATAGACATGAAATAGAAACCGAAATATACTAACACTCCACGTCTGTCCTTCCCTCCCAACTCCTAAAGTTTTCAAAGTTGCAATGTTAAGTATGGAAGCCAGAAACAAAACAGCAGGGAAGGCTCATTTCATTCTTTTAACTCAGAAGGACACTTGAAAATTTCCCCTCGCAGAGGGTCAGCCAGCAGCACTACTAGAAGGAAATTGCACCAATTAATATGCTCTTCAGCTTAGAGGGGTTAATGCTCCTACCAGACACGCGTGCTACCAGGCACGCCTCTTTTTGTTCACATCTGGCCTCCACGGCTGAATCCTGAGCTAGGAAAGCAGTTTTCAAACTACAATAAACGTCATAAATCAGTCATTCCTCGGGTAGTGCCATTCATTTCAGATTTAAGCC
>JAHREE010000280.1:8427214-8439645 GCA_033628505.1 Tringa tobata
GACTAGTTTAACAAAACCAAACCCTTTGATTAATTACTGTTATTTAAAATAGAAATTACCAAAATTAATTGGAAAATGGAGAGACGTGGTAAGATCTGTGCTCTTTCATGACCATGTACAATTTCTTTATCAATTGTTTCAAGTGGTCAGCCCTGGTAGTTGTCTGATTTCCTGGCATATGAAATAAAAGCCTTTCAATTACTGTTTGTTTTTCATCTAGAGGCTCTAAGAAGTTTTTTGTTGAACTGGCTAGGAATAACTTATCCATGGGTTTACTAAAAATCTCTAGCAGAACTGAATGGAGTGAGTATAGAAAGAAATACTCTGCCATAGCATGCTTGGGATGATAATGGACAGGGTAAGACACCTATGAGACAGACACCATTTGGGAGGGGGGGGAAATAATCTGGAAAATGGCTTTGGGATCGTACTATAAGCTATGAATGCAAACATATAGTATTCAATAGCATTAGAATGATTAGTTGTTCAAGCTGCGTAAATATCCTTTAATTTCTTTTTCTACTATTTTATTATCCTACAAGGTTTTTTTGTTGGCAAAAGCATTTCAGTATTTGTTTTCTTAAGCTGAGGATTAAGTACAGCTCCAGCTTAATAAAGCTTTTTCTCAAGTATTTCTACATGAATGTTGAGGTTTTATCGAAGAACGTTGGTAACTTTATTGGAATGATTTATGCTCTACAACTTAAATAATTTTGATTGCATTATAGTTGATAGCTATGTATATAATGTTTTGAGTACTTGCTGGTAATATCCTAAAGCTTACTTTTAAATTTTACTTCATGCTTCTTTAAAAATCAGTTAGGTCCTACAAAAGAATTCGAGGTGTTGGTAGGTTCAAGTGGGAGCTAACCCATTCAACCAAGAGTCCATCAGCAAGTTTTCATATATTCGAGCTAGGAGCTTACTCCGTTACATTAATTGAGCTAAGCTACTAGCTCCACAATACTACGTGAAATTATGAAATTGCAAAGTATATGCAGTAGTTCAGAATTGAACTGAGGAATGATACCCTCTTAGGAGGTTATCAGTTCCCTGATGCATTTGTTTCTTTAGTTGAGGCTGCTTTTGAGATCACAGTCCAAAAAGGGAGGACATTTGGTTGGACTCGATGATCCCAAGGGTCTCTTCCAACCTAGATGATTCTATGATTCTACATAGTCAATACTAGATACCAAGCAATGATGTGATGTGTTTCCTGTCTGTCTGAACAGGCACTTCCTTATTGGTAGAGAATCACTGAAGAGAAAGTCTGTTGAAACGAAATAAATCAAAGTTTAGCTGAAAAACACCAGGCTCCTTTTTTACAGGAAAATTGGCTTCTGTCTAGTTGCTTTCCCTAACACTAATACTGTAGGACATGTGGCATGATCATGCAGAAAATATAAACTGATATAAAGATCATTGCAAAATTACCATTGGTGTGAAGTTTGTATCCTACTGGAAAGGAACTGGACAGTCAGAGACTCTGCTGTTGCTACAAAGTCACGAAAAGGAAACGTAGTTGTATATTTTTGAAGTCTTTCTGTTAGCTTTCTACCTTTACAGATCGTGTGTTCATCTGCAAACCTACTGGATTGTGCTCAAAACCTGTATTTTTTCCATGTGTTTTTTTTTTTAAACCATTCCTTCTGTGAAATCTAACATTTTAAGGGTAAGCTTCTGTACTAATGACCAAAAGATTTCTAGTAGTAACCAAAAAATCATAACATACTTCAATAAATAAACTATAATTACACATGCTTATGCTGTTGTGATAACTATGGTCTTGACTGCCTTACAAGTTCTCAAACTGCTGTGGGAATTCCAGTTCCTTGATCTTCATTTTGTGAGGTTTTGTTATGTGGTTCTTTTTTATATAGTTCTGGGATGACTAGGGAAATCACGCTTGTATCCCAATAGACATTTATGTTTCAGGCAGAAGCTGAGGAGATGTAACAACATGTGATACCAAATTAGGTCCTGTGTGATGTATTACTGGAGAAATAGCTGTACCACCTGGATAGTCACAGGTCAACAGGAGAGGTGGGAGGCAGGAGACGGTGTGATGGAAAGGTGTACATTATCTGAGCTTGCCTTTGTTCAAGAAGGTGTTTGTAGAAGCTTTGTAACCCACATTTGTGTGATGCTCTGTAGTCAGTACGTTCACAAATTTTGAATTATTCTGCTCTTTATAAATGGAAGCTGTAACTTAGAATCTTTCTTTTTCTTAAAGCAGTCACAACAGAGGGCTGTTTGTTTTGTGGGGTTTTTGTGTTTGGTTTTTTTTTTCCCCCTGTACTTAAATTTGTAAGTCAAATCTCTGGAAAAATTTTGCAGCATTTAAGGATTTGAAGAGCTGGAATGTGAACACTTACTTTTTTTATCATGCATAAAAATAACTGCATCCTGTAACATCTGTCACAATGATAACAAAGTGCTTTGTTTAACTCACCTTGTTTATCTTGCTCTGATGGGTTGGCTTGTGTAAGAATTAACGCATCTGTAGCTTTTGCAGCGTGATTTATAATTGAAGATAGCATTGTAGTTGATGGGATTGAATCTGAAAGTGATTAAAATAGAAGGGATAGGCATAGCAAGCTGTTGATGGGTTAAAAACGGGGCTGTAACTCTAGTGCTTAGAATAAACAGTGTCTCTATGTGTGTTTTAATGTTCTAGCTAGCCCTGGTGTTCAAAACAAACTGACGTGAGACCAAAAAGTCAGATTCTTTAACTCGTTTGGCCTGTGCTGAAGGTTCACTTCTGTTTATTTGCTGTTGTTTGGGTTTTTTTTTTGTGCAGGAGAAAAGTGTTTAAATCCTTGAAGTTGTTTTGTTAAACTGAATGTTAATGATTTCTGTTTAAGACAACAGAGTAGATGCAACTTTCCATGTTTTCATCAGGTGTCAGTAATGCCCCAGAATGAGATGTGCTTTTAATAAATTGCAACAGTAACAAACACAACAGGGTTTATTAGTTTTGCAAGTTTGTTAGCTAAATCCTGTCCTATAGTAGGAAGCAGTGTCACTGGCTCTGCTTATCTCAAGTAACATGTTTTAATCTTTTTCAGAAATGGCCCTCCTGTCTTTATGCAAGCTGTGGCTGAATGTGTTGTACTATATGAAAACAGAATACTTCTCATCTTTCTTCTGTAAGGAGCTAGGTAAAGGCTGGTTCAGAAACTGAGGGCAGTCATGTATAAAGCAGTTATTTTAACAGGATGAGTATATCTGGATCTCAGCTTTTCTGATAGATATAGTATCAGTAGTTGTTGTAAGCTTATACTTGCTGCTTTGTTACCACTGTTCTGTCTGTTGACTCCTTTATTAGATGTTCAGTGTGGTATTTAGGCCTTGCTGAAATCAATAGGAAAATTTGCTTGGGTTTCAGGTCAGCGGTGTGCCCTGGTAGTGATAAAAGCTAACTGCATACTAGGCTGTATCAACAGGAGCATAACCAGTAGATCAAGTGAAGCAATTATGCCTCACTGCTTGACACTCATTAGCTGCATTTGGAACACTGTGCCTTGTTTTTGGTCCATCAGTACAAGAAAGATGTTGAAAACTCCATGTGAGGCCAGCTAGAAGGATGGAGGGGAGACTGAGGGAGCTAGACTTCTTCAGCCTGGAAGAGAGATGGACAGGGGGAGACCTACTAGCAGCCTCAGTAACTAAGTTGAGCTTACGAGGAAGAGTGAGCGTTATTGAGAGCATGGTAGGACAACAAGAGACAATAGGCATATATGAAGTACTCTCTCCTACTAGAGATAAGGAGACTATTTTTCATCGTGAAGATAACTAAGCATATCAAAGCCACAAGCAACTTTGTCCAAATTCAGTGTTGATCTTACCTTGAGTATGAAGTTGGACAAGAAATGTCCTAAGGCCCATTCTGACCTGAGTTGTTTGAAAAAACTTGGAAGTTATGTATTAGTGTATATAATTATTCACTAATATTTTTGTATCTGAAATTTGGCTTACTTCTGGTCTCTTTGAACACAGTTGGACTCCTGAGGTGATAAAATTTTCTTTATTTGACATACATAACTAATTCTTATTTTAATAAATACTTCTTTTTCCAAGTGTGTATGAATGTATGCCGGTATCACTGATACTACTCCCTAGGCAGAGGAAGAAATACATAACATAGAGTGAGTGCAGTTGGAAATTAATGAGAATATTTACTTTAGTTTTCATTTGCAAAAGGAAGACTGAAATATGTGGAAATAATCCCATGTAATATGATGCAATCCCCTCTTCAGACTCCAAGGAGCTATTTTCTACCTTTTTTGAGGAAGTCTTAGCTTTCCATGAAAACTACAAACCTAAGATGCAAGTGAAAAGTATATAGGCAGAATTAATTAAATAAACTTTCGTAGTCTGCTTGTTCTTCACAAGGGCCCTTTCATTACAATTTGTTGTAGTTAGTATATTTTGTAGTTAGTATATTTTGAATGCTTGTCTAATCCCTGCACATGCTGTTCATGAATGATGGAATGAGCTGCTGTAATCCGAGATTGTCACAAAATAAAGATTATGAGGATGGGTAAGTAGTGTTCACTAGCTTTTACCCTGAAGCTAGAGAGCTATGTAGCTCTCTTCCTTCCTTTTATCTTTTATGCAAATAATTTTTTACCTATTGAAAGCTTTTTGGGGTTTTGAGCACTCTTCCCACATATTTTCTTTAGCAGTTTAGCAGAAGATCTTTAGCTAAGGTAAATTTGGTCCCCTGAGGCTTTTCAGAAGCAGGACTACTTTCTTGGGTGGTGTACTAGCACTAGGTGGTGAGCGTCTAGGAAAGCTAATGTTCTGAAAACAGGAGGAATCATACAAATAAGAGAAAAACATCAAGTTAATGTCATAATTTCTTTACTGAGTGAAGTACGTTTAGTAAAAAGAAAGACAAGGGAAGGAAGAAAAATACAGCGAAGGGGAATAAAATGAAGGAAAAGAGAAGGGAGCTGTTGAGTGAGGCTGAAGTGAAGGGAGTGAGGCATTCAGGAAATTGCCAGCTGTAAATTTCCAAGGGTGTCTCGGCAACACACAACTAAAGCAATCTGTTAATGTCATGAGTGTCACTGTAAACAACTTCAGCCTCTACCTCATTCTTCAGTAAAGGTCTTTTCCCCAAACCATTCATTTGGGGTGGGGTGTGTGTGGCAGGTGGAATGACTGCAGAGCTTTTACTTTACCACGCACTGTTAGTTGCAAAAGCTTCCTCCTGAAAGCAGGGAAAGATGCCTTGTAGTTCCCACTTTCTCATGCAGCTGCCCGACTTAGTTCTGTGATTATTGACATGACAGACCAGGATATGTTTGGCTAATGAAAGGAATGTAGAAAAGTTCTGTCCTTACACTCTTTGTTTCATTCTAGAAATAGCAGAACTAATCCTGCATAAGCATCCCTCTTCTCATTGAGCATCTGCTGCTGTTCTTAATTGTTTTATTTCTTTTTCTTTTGGGCCAGCTTCCAATGTATAAGTTTTATTATTCAGTAACTTTTGTTTGACTCTACTGTCTAAGTTTGGCCAAACTAATTTTGTATTTAGTTTAATATGTTCTTGTATGTAGAAAGCAACTTGTCTGTTTTGATCAATGATTTCAGAGAGGCCGTATAAGAATATTAACTGCATTTGCACATGATCTTAAGTTAGGTGTTACAAACACCAAGTAGGAAGAAATAATACAACATAATCTAAAAATCTTGGAAACAGGAAATTGACTGTAACTGAGTGGAGAGGGAAAATATAAACTGATGTGTCCTTCGAAAAAAAGCCAAGAAGTTCAGTATAAGGGAAAACTTGGAAAATAGTAATAGCTGAGGGAGAAAATGGAGAGCAAATTAGATATGCCTTTTCTCAGTGACAGGGGAAAGGAAAGGACGATATAATTAAGGAGTATCTGTGGGCATCACTTTGAACAGCAGTAGGGTAGTGGCTGCCTTAAAGTAATTTTGAGGCTGCTCATAGAATATTGTAGCAAAGCCTGGGTATATCATTATCTGTATGTTGTAAACAGATGGGCAATATTTTGGAGGTGATCAGTAATTAACACTTAGGAAAAGAGAGTACAGGTATGAAATATATAGAATGTGGCTGAGGAAAAAACAGGTGGGGATATATTCATCAATAAACTTCCTAAAGCTATGAACTGTAAACACTGTTGATGAAGATTTGAAGACAATTAAAATAACTGTAAATGAAGATTACTCGTTAAACTTACAAGTGTAAAGTAACTTTTCACAGTATGTACAAATCCATGAAAAATAGATTCTAAGAAGAAATGAAACAACACTGGGAAAAAACCAGTGCTTATTACAAGGGATAAATTCTCCATCTGCTGTCTTTTTACTATGTAGTCTTTGTGGTGTTTCACTGGCAATGGAATTCTTTTGCTAGCCAAATCTTGCTTGCCACTTTCACGTAAATAGTGCTGATGCCCAAATGTGGTCAAAAGGTAAAGGGAAAGACAAGAAACTTTCCCCTTTCCCCCAATCAAGTCCTTCAAATAAGTGAGTTTACAAAATTTTTACAGAAAACCATTATAATGGAACTCAATATGTAAGTATATAAGTGAACACAGTGAGATTGATAACTATGATGCAAAAGGAATATTTTTGTATAATATTACTCAGAACTTAAGTCTATCTAAATTGTCTAAGTTCTTCAAGAACTACTAAACTGAAATATACCTTAATTAAATTTTAACAGGCTAACCTCTGTGATTCTAGTATCTGCGGCTGTGAACTGTGTTAGAAAATTGGTGTGAAGTCTGATGTGTATGTCCCAGAACGGAGCTTTTCTGCTAACACACTGACTAATATAAAGCCAGGTTAATAAAATCTTGCAAGGAGCTGGTCCCAACGTTGTCATCCTTCTGTTAAACCAGATCTGGTAAGCTTTGAAACATTCACTAGTTGTTAAAGGGGAGGAGGGAGTTGGCTTTTCTGCTTTTTATGCTATTTCTTAGCCTTGTTTTTTGGTCAAGCTTATTTCAACTTTTAAAGCACCTTAAGAATTACCAAAAAAGTTAGTTAGTAGGGTTTGTGTCCTAAAATAAGAATTGAACTGTAAAGGTGGTTTAGGAATCTGACATAAAATAGTCCATAGTGTTCAGTGTTCTAAATATCATTGGCATAGACTATTGATTGTACCCAATAAACTTTTCTCAACATTAAATCTAACAATTGCCTCTAGGCAATTGACTATTACTTAAGTCCACTTTTTATTTAAAATGGAACTGCTAGTACTTAGTTGTGATAATGTATTGGCTTGTGTTATTACCTGCTCTTGGGTAGTATTTTTAACTTATGAGACAATCTTTTATGTCTAACAAATAAAATAACTTCAGATTGCAATTTAGGATTAGATACAGCAAAGATGATTGCTGTGTCTTCAGTAAATTCCTGCTATTTATGAGATTGGTGAAGCTCTGTGTCCTCTGTGTGATTTCAGTGGGTGTATGATAATTTTGCTGAACTTTGCTTGTAAGCTTTACAGTGCTTTACACTATTTTTTTCAATGCTTAATGGCTGCATAGTACTGATTTTCATCTCTGCTTCTTCAGTTTCACCATACACATCTTTCAGTCATTCACCTGATTTAAACTGCCCACAGAGAGGAAAGGATATCTGAAAAAAAACACCTTGTATCCGCAGATAGCAGTAACACCCTTTCTGGAGCAACAGTCAGTCTCTAATATCCTTCTGTATCTGGGATTGTGGATCGCAGTATGAATGCAAGGATATTAATGTGACTGGTAGACATCGTTTTCATGATAATCCATAGATTTCATGGCTGCCAAATTCATAAACCTATCAGTGTCAAAATAAAATACAGGTTATGCCTCAAAGTGAGACTGCTATATAACTTTGACTTATTTCAGTCCAGTTACACCATTATAACTGAGCTTTAATTCTAAACTGTCCCTAGGCAGTTTTTCCTGTTTTTAATGCGTTGTCTATCTTCCATACTGTCATACATACAACTTGTCTATCCTTATGTCAGGACACTTTCTTGGTTCTATATTGAATAGCCTGTTAAATGAAAATGTATTCCCCGGATGATGAGCACGAGACCATAATTCCAGAACAAGTTTCCTTAGCTTGTTCATTTTGGAAATCACTCAACTAATAAATTTCATGTTGGAAAAAGAAAAGGGTATAAAGAGGAAGGGAGTAGAAACTGAACCACTGTTTAGGCTTCTCTTCAAGAGATGATATTAAGAAACAATTTGTAGCAAACTCCAGCTTTCAATTTTAGGCAAATAACACTGTGCTGAAGTAAAAACTCTTTAACATCCTTCCCAAGTTTTTTGAAGACAAGCTTGTAGCTTCCAGAGTATATCTGTGTATATCTGCTGTGAATGATTAATGTGTAAGCAATCTTGATCCAATTCATTAAGGCTCTTATTTTTATGGTTTTTGGGGTTTTTTCAGGTTTTCACAAGGAAATCCTTGATTTAGAGATTATTCTTTTTTTCTGTTGCAAGTTTTAGAGATTTTTCACTTGTCTCTCTATTTCAGCCCACCATAAATTAATGTTCAGCCTTTGACAAGCTATGTTCTTTAAATGCTGCTTTTTCTGTCATACCTGTGACTAAACTTAGTCTTTGATCATGTTCCTTTATGGATGGCCCTTTCCACTCTGAAGGGAAAATTAGGACTTAGAAATACTACTTTTTTTCTTTTTTTTTTTTATCCTTAGAATCCTTTTTCCCCTTGTGAGAATCCTTTGGAAAGCTTTAGTTTTAAGAGAGCGTTCCTGCAAGCTCTATTTCTGTGGCCAGGTACCAATAAGCAACTTATTTTTAAGGCAAGATAGAATGAGGAACTTGTCATCCCAGACTAAAAATGACACAGAGTGAAATCATCCTATCCCAAAGCAAATGGAAGTATTGTGGGTCTGAGATTGTCAGAAATTTCCTGCTCTAAATGAACAGTAGGTTAGAGGGTGTCAGTGCACAATTATGTGGTACACTAGACTCCTCCATTATCTGTGGTAATATCTAAAGAGTGGGAACATCTCTACAAGAAGGAAAAGACACAAACTTTCAGAATCTTTGGAAAACAAAAGCTTGCCATCAGTTTAGGGTGGTCTGTGTGTAAGGAGAGTTCAAATCCTTCAAAGAATGAATTACAGAGGAGGAGACACTGTGTGAACCTTGTGCTGTGTGTGGTTAATAGTACTGTAACAGAAGCGGCCACGCATTCCTTTTGTGACAGAGGTCACCGCACTTCCAAGGGGGATGTCAGTGACACCTTCAATGTCAAAAGTTGTTACTTCGCTTCTCCCTATAAGAAAGCATTGTGTCAAAATAACTACAATTACTTCCCAAAATGTGAAACATGCAGGGAAGGTGCTAGCAGATACAGAAGGCCAACTCCTACCTGTATATAAAGTGCTGGCTCTTTATAATTTCATCCCTCTTTATGGGACTCCAAGAAGGGTGTCTGGATGTGTTTACTTACTAGGGAGTTAGATTTCAATAATTTGGGAAATGCAGGTCTTAAGAACTGCCTGCACAGAGAAAATTGGTAATTAGAAGCATGCGTTCTGCTGTTAAGTGTTCCAGTGAACTGTCTGGACCAGAATGAAAGCCTAGATTAACACAGTGTGACAGTGTTGTGCAGATGCAAACCTGGTGTGCCTTTAACCATTTTAATCTCATTACAAATTTAGTTGAAGATTTGTGTATTCAAAGGGTCTCTAGTTTGATTCTTTTTTCCCCTACCAGGATTTTATGTGAAGATGATTTTTTTCTAACCAACTTGTTTCACAGCTTATTTCTTAGAAGTAACTTTTTATAAAGTAAAACTAATACTGGCATTTCTGACTCCAGCTATAGGACAGAAATACCATATGATTTAGCCAAGCGTCACCAAACAGAAATTCCCCTTTAAGCCAAATCTATCTAATGTGTCCTAGATTGTAGATGGAAAAGAATTTTGGATTCCAAATCTTAGTGTTAAGTTGCATGTCGGCATACAACCTACAAAACAGAAAAGGGATTTCCAGGACAATGTATTTGAAATAAAATTACGCTTTTCTGCTATGTCATTCACCCTTGCTTTGCTAGCTTTAAGATTGCAGGGAGGTAAAAATTATACCTGAAGTGTTTCAGACAAACAAGCTTGTGGTTATGGCAGAAAAATGAAGAATTTTTATACTGATTTCTTTGGTAAAGGTGTTCTATGAGTTTGATAAAACACTCCATAAAATTTGTGATTAAAAAATAGAGATGTCACCTCCTCTTGCAGCCGAGCTGTATGTCCCAGCCTAATACTTTCCCTCATGAAATAATTAGCATATAATGTTAATATTTTTAATATATTAGATTCTTAAAGCTGAAGAGGAGAAGAGCATTCTGCTTGTGATACTCAATACATTACTAAAGTATAATCAATAATCCATTAGCAGGAATCTGTTCCATTTAACACCCCTAACATGTTTTTTATCCTTTCCAACTGTAAAACAGTACAGAGAAGTAGTCCAGAAGGTTGAATTGTAGAGGAAGTTAACATGCTACCAAAAATAGTTTAATATACAGGTACTTAGCAAAAACCACATCTAAAGCAATGTTATTTTTGATATGAAAATATAGTATGTCATGTAAGCCTGCCTGCCTCCCCTGTCTAGTTGAGAGGCACAGTGAGGAATGCCCTTTCAGTAAATAGCGTAGTATCAGGGTCACAAATACAACAAAATTTCTTTACAAATATTTATTACACCTAATTTCTCAGAGCATTATGAAATGTATTCTGACTGTAGGAGTAAATAATGAGAATAAAAAAGTGTACTTCAGAATTTTTAACTGGGAGTGACTAGCAGAACATACAGCCTTGATGTGGCTCTTTAGTTGGATAGCTTAGTGAATTGGCGACTGCAAGTTTTATTTAGTGTTGGTTTGGGATGATCACTTTACTATCGTTTGGAATAGTGATTTAAGGCCAAATTCTATTTTTACTTGCATGAGGAGTTCCACTACTTCATTACGCACAGGAGGAAGCATAGGAAAAGGAAATCTCTATATAGATATTGCTGTATTTGGCGCAATCTAAAATATATTTAATTGTTTTAGCTTTTCTAGACTGAGAAATCAACTCTGAAAGCAATCCAACAACAGAGGCATTAATTATATTTTTTTTAAAAGCCACACATTGTCCTATCTTATTCAGAGAAGAATTTTCTAACAACCAAATTCTATGAGAGTCTGTTTTTCAAAGTTATGTAATAAAAATAATTGTCAAATCTATTATGATAGTCTAGACTACACACAAAAGGGGATCTCAAGGGAAATCATGGAGATGTTCTCATGGAAATAGATAATGGGAAGACTGAAATGTTTCCTCTATTCTAAATAAGTATTATAATCTATAACCTTTCAGAATAGTTTAGTTGCTTTCTTGGAGAAAAAAATTGATACAGTAAATTGTTCTAGAAGAAAATGTGCTATTGTTAGCCCTACTCTGCTGGGTTAGTGATAAGAGCTTGTAAAAACCCTCTGTTATTTCATAAGTAGTCCAGAAGCAAAGCTTTTCTTCTTCCCAATACATATGCATGTTATATATAAGGTAAATTAATAGTTTGTCACAGAAACACAAACCAAGCTATCTAGTTTAGCTGGAATAAAATGATTCTATTTTCTGAAATCCTGGATAGAGGAGATTTTAAAAGTAGGAAACAAAGACGTCTCTTAGGCTGATGCTGCATTGCCTGCAGTGGGGATCAGGGAACGGCTTGACAAGGGGGGCCTGGAGGAAGGATTTGTTTGAATCTTCCCAGTCTGACACTATGTCTTCTTTTCCTGACACCAGGAGGAATAAGGTGCATGTGAGGCGAAGTTTGCAGAATCAGGTGAGAAATTTCTATTAAGAACTTTTTGCTATGCAGTACAGCAGTAATTTATGAGCCAGGGACCATTGCAGATACAAACTGGGTCTCAAGGGTGATGGGAATTTTTTCATGTGTGCCAGTATTTGGGTCACAAGCTTGATGAAAGGGGAGAACACAACCCATAAAGTTTGGGAATGGAAGCTGTGAAATGTTACAGTAGCAGGGTCATCCCTTGTGACTTCTGGTAATTAGATAAAATTTGCTGATTAATGAGGCCATAGTTTTGCATACGCTGTAAGCCAGCACTAAAATCTAACCTGATAGAGTGATTAGTTTTAGCCTGGATATGGATCACTGTGGCTGTAGAAAGAGGGTTTTTTCCATTAGGGATAGGTATGTAGCTGGGATTAAGTGGGAAGGGGGAGTAACAGAACTATCTTTCAGCAGCATTACAGGTTTATAATGACATAAACTGTGTATAAAACCGCAACTTGGGAATACAAAAAATAATGGGAAATAAGACAACGAAATGCATCCTCTTGATTTTGAAGCTATGTTACTCAAACTCTTATTTTACTGAGACTCTTATTCAGATTTTCTC
>JAHREE010000280.1:8444495-8515185 GCA_033628505.1 Tringa tobata
CAGAGGAACTGTGTGAATTACGTGAAGAGGCAGCATAGCTGCAGTCAGGAGTGAATTCACATGTCCTGGAGATGGACAGATGTTTGTCTCAGCTTCCTGTTAACTTTCTGGTATCTCTGATTCCCATCCCGTTGTGGAATGATCAAAATTGTGAAGGCTGCCTTCATCGCCTTCCTCAGCAAACCAGCAATTCAGAGGAAGAGCACATCTTCAGAGGAGCAGTTATTTTTCAATGAGCCGGTGCTGCCTCTGGTTTGAGTTTTAAGATGACATGCAGTGAGAAGGTGACAGGGAGGTAAAAAGCTTTGTGTACAAAGGATGTATCTGTGGTATTTGCCACCACCACAAATCCTCTAGGCTTTGACAGCACCAAAGCTTTAAGCCCCCCTTCTAGAGGGATACAGAAGGAAAAGGGAGGGCATAGTGTATTTTCAGAAATCACTGAGCAAGAACAGGGGTAGCAGGCCCTCAAAGCTATGCCAGTAGATAAATAAAGGTAATGGGCATAAATTTGAACACGCAAAGTTCCATCTAAACATGTGGAGGAACTTCCTTACTTTGAGGGTGGCAGAACACTGGAGCAGACTGCCCAGAAAAGTGGTGGAGTCTCCATCTCTGGAGACATTCAAAACCTGCCTGGGCATGTTCCTGTGCGACCTGTTCTAGGTGGACCTGCTCTGGCAGGGGGGTTGGACTAGATGATCTCCAGAGGTCCCTTCCAACCCAAAATCATTCTGTGAGTCTGTGTGACCCATTATGTGATGTGAGATATTATGATAGGTCTGTTTGAAGGTGTGTGACTTGCAAAAGGCACTGTTGAGCAACATGTGCTTTCCTGCAGCCTGCTTTGAGAGGGGAATTTGAATGAACCATGACTTCGCAGGACAATGAATCTGGTCTTAGTGCTCCTAGGACTGAGTCAAAACAGAGCAGTCTCATGATGCTAAGCAGTGCTTTATTCAAGTTCACTCTGCCAGATCAAATGTATTATTAAAATTTTGCTATGCTGAACCAGGCATAGCATGCAGTAGGCATAAACACCACATCATGCGTTCAGGCTAACGCAACAGAAGTAGTTGTGCTTACGAGGGTCAAATACATACTGCCAGGTAAGCTGAGATAAGTGCCTTTAGAACCTTGGCCTGATTTTTGGGAATGACAAGTGGGAAAATCCCTCTTATGGTTGTTGACCAGGTTACTGCTCTCCACTTCAACCTAGAAATGCTTTGTGGATGTCAAACAGCCCAGCTGTCCATCCTTGCAATAAAACTAGGCTATTTACCTGCAAAATGGTGTTGTCATAATAATGCTTTGGAAACATGATAATAAATTTCGTAAGGTCATTTAGTTATGCTACTATGATTTCTTAGCAGTGAGCAAATGTCTGTTGTTTCTGGTTTTATCAGTAAAACTGTAAATGTTTCCATCAAAATAGTTTCTTGTCAAATGTCCCAGACTAAATTGTCTCACTTCTTAGTCAGTGTCATTAGTTGGGCTGTACACCTAATCTGGTATAACTAGGGTTTGGTATGGAAAAGCACTTCTTCCACTCCTGGCTGCATGTTCCCCCTTTCTCCCCTTGCATTGGATCTAGCAAGCATGTGGCATGAAGTGGATTGCTTCAGCAGGAAACAAATCTGTCAAGATCAAAGTTTTTCTTTCAGATCAACCTGTTGATCTCCATGATCACTAGATCTAATGAGAGGTAGGAGGGACAAGCACTACCTGGGCAGTTGTACTGGATTAGAAGAAAAAAATCAAGATGCTCTTATTAACATTTTAGTTCACGAGTTCTTGGCTCAGTGCAGAAAAACATTCTTTCTTGTGTATTCCAGCACAGTAGACCTGTCTGCTTCTTTCTTTTTCATAAATATTTGATAAATTGCTTTCTATTAAAATAATTAAGCTGTGGATCTTCACTTTATTTGTGATTTTTCTCATGTTATTAAACTGTAATTTGACCAAAAGATATGAGCATAATTTACTCTATGATTGCATAGCTTTTAATACGTGCTTCTGCAATGAATAGCAGCCATAAAGTGAAGTGATTTGCCCTGTAAAGTGACATGATGTCATAATATTTCCATGAAAATATACAATTAAGTATCACCAAATCCTATAATTAGGTAGCTATAGGTTATCTTTGCAACTTAGAAAATGGTGTCTGGTAGCCCGATTCTTCTTTCTGTAGTATACAAAATTGTACAAGAGCAGGTATCCTGTTCACAGAACATGAGAGGTACTGCCCCAGCCTTGTATTTCAGTGTAATTCTCTTCCTTTGTTATCTTTCCTTTTCCAACATGTTTGTAATAGCAGGGCAAACAACTGGTATGTTTCAGGAGTTTGTGTTCTTTTTGAAATGATAAAAGCAATCTATATTCTAGTATCTATTTTTCTTGTTGTTGAGAAAGAGGCTCTGTAGAATTTGATAACCCATGACTATCTCTGTCTTGAATGATCTATAGAGAAGTATGCTCAGAAATATGCCTGTGGATGAACTGATTCAGCTGAAAATATTTAGGCCTTTTTGGCATTTAAACCCTCCTGATTCTCTTACTAAGTCTGTTTCACTTGGCAGCAAAATGGTGTGGACTTCATAGATGTTACTGTATGATCGGTTATAAGCTATTAGGGTTTTTTTTGCTTTAGACAAATATTTACAGCTCTTGATTTTTTTTTCCTTGTCAAATTTTCATACTGTTTTTTAGAGGCTTGATGTTTTTTACTGTTTCTTTTAAATCTTTGCCTAGTTCTAAAATAAACGGTTGCTTTTTCCTTCTTTGTGAGTTTAACCTGATTCGTACTATGTCTGCTCTTCTAAAATGTGTTTTTATTTATTTTCTAAGGCACAAGATACTTTAGCAACTGCTGCAATTGTTTCCTGGCATTTGTCATTGTCATCTATAGTCAATTCTTTGCTATAGATTTACCTGGTGAAATTAAAAGTTTAACCAGCATATTTCTCTCGCACACTTATCACTGTAGGGCCTTTTTATGTTAGAACTTGTCCAACACTGCAAAAATGAGTCTTACTTGCCATTTGAGATTATTAACAATTGTTACAAATAAGCAACAAGCTTAAAACATAGAATGTATTTGCTTAATAACTTTATTGCAGGATTATTTGCTCAATATGTATGTAATAAATTTTGTGCAGTGCTATATGTTTTATTGTAAGTGTTTTTAGAACTAGCTATTAACTCATTTAAAGATTATAATGTCTTTGGATTGACTACTCTTAGGTTAGAGGGATGTATACTGCACTACTTTGAAGATAATAGGTGATTCTGATTCTGTGACATTACAATAAATATTGTGATGATCATAGTGAAATAAATGCTTTGTGCCATCTACTGGTGTGGATAGGAGCTGCATGTCAGTTCAGAGGCTGAATTGTAACTTCAACTGATGCGAACAGTGTGGAAAAAGAAACTCACCATAAATATCTAGCACTTTTTAAAAATTATTGTTGCTTCTCTGTAGGGAGTGCTAACTGATGTTAAACATTGCTAATTCAAAGTGCAAACCAGTACATTAACCCTTTTCTGACCTCTGCCTTTCCAACCATACCCTGCAGCTTTTTTATCCAATTTTGATAGAGCCTGGAAGCGCTTCTTACAGCTAGGTCAGTCACGTTTTAACAGAATTTAACAAAGTTGATGGTGTAGACTGTGCTGTGGATGGGAAAGTGATTTGTCTCATGTTAGAGGGAGTCATACTTTCTATAGTAATTCAGAATTACAATATCCATTATCATTTTTACTTACAAAACAGTATAAAAAAACTCCACATACTCCCTTCTGGATTTTCTCTGCTGTTTATTTCAGTGTTAAGCCTGGAGTAATA
This sequence comes from Tringa tobata, assembly GCA_033628505.1. NCBI lineage: Eukaryota > Metazoa > Chordata > Aves > Charadriiformes > Scolopacidae > Tringa > Tringa tobata. The sequence continues at coordinate 8,448,343 of JAHREE010000280.1, forward strand.
AAGCTGCTAGTATGGGGGGAACTTCGGTATAGCCCAGCGCAGTGTTACATAAGGCCTTTTAGCTGAGACGTCTTTGTATCCTACAGCCTAATAATAGGCTATTGTATTTTCTGTGATTTTTATAAAACTCAGATTTGACATTCAATTCTTAGTTGTTTCAGTATCATCAGTGTTATCACTTGTGTATTTAACACATTTTGTGTACATTGTGATTATAAATATTATTCTGCAATTAGCTTTGTTTCTTTCACTGCTGTGTTTTACTTATCTATCTCTCAAGGGCATAAACAGTGGATCCACAAATGCTCCAATGGCACAGTCTAGTTATGGTTGTTCTATACAAAGGGAGTAAATCCAAGATAGTGTTAGTGGGAAAAAAACTTTACACATCAGAAGAAGATTGTAGGCTTCAGTGTCACGTTCAGAGGTCCAGATACTTCACTTGCTTACGCAATCAAGGGCTCACTTTCAGATGAAGTGTAACGTACAGAATAGATGGCTGGCCTAGAAATGGGGAGGCTCTGGGTCTGCTTCTAGTAAAATGCTTCCCTTCACATTGCCTCAGTTTACCCTGTCCATAAGAGGTATTTACCTCATTTGCAAACGGCTTTTAGTTTATTTTTGAGCTAGTTTTGATACAATTAGATCACCGACTATAATATGTATGTAATTTGAGAAGTTAGAGGGACAGAATATTCAAATGCATATGTATGTATTAATATATATACACATATGTTACTAGCTACAAACACAGGTACAAAAATCAATACAGTAAATTAGTTGATCTTAGATAACACTTTAAAGCATAAATATCAATTTAAGAAAAAATTATATTGATTTCAGAAGGGCAGGATTTTATCCAAGTATGAATAGGTGGATTAAATGCAGTGATGTAGAAAGATATTAAAATACTCAGTTCTTCAAATTTATGCTTTTTTGCAGGTAGATGCCCAAAGTAGTCATCTTTGCTTCTTTGTGACTGCTTGTTATGCCTTGGAAAATGCCAGCAGTAAGTGCACAGTTAACATGAATTTATGAATATTTTTTTTTCGGGCGGGGGGGGATTTATTATTGAATTATTGTGACATTATAGCTACTATTACTAGAGCAATGACTCATATAAGTGAACTATAAATTTGTATATTTGTCCACGTAACCTCAAGTCAGCCGAGTTCCAACATTCTTGTTCCTGTGTATAACTCCTCTTATTTTCTCTTTATATATTTTCCCTTCAAAGTCTGTTGGAATTTTCTACGAGGTTTTTTGATACAGTTAGAGGACTATCAAGTTGTATCTGACAGCCTAAGAGAGACAAGACAGCTACAGCTCCATGTCCCCAGCTCCAGCTAGTAGCAAAGCTAAAAATATATATCTAGTAGGACTCTGACACATCTCACTTCTTCATTGTCTAAACCAGAAGCTCCTAACTCCTATCTTCCTTCTTAGCCCTTCTTTAATGACTTTTCTTAATACTCTTATGCTTTTTGTAATATGTAAAAGGCTAAGAATTTGGGTTAGATTCACTACAGTGGGAAGTATTATAGACAGCTGTTTTGGGCAGGAATCTAAATCTAACCTACTTTGTATTGCTGGAAGGAAAAAACCACTCCTTTGCTCTGGGGAAATTGGAAACTGCTTCTTAGTTTTCAAGCTAACTTTTACCTTCTTTAATATACTAAACATGCTTTGTCTGCAGCCTCATGAAAATTGGGAGAAAACAGCTATAGATGATCCAAAATTTGGAGGTTTATACAAACATTTTCTCATAGATACTACTGCATGATAATTATTCAAAAGTAGTGAATTTTAACAAATTTACACAAGAGTGTTGCTAGCTTGAGTTCCAAAGGGCTTTCAGCTCAGCCTAATTCTGGGGATCTACAAATACCTACACAGTACACTTGCACTATTCATTGCAAGAAGAGACCCTTAATTTAGTAAGAACCAGTATTTACCTAATTTCCAGTGAATTCATTTCAGATGGGTAGTGCTTTTTCACTAATGATTTTGTTTCTTTTTCCTAAAACACAAATATATTTTCTGTTCCTCTGTATCTCAGTCCTGGTGTCATGGATGTAACTGGCAAAACTCCCACACAGCTTAGATATGCTGTGTGTACATACAGTTGTAAGGTTCTTTAATACAACATGAACCAAGGTTCCTTTTGAACAAAATGCTCTAGTCCCTTGCTTTATGGGCTGTGTCCATGCAAAGCACAGTCTTCTTGCACGTGCCCCAAATATAGGTGGATTGATGGTGGTTTCTGTAGTATTAAGAGAAGCCAGGAGTTGAAGCAGAATATATACTTAGACTTTTAGGAATTCCAGGAATGGAAAAAGACAGTTTTATCTCCTGCTAGGTATCTTCCTCTGGTCCTTTCTTCTGGGTGGGCATATCTTTGAAGCTTTGATTAATTTTTACTTGAGTTCTGCAATTACTGCCAGCACACACCCCCAAAAAAACCCCCAACAACGGACAAAAACCTAAACACAAGCTCACCAAGTATAATTTCAGAGGTACAAAGTGGCTCACAAAGAATGAAATAGAGCCATAATGTAGCTTGTTGAAAATGGCAGCTGCTAGCGTCTTTGCAGTAGTGCCTGGCGTCCTTCCAGTCCAGGGCACTACTGAGTTGCATTGTCTGAACACCAAATAATAGGTAGGATAATAAATAAATAATAATAGGTAGGATGTTTCTAGCACATCCATCCATTTCAAGACAATGTGGTAGTAAATATATTTCTTTTGTATTGGTTTTATAATCACATTTAACCCTACCCTCAAGTCCTTATTTTCTGATGACATCTTCTATTTTGTTGTTTCAGTAATGAGCCTTCTTTATTTAGCAAAGAGATAAGTGTTACCTGTCTCTAGATGGGCTGCCTATGTGACAGGAACTGGCAGGGTCTCATTAATTCCAGTAGTGGGGTCCCAAGGTCTACTGTTGTCGTTAGAACATCTGCAGAAGGATTCATGGTGCATAGCAGGCTTTCTCCTTGCTGAGACAAGAAAAGAAGCAACAACCACCAATTCCTAACCTAGATTTGTCAACACAGAGTTTGTTTTATTTTGTATTGGGGGGTACATCTTGAAGGAGTCTAGCACAATGAAGACCAGCTAAGACACTGCAGAAGGCTATGAAGAGCCAATTGCAATGGGTCTTAATACCTTCTATCATTCACTCACAAGGTTAAAATAAATTAAATGCCCTTTGGGAGAAGAGATGATGGGATAATACTGGCTTAAGAATTAATCATAGAATCTAAGAATTAATCATAGAAATTACTGTCAGTGGAAAAAATATGCCCTTAGAACAGACTCAGTTATGAGTGCTAGACCTCCTGAGACTATGCTCCAAATTCACAGGGTGGTGCAGTATAGTGCTCAACTGGACCCATTTTCAGGAAGGGGATCAAGCAGATGAAGATGCCTGTGTTTTGTGTTGGTGAGAGCAATCAAAGGCAGAGAGTAGTCCTGCGTTTTATTTTTATTTGGGGAAAGAAAGGCTATTAATTATTGTGGATCACTAATAACTGGAAAAGTTGTTCCGGCTTCAATGGTTTCACTACAGACAACTCGGTCTGGGCTTTGGCAGGTGTCATTCATCCAAGGGAACTCTGTTGGCAAGAGAGAGGATGGTAGAGGCTTGGATTGCAAGTAGTCTTGCTCCTGTGACTAAAATCAAATAGAGTTAATCACTCTAGAGCATGTTCTGTATGTAAAAACACAGTGGAGGCTGAACAGGAGATGTGGTAAGGCAATAATGTACATCTTATACTTCTATTGTCACTAAAACTAAACTGCACAGCCTGAGTCTCTAGGGCCTAACAATCTAGGGACAGACTCCCTAAATCTTGCATCAAACCTTCTTCTCTGTCTTGATGTCTTCCCTGATACTGTGTGCATTTGGAGGCAAACTTCCACATCCCACCAAGTGAAACTTTCATTTTTGTGTTTTTTGCCACCACCTGTACTGACTGCACAGCCCTGCTTTTACCATCCATCCAAAAAAGTGATCCCAAGCTTCTTCTTTGACCTTATATGGCTTCTGTTACTGCTTATACAGCAGGGTCTTTCACATACCTGGTACGGCACCAGCCCCCTTTCCCTGTTCCAGGACAACAGTGAGCAGGCAGCTGGATTTTAAAGCCTCGCAAACTGAGTCAGGCTTCTTTCTGCTCCTACAATTTATAACCTTGATCTGAGAGCTAAAAGGAGCTTAGCACAGAGTCCAGCCCTTTGAGAAAGGCTTATTATGTTAGCAAGTAAGGACAGGTAAAGGATGACAAAGGAGTCAGCATTCATTCAAAGCAGATATCTGATTCTCTTGATCTGGACTTGAGAGCAGAGCACTCTGCATGGTACCAACAGCGTGCAGCCCTGCTATTCCCATGGCTCTGCCCCTCTTCTAGCTCCCCTGCTGTTTATGGGGGGCCTAACAGCATAGCTGGCCACCATCCCTGGGGGTTTGACAGGGTAGGGGGTAGGAGCTGGATTTTTCACATATCAAAAGGGAATATTTGGTAGTAAGAAGGACAGGAAAGAGAGAAGTGTATCCTTCCTTCTAAAGCTGTCTGAAAAAAAAAAAAGTGCATGGGGGGGTTATTTAAAAAAAAAAAAAAAGCAGTGGGGATTTAAGATATTTTGTCTCCCCTCAGTAGAGGGCTTTGTATTTAGGACCCCAGTTTGCAAAATCAGTTATGCATTCACCTGTGCCAATTAGGTAAGAGATTTGACTGAAAGGATACATGTTCTCAGTGTGCTCTGTGGTCATGACAAAATAACTGAGAGCCTGATTCTCCTTGCTTTATAGTAACCACAATGCAAACTTCACTGGAAATTGGATCAGATCAATCTCTTATTTGCAGCAGGAACTGTGTAGCGAATTGCCTCGCTTCTGGATTTCATCTCCTGCTTAAACTCTTTCACTTGCTTTTTGTCTCATCATCTTTCCTCCTCCTTGTCCCCCCAGTTGTAACCTTGCACAGGGAGTGCGGAGGGCTGCTGGAATGCACATAAACGTGGCACAAAGAGAGGGGCTGTGCTGCTGCTGAAAGGTCAGGCCAGCCTGGGGCACACAATGAGGAGCAGGCTGGGCAGTGGAAATTTACAGCCCTTAGCTGGGCTGCAGATCGCTTCTCCTGCAAGAACCGCCGCGCTCTGTCGGAAATGTGATACCTGCTGAAGAGATTCAGTGGAGAAAAGACAGAGTGCGCCTGAAAGTGTTGTTGCAGAGGACTATTTTAATTGGAGGAGAGCAGGAGAGCTTAGGGTTATCTTATCACATAATAAAGGAAATTTGCATTGATCACCCTATTTTAAATCTGCTATTTCTAGTGTCAGATTCTGCAAATGTTTGTTTTACCAGTATTTGTTTACTGAAAAGTATCATGATCTTAAGAATGATAATTCTGCAGAAAAATTATAGCAAGCATGACATGACTCAGTATGAGAAAAATGGTCTACAGAAATAGGAATGGGCTTCATTAAGAATTGACTGCAGAGTCTTCAGTCCTTTACTGAGTATTGTATTGGAGCATACAATAATATTTGCTTGTAGCTATTTGTGTTTCATAGGGATACAGAGTGGCAATCAGTGGTAAATGCCTAGTGTAAAACTGTCATTCATCCACAAGAAAGAGCTATTTGTCAAGTAACTTCATTTGCTAGGCATAACATGTAATTTATCTTTCTAGTTACACTAACTGCTTTTAGTAGGAACTCGTTCAATGCTGTTTAATTTATTTTTACATTACATTCTAGTAACCACTATCAAAAGATCTGGGTGAAAGGTCATGACAACAGTCCAGCTATTTAGCACAGTTTTTCTGTAAACAGATCAGTGAATTGTTTGACCAGCATGAGGTAATAATTCCCTGATGCATTCTGAATGTGTGTGCTACAGATACAAACAAGTTTCATTAACTAGTGTGAACCAGCAAAATAAAAAAGAAGTATAGAAAAAAAAGCAACCTTGTGAAATGCATGTTATACTTGTAGCTGGAGCTGAGAGTCTTGCAGCCGGTTTTGGGTCTGGCTATTTGGAAAGGATGGGTTTCTCTTTAAACTGTTGTGTATATTTCAATAGTCCCTTAAGTATGAGCTCTCACCATAACAAGTGTTGATCAGATATATGTATCTGTAACAGGCATACTATGACATTCTTTTTCTTGCCACAAAAAAGCCTGTAGTTTAAATTAATGAGGTACAGTGTCCTCATTGTTCCCATTCTGAGGGGATGAGGAACTAAGGGTCAGACATAGCAATTTACAAAGGCAGCGATAAGACAGGAAAGTGGTCAGGAACTTGCTGATCTTGTGAACCCTGTGAGAATTAAGCCAGCAATAATCTATTCTATCATGAAGCTGAAAGTGTTTTGGCTGTAATGCTTAGATACACCCAATGATATAGATGTATTTTATGGTATTTTTGAATACCCACACCTTCGTAGAAACTCATATCAGCAAAGAAAAGAGTTGGAACAATTCAAAGTTTCAGACAGGGCACATTGGCAGTTTTGAGTGTTTTAAAATACTTATAACCATACTGGTTGCTCTGTATCTGGAAAGTGTATTATTAAACTCAGATATTCTGATGCAGTAGAAATAATTCAAAATGCCAGTAGTCTAGATTATCACTGTAGATGTGGTTTACAGTGCTGGTCAGAACAAGCTGATAGCAGATGTTAGAACCAAACCATATAGGCAAGCTTTGGGAATATACTCCACAAATGTCTTGCAAACTACTAAAAAGCAGTATTTATCACTTGCTACTATTTTGCACACTTTGTGAGAGACAGTGTGTTAACACTGAGTCTAGGAAAGAATTACTTGACTCGCTAATGATAACCTTATGCAATAACTGCAGCATTTCAAACATTACTTCAATGCTGTTATTCAGTGCTTCTAATCTGCTTTTTATACAGAAAGACATCTTTAGGGAGTCTAATTTAGGCTAATTTAAATGGCTACTCAGCTTTGTGGTAAAGAGAGCCAGAGAGCTTCTAGACATCAATCCAGCTCCAAACTTCTATACTATTCATGAACTGTGCTACCCAGAAGATTCTTAGCATTAGGCCTTCCTCATGAACTGCTCCATAAAATACTATAGTAGTAAGGTCCATGGCTCACTGCCAGGTGATCAAATGGAAAAGAGGCTAAACCCTATTTTCTAATCTTGTTTCTGATCATTTGAATGGACACAGACCGCTTTTCATGAGTGGTCTATTCTCATATCAGTGAAACAGGCATAAAAATAATATTCTGAGATGAATCTTTGTCCCCATTTAGGAAATATCTAATCACCGTCTTTTCCATGAAAACTGAAGTAAAGATGACACTTCACACTTCATTGAGATGTCTCAGTACATTGCAGGGAAGTGTGCTGTCTGAGAAACCCACGGGGCAAAAAAATTCCAGGCACAAATGATGCCATTTAACCTCTTTAGAAGTTTCCTTGCAGAGTGGGGAATCCCATTCTCTAACAGACCGGACAGTTACATCATGTGGAAAGATAAATTTTGTCCATCAAACAGATGGCTAAATGCAAAAAATAGCCTCCTTCTCTTTTGTGGGCCCTAAATACAAACTATTGTTCAATTTGAAAACCTAGTTCTCAGTTCTGGCTGCCCTCTGTAGCATCACCACAAATTTACTGTAGTATTGACTGACTGTAGAAAGGTATGTCAGGCTTGCAGCATAGAACACTTAGAGGTGATATTGAAACATGCTGCTTAGCTGAATATGTAGATCCATTAAGAAAGGTAAAAAAAAGAGGATGATCTTTTGTTGCTTTTTAGAATACCTTGGGCAAGCTCTGAGAATGTTTGAAGGTAGTCCGTTTCTTTTTTCTTAAAGCTTAAACAGTGTTAGATACCTTCAAGACAAAGCAAGAAATTAGCAGCTTGTAAATAAGCATTACTTTTCCAGTTCTGAACAGTCCATGCATGCTGCCAGAAATGATTTGTGATCTGTGTCACAACTGTGTTTCAATGGAGCTTCAGTTGCCAATATTAGCACAGGCTGCTCTCAGAGTAACTTGGATACTATCTGTGTACATGAGGTTGTTTAGTATGAGCCTGGCAGAGTGGTAATGACTTGCAGGGGTTTGTTTATTTGTTTAGCTTTCCTTGAGATTGCAGAAGGTCATCTCTAGCAGTAACATAGTTTATTGCAGTTCACATCATAACACTATGTTTTGGCTATGGACTGTACTTAAAATCCATTCCTGGCCAGTAAGTGGCCACAGATGAAAAGAATAATGCACTGGTACTGATTAGAAGTACTCTATGACCTACTTCAGAGAGGTAGAAGGGATCTACCGTCAGTTCTCAGCTGGAGACTCTAAAAATTGGTTTGAATTTATCTCTGTAGTAAGCCCTGGTCTGGGAAGAAATCTTGCTTAGGGTAGGAGACGTTCTCAAAGTAGAAAACTGTATGCATTTGGATGGAAAATTTCCAGTCTTTTAAACAGGGCACCCACCCTAAGAAAACCCAAACTTTTCTATTTTCTTACCTTTTGCTGTATCAGGAGCTGTGATAACTTTGTGATTTCATTTGAGCCCAAAGTGAATATATTAACTCCAGCTTTTTTAAACAAACAGCTAGCGTATGTGTACTTGGAGCCAGAAAGCTTGTAGACCAATGCAGATTTCTTTCTCTCTGTGTGTGTGTTCACATTTCAGGTTTATCTTCCACCCTACCTTTAGTTCTTTAGGGATTTTATCATAGTGATTTAAAAGACCCTGAAATTTAAAGTTGGTTCATAATGCATGTGCATCCTGTAGAAATACAAAATACTAGTATGCTACGCTGCAAGCATATTATATTGCAATACGGTGTATTGTCCCGTGGGCGTATTGTGTCACAGTATCTCCCATAATGCTCTAAATGCCCTTGAACTTAGCACTGTGGTGACCAGCCACAGGGCAGTGAAGGAAAAAGAGCAAGATTGGATGTGTTCTGCATTGATAAACCCAACATGAAGAGATAGTGCCTAGAAGTAGCTTGGCTAATTCTACGTGGCACTGTGCTAGGTCTGTGCCTGGATTTCCTTTAGGTTTCTGTCTCCTTTTTAACTGTGAGTGCCAGCTGAAGCTTTTCTATTAATTGTAGTGTTTGCTATCTACACATCTATGGAGTCTGATGTTTAACTGTATTGTATGTGACCTTTTAGCAAAATCAACAAAATGAATGAATCCAAATACAGTCATACAGGACTAATGTGAATTTTTTGTTTGTTTGTTTTTTGTTAAAGGACACCATATTGTTTTTCAGATTCTGAGGAAATCCAAACAACTACCTGTGGGGCTTTTCTGCCCCTCTCTTTTTAACACAGGGCTGACATTCTGCTAGTGTTTTCAGGCTTTGAGTAACGTGACATCCTTTGAGAAAATGGTTTAATAGTCAGGGACCCGGGTCTCTGCATTTTAAGAGAGTGCTGCCTGACCCACGCACAGAATTTTCTACTGAGATTACTCATGCTTCTGGCAGAGCTAGCCTGCCTTTATCCTGAGCTGGCCATAAAGCAGGTGCAAATTATCACCGTTAAAGTATTAACTTCAGCTTGTTTTGTAGGTGAACAGCTAAAGAAAGCCTTAATCTGAGCTCACGTCTGTGTCCTTGCCTGAAATGGCTTTTTGAGCCTGAGACTAGTGACATGTGCATTTTGAAAGCAGTGGATTAAAGGCACAAATTATGAATTGCAATATTGTTATGCCCTTATTGAAAATCTATCCCATCAATTGCAAGAGAAAACAGCTCTCATACCAAGGAATACAACTGTAAAAGATACATACATGTGTAGTCAGGTCCAAGTAAAATTAAATCCAAAGTGGCAATAGCCCAGGATGAAACTTGATGCTAATTGTACATAAATAGCAGAGGGACTGTCATATGACAGGCTATAATCAATAAAACATGCCTGTTGTGACTAATGTGCATGTCAGGTGTCCTTACTGGGACAGAGTGTTGGTGCTGTTGTATACCTTGCTGTCTCCTGGCTCTGCTGACAATTTAAGCGTTATTATGGATTTATTCCTCACATAGAATTAATTTCTAGTTCTTTTTGCCAAGACAAAGAACTGGACTGAGCAAATTAACAAAACACGCTGTTATACAGATGCCACACACTGTATCTATAGCCTTGCTAAAATAATTTATGTGCAGAAGTGCATTCTTTGAACAAAAAAATCATTTTTCCCCTTATTTTCCCCCATTTTTCCCCTCTTGTTTTGCCCAGTTGGTGACCACTAGAACATTGAAAAACTGAGGTCAGCCTTAGTAGATACTCTTCATGCTTTTTTTTTCTTTGCACAATGTTACATGTCTGGATTTGTTCCAAGGGACAAATGTGCTCAGTAGATAAGATTTTTTTTCTTATTTTTTTCCAGCAAGGAACAGTTTGGTGCTTTTTGTGATCACTTCACAAATAGTACCTTAATAGTTTATTTGCTTATTTACAAAAATATCCCAATTTCTAATTGTTTGTAGCTACAATTGCTTGTAGCTCTAATAACATAATTGTTTCTAGAACTTAACCTGTAGAGATTTTTTCTATTAAAAATATATGGAGCTATATTAAGATTAGTAAGAAGAAAAAGAAATGTTTGTGGTGGTTCCAAAGGAAACAGTAGAAGAAGGGTTAAAAAGAAAGGCATGTTAATGGCTACACAATGCCAAAAGTGTGATTTAATTCAAATGAAGAGTAGAAACTAACCTAAGGTGCCAAGACGGGGAACTGAACTGGTGCCATAAAATATTCTGCTATAGAAACCCTGGTGCTTATGGGTATGTAAGTGTGAGACTATGGGTGAGTAAAGTCAGTGTAGCCAGAGATTTTTTTAAATAAATACCATCTTCCTTTCAATAAGATCTCATACAGAATTTTGTTATATAAATTTCCTACAACCAGGCTAAAATCTTAATGTACAAATGCTTGGAGGGCCACAGAATTGGCTGACAATGGTATTTGGAAGGGGATGCAGAAATTTTCCTCCAACTTGATCATTCCTTGTGGCAATTTCAAAATTTCCGTTCACTACAACTTTTGCCAACAAATCCCTAGCATGGAAGAGGTCTCTCAGTTATCCGTTGGTATATATTCACCACACTAGTATAATAGTGATTTTGTGGCTCACAGATAGTCAGAGAAGTACTTGCTAGTACTTTGTACAAAATCAGCCAGTCAACTTGCTTTGTCTTCCTCTAATGTGTTAAACGAAGGTGCTTGGCTGCCACACATTGCTTTTCCCTTGGAGCAACCAGAGATGGTGGCACAGGAGTACTGAAAAGTCACAAATGCCTACACACAGGTTTAGAAGCCACTCATGAGATGAGCTCTGTTAAGAGGTGTGCCTCCACATGGCAGTTCTTAAAAACACTGCTCTACTTTGACTTTGGAGGATGTTTTTTTGCACACTCTAGTTCTGGGGATTGCTATATAGACCCAGTTCTCATCTGACATCTAGGTTTGCATCCACTTCTGGAAGTAGGCAAAAGCCTTCGGTAATTAGGACAGAGTAAGTCTTGAGGTAGCATAGGAGATAATGCAGTATTCTCTCAATTATCCTGTATTTTTTCCCTTTTCCCTGTTCTTGTTTTTCCCCTATTTCATGAGTGCCAGGTGTGGCTCATTTAAAACAACACTGATGAAGGTCCCTGAAACCTCTAGCAGCTGCAGTGGCCCTTTAGGACTTCTCAGAATGGTACAAATTAGGCTTTAAGGGTACTCCGATTTGGGCCAGGCAAGAATTTACCTGGAATTGGGGGAATCCTCAGGGATTATCCAGCTAAATGTCTAGTTATTGAAGAAAAGCTTCTCTTCTCATTTATGCCACCATTTATAATTTTCTCTGCTGAGTCCCTTACTTAAGGCTAAATTTCTATACCTGGTATTAGATCCGGTTTCCATTTGAAATCATGAAGTGCCAAAAGCAAGAAAATCTTTTTTTTCTTATTTCAGGCAACACTGCAGTCTCTTCCCTGGCCCTCTGAGGAACATCTCAAAATACAGTGCCCCACATCAGGCTTCGTTCATGACTTCTTTTTCTTCCAACCAAAGAATCCCTGAGCTGTATTTCTTCATTTCCCTTCTCTTAATAGTCCGTTTTCTTTTCTCACCTTCTCACATTACTGTCCTGGCATTCTCTTGCATGCGATATTTATATAGTTCTTAGCTGTAAATGGATTTCTTCTGGACCTTGAATGGTCTGGGAATTGCGTTACACTTCAAGGTGACTTTCCCTCTCGTTACAGATGTGATCTATCTGCTAGCAGGCAGGGAAGTCCTAGCTCTACCCTGCTATTGTTGTTTGATGCATTTTTCCTCTTCAGTAAGAAAAAAAAAAACAGAACTTGAAAGAAATTGTTATTCTTGGCCTGAAAGTTTCTGATGAAGTCACATAGTGATCCGCCTCTTTCGTCCAAATGGATATCAGCATTTTACTATGAGACTGTTGGTGCTTGGTTTTTAGAAAACTTGAGCTTCTGGGATTGTGATGGATCTTGCCTTTTCTCCTGGGATGAAATTCTAATATAATTCTGAAAGAGGAATACAGATTAAATTTAAGTGTAATTTGCCTTTAAAACTTTCTTTTTTCAGATTATAATCTGATTAGAATTGAGGCAATGTTTTATATTTTACTACCTGCATAGGGGAGACTTATGACAGGTCTTGCCTCATGGTGTTTTGATTCAGATTTTTGTGTGGTATTAGGAAGTAAATGTGAATGCATCTTAATATGGTTATTTGAACAGCTTTATGATCCTCTATTTCAGCATTATTGATACTTCACTAGCAAGAAACCTCTTTCTAAAGGCTCAGAGGTTCTATTTCATTGAATAAATATATAACACTTGCCATCATCTCCAAAGTGCAGTAAGAATGTTTTTCTTGAGAAATTTCTCATATTCCTTCTTCATGAATTGTCATGAATTATGAAGGAATTATGACAGGACTCTGGAGATCAGCCTCAGTTCACTAGATAAACTTACCTGTGTTATTGGAGAGGAAGGGTTGGTGTCTGAATCATGACACTTAAATTTTCTAGGAAAGATCGGTACACTTTACAGATTTCGGATAATATATTTAAGCTGGTTTAAATAAAGGATTTGGTTTTGTGCCTTAGATAAGTGACAGATGTTTTAATTTAGGTCCTTCTGCAGCACAAACATAAATAATACTGGGTGAGGGGGGATCAAACCTTATTAACTTCATGTTGAAAAGATGAAGTGGAGGATAGCACAATTTCTATCTTGTGTGAGTACTCACTTCTCCGACACGTAATGTTGCACTGATTAACCTGTTTTGCATCTCTTAACTTCTTTGTCTGGACAATAGACCACCATAAAGAATATTTTAGTGGAGTTACTGAAGGTGAGGGACCTGACTCATAATGACTGAAACCTGTGAATAATTATCATCTTTGTGAAAGTCACAATAGAATTGTCTCATCTGATTTCAGCATCTATGAGAGGAGAGAATCGCTCCGCTCAGGGGAGTGGGATACAATAGTGGTATTACTCCATGCAGTAGAAAAGAATTCCACGAGATCCAGACAGGCTTTTTGTGCGTGTGTTTGTCTAGGTCAGTGGTATGGGTGTGCCTGTCCCATGTCCTTTTATTGTGTGCATTGTGAACTTTTCAAGGCAATAACAGGGTGTTTGGAAACTGCCTGGCGTGTTGCAGATATTTCTGGAAAGAACAGAAAAACCTATTTCTTGGTTTTTAGCATGAGGCAAACTTCTATCAAATTTGCTGTGGAAAGTGCTGACCCAAGTTGAAATACACTTACATCTGACCTAGGATCTGAATGCCATCATTGGAGTTAAAGCTTAAAAAATGATTGTATGATTCACCCTTGAGGGAAAATGACTGGGAGGTTGGGGCCTGTTGTTTAATACAGGAAGAAACACAGCACAATAAAATTTTCAACATCTTGCCCTTAGGCCTCAGGGCTTCAAATCCTTCAAGAAGGTTTGGTTTTGCTGAGTGATGGGTTTGATGATGTTGCCTTCACTGCTCAGAAAGGAGCTGTTAGGGCTAGCTCTGGGACAGGAGTGTGCAGAGGAAGTGAATCCAGAGTCTTGAGGATTTCCTGGCTCTTCCCCTGGGTTCAAAAAATATTTAGAGAAGCACCTTTTCTGCAGCAATAAGGAAGGTGACCAGCATTATGCTGCTTGGTATGAGCTGCATATGTACACATGCCTGGAGCTGTGGTTACATGAACACTCTTGGAGCATGCAAGACATGTGGCCTTATTTTTACCTCTTGCCACATGCTGTCTTTGTCCACATTTGTTTTCTTGGGTAAAGCAGACCGTTTTTTTTCCTTTCTTTTCTGCTCCCTGTAGAACTGGAATGCATGTTCCACTATGTACTTTCAAAGTAGGTTCGGGGGTTGTTTGATACTTAAACATCGAAGTCACGTTGTGACCTAGTAAGTAAAGAAGTGGGTTTTGAGGTGACTATGATTCTATGTATCTCTTGTGGAATGAATGTATTTAATATGATCAGCTGCTTGGATCTTCCTGCTTTAGTATATTATCTGTTCTAAGGTTGGGGCCTCACAGAGCGTTGAGAATATAGATGAGTAATAACTATTGTGATCTGTGATAGTGCTGTAGTGCTTATGCCACCCAGCTTTAAATGTTGCTGCTTATTCATATTATCCTGTAATTTGTGTATTTTGCTCTTTTGCTTGACTCAGACTGCAGCATAGTTCTGACACAATTGGTTGCATCTCAGCCAGGATTAAAAAAAAAAAAAAAGTATTTTCAGATGTCACCAACTAACACATTAATTCGTACAAATCTTAACTCAGTCCCCTCGCAAATCCCTCTGCTGGTAGCAAGGGCAATACTGCCAGCTGTTACCCTGTCGTATTTTGCATGCTGTGAGGGGAACAAGTGTAGACTTTTTTGGACTTGAAAATGGGATGCTGCAATGAGGATTACCTGATATGCACAGGAGTGGTAATGGCACAAGGAAAGAAGTGCCTTCATGGGAAGGACACGATTGCAGTATTTCCACTTGCATTATAGGCCATGTTGAAAATGTCTGGGTTTTGTAGGTTCGAGTTGTTTTGGAGCCTTCTCTCACAGTTGGATTATTATAAACATAGGAAAAGTGCCATTATTTTTGACAAAACGGATGTAGTCTGTTGCTAGCTCTTCATTTATACACAAGTCTGTGGTAAAAGAATGAGTGAATTTGTGTGCACATTAACTCTAAATCTTTCTATTCTAGTTCTTTTCAAACAGCAGGCAAAAGGATACAAAAGAATAAAGTTTAATGGAGGGGAAAAAATACTGATGGCATGAGGTGTCCATTATACATAGATACAATAGTATTAACTGCTTAATGGTTTACCTTTTCTGTGATTTTGAAAGTTGGCCTGCAAACCTAATGAGAAGTGTACTTCCACACTGAGAACTGGAGCACAGGCAGTATATAAACATATTTCATAACCTCAACTGTACGTTCATTCTAGGTCTTTTAACTAGCACGAGTTTTCGCATGGCTTGAGTTTTCTTGTGGCAACAGATACATTGCTTCTGAGATGACTAACGGCACAGAACACTAGACTGCTTTTTTTTCCCAGACAGTCAAGGATAAATAAAAACAAGAGAAGTGTAAGCAGTCACACCCAGTACGGCATATTTGTGATCATTATATATAGGACACTGCTCTTGAGAATACACTTGGAGACAGTGTATCTTTTTCCAAGATAAGCACTTTTTACTGTGACCAGAACTGGATTTAATTTTTTTGTTATGTTTTCCAATCCTAATATCTTTAAGTTAAACACCAGGTAAGGGAAAATTTACACAAGATGTTCCAGTGGTGTTGCAGAGACTGCACATGTAGGTAAGGTTATTTGTTTGAATGATCACTTGCAGGTTTGAGCCTTATGTTATAAGGTATCAAGTTCCTCACTCAGGTGCCGAGCATCCTTGTTTCTCCATGAAGTCAATGGCCTTGCAGGACTGGAGGCTGGATAAGTACTGCTCTACTTCATGAAAAAGCACCAGTTCTCATGCCTGGGTCCCAGTTAAGGCTCCTGGGGGTGTGCCCTGGCACCTAAGGAGCCTGCAGAGCAGTTTACAGGGCTACTGCAGTCCCTGTCCCACTCCAGATCTCCCATGTGGCCAGGCTGACCCCCATGTGAGCTACCCATTAGTGCGCCTGGCCCAGAGAGAAGGTGGGACATAGCCCTGGGCTGCAGCCTGTCTGCATGTTGGATGGTGAGGCCCTGCTCCCCAGGAACACGCTCGCCTGTGCCAGCCTTGCAGGGAGGCTCCTTCACTTGTCCTTCTTTCTGACTGATGTATTTACAGGTAAACAATTTTTATTTTGTTTTGCAAAAAATACCAGAGATTTTATGTAATATTTTTGAAAAAAAAAAAGTGTATTAAAATTTAATGTTGCAATTTAGAATTCCGGGACTATTTTAGAGTTGTATGGGATATTGCAATGGCTCCTCCTAGGCAAAGATCATAGTGGGACATGCCTGTGGTCTCTTTCTGCGCTTAAATCTTTAAATACCTATTGTCTGTAACTGTGGATTTCATATCAATTTTTTAAAAAGAATATTTTTTCCTTCTGTTTTGTTTTGTCAAAGACCAAAATAGAAGTGGCATTCAGTGGTCACATTTTGACGTGTGTTTAAACACAGAAAGACACGACCTCAGACGGTTTCAGAAGTGCGTAGTATTTAAAATACGATGTTTTCCCATGTCCAAGTCTCTTCTCTGTGCCACATAAAACAAGCCATGCTGAGAGAAAAGAGCAGATGGATACAAGTGCTTTATTCCAGTGACTTTCTCCCTCTTTAGCAGACGCTTAGCTGAAGTGTGTGAGGCTGTTAGAATTTCTCAATTTCAGCTCAGTAATTCATTTTCTTCTTCCCCTGGTCTCTAGGATCATGAAGAGGAAGTAGATATATGTTTGTAATTTGAGTAGCACTCTTCAGTCCTACTCTTGTTATCAAGACTGACAAGAAAACTACTCTTTAGGTCATAGGGAAGCTCTCAAATTCATTTAAGCTGCCATGCAGGGATGCTCCCTGCATTTATTTAGTGGCACTTTGAGTTTCTGAGCATCAAAATAAATTATTTGCAGAAAAAATTAGATTTGTTGGTGATAAATGCAAACCTGAGGTCTTCCACTGTGCTATGTTTAGAATTGAGAGGTAATCTTATTCACTGTACAGATCATGTTTAGTTAATTTAAATATTTGACAGATATTTTAGGATGTGATGTTTTAAGCTTCCCATTGCATAAGTAATATAGCTTATTGATGATGAGAAAAACTGAAGGCTCTGATTTACAATACAAATTTGTTTGCTGATACATTACTACAGTATCTTATAGTTACAAGTCAAAGAAGTTCAACACTTTTAAATGAAAGATTGTTTTTTGGAAGTAAAGAAAATACTGGCAGAAGTTTCCTTTAACTGTGTAGGTGCATGTGTCTGACAGTATGCACATTTGCCATATTCATATCTGTCAGGATGATCAATTACAGAGTTTTGATGAATTTTAAGGTGACTGAGACATTAAGTTTTGGTAAATATTACCAAGTTTTCTGAGAGTTTTTAGTATTATTATTATTAGGCTAACAATATTAAGAGTTCATATTAAATCTGCATTTCCTGAATTTGGTGATTTTTTTTTTTTTCCCAAACAATGTATCTGGCATTTGTTATAGAGAAAATGGTAGAAATGAGTGAGAAGGATGGGGGATATCTGAGAATGGGACAGTAATGTGAACGTGAGCTTTTATGAAGGAAATCATATGATGAGAAGGAACTTTAGAGGAATGATTGAAAACTGATTAATTGGACAGAACTAATAGATTTGTTGAATTTTGGAGGGAGCTAGAGAGAAGCTGAATTGATGCATTCAAAGTATCTGCCCAAATATTTAATTATTAATCTGCTGTCATAAAATCTCCAGGTTTCTAAGCCTGTATCTATGATAATATAAATGAACAAAAAATAAAAGTACGTTTAAATTTTTGAAAATTATTTCAGCTTCTTAAACCACAGTAGATTAAATGGGTTATTCTGTAAGTGTTTTGTTTTATAAAACATCCCGAGTTATGTCTTAGTTGAACCTATTTTGCTCCTTTCATGTGGCTTGTTGACTGACTAGGAAAGAGGAACTGGTGCATTAAGATATACATCCTGTCCTTTTATATTGACATTATTTGTAAACAATAACGCATCTGTACAGAAATGTGCACTATTACTAATTCATGAGGTGCTTTCAGCCTCCCAACTCTTTTCTAAGTGAACACTAGGATAAATTTGGCAGTAGATCGCAGAATCTGGTTTTGAAGATGAGGCCTTACACTGCCTGAGTACTACCTACACAGCCCATTTTAGCACTGTCATTAGTTTGAGGGTGTGATTTTTATAGTCAGCAGACACTGATCTCAGACTGATTCTCTTTCTTCCCTGATTACGTGCTCTCATTCCTCCACTTGTAGCGATACTGATTCACGTGCAGCTGCGCCGTAACTTGGACTGAGTCCCCTGGAGAGTACTTTCCTTAAGGAGGGCTTCTTTCTCAGCAGACTCAGTAAGCCAGCCTGGCTAATAGGTGTACAGCTGCATAATCAACAGGAAGGTGTGGGCAAGAACGGTTGATTACATGTACCGAATAAGTTGCTCTGCTTTTCCCACAGTAACAACAGTAAAACGCAGAACACAGGAATTTTGAGAAATTCCGAGATTCATGTTTGAATAAATAGTTGCTCAGCAATTACCCCACTAATGTTTTGTTACATGTAAAACATCCTAAGTACCTATTTGCTACAATACAAAGGTAGGTTACGGTCCTGTAAGCTGTTTCTTGTCAGTAAGACCTTGAAATGTTGGAGGTCCTTTGTGACAGATGTTTGTACAGACTGACAGCCTGTCCATCTGAAATAATTTAAAGGATCTGGGCTTTAAGGCTTAATTGTATTATTATGGTGTAGTAAAGCCTTTCTGCAAAGCTGTTGCTTTCAGTAGACTGGAGGAGTTCAAATAGATTTGAATGGTTACAAAGGTTTAAAGTCGTAACAGCTGCTGTAAAGTTGGGTGATATTACACTGAGCAGTGTTTTGAATCTGGAAACCTGATTTGAAATTAGAACAGTTTCACTACTAGAAATCACACTGAGCCAGTAAGATAGAAAAAAATTCCCCTCTAATTCCTGGGGAAGTTTGTTAAGATCCCTCAGTGATTCAGAAGTACAAATTCCATTGAAAGCCACCTCTGAAATCTTCTCTTAAATGTTCGTACTATTTAACCATTTCAGCAAAGCTATGAGAGCCTCCCTAAAGAACTGCTAGTATCTGTTACAGAGAAAGTATTTCATCAAGAGTCAAGATTGGGACAAACAGGCAGCAGCTCTGAGGTAGCTGTGAACAGTCCCTTTTCGCCTCATTGCAGTGTAACTTACTATAGTGACATTAATAAAGTTAAACTTTGGCAATTATTCTGCTGATGGCGTTTCAGCCGAAACATTGGTTGTTGTTTCTAAAACTAAGACCTAAATAATCTTATCCTCATCTGATGCTGCTGGCTTTTTTTGTATCGCGTTACCCTCTGGTCATTGCTGGGGAATAGCTTTAGTAGAGATAGACATCTATTTAAGTAATGGAATTTTTATATAAGAAAATAATGTCTTAAATATTCTGCTTCATATTTTAATCTTTAAAAGGAGTAAGCTACCTAATTGTTGTAACTTTAGTTGGCCAGAAAAACTTAAACAGATTATCTTGCTGTTGACTGAAGATCTGTGTCTTTGCAAAAAGTGGGTTGTGTTAAAGGCTTAGAACATCTTTGCAGTTGTTCTGTTTAATTGCAGTCTGTTAAAACTGCATGGAAAACTACATTCAGTGCAGCCATTTGGAAAAGATCTGTTTCCCCATCAAAACAGAACTGATCGTGTAGTTGTACATATCCTGTAAGACAGTACTGCTCTAGGACAATCTCTCCGCTGCAAGGAAAGGTTTTGATTCAGTTGCAGACAGGTATAGATTAAACTCTTTTCTAACATTTCACTTACACAGGTTGTTTTTTTCTTTCCCTAGTCATGATTTTCAGTGGTAACACTGGTTGGTTGTTTGGGGGTTTTGGTTTGGTTTGTTTGGGTTTTTTTGAGTTCTTTGGGGAGCTTTGTTAGTACTGTAGAAACCCACCAACTTCAGTTTTGCTATGATGTTGTTTACATCAACAGCTATCTGGAATTTGAGTTTGCGGGAATTGGTACAAATTATTGATATGTGAACTTGTGGGATTGGATTCGAGAGCTTTCTTTTCAGTCATGGATTTGAAAGAAGCACTGCCATCTTTGAAATAATTCTGTGGTTTCCAGCTTCCTCAAAGGCCAAGGATACCTTGGATCACTTGGATAAGAGGTATAAAAACCACATCAGTCATAAACTGAAAATAGCACCCAGTAGTCATTTAAAAGTGATTCTTGATGATTTATTTTGATTTAGTGGGCTCTGAATTGTCTTAGTAAAATATTTTCCCTTTTATGCTAACTTACATATGCAATTTTAAAATAGTAAGATTCTAAACCCTTGAGAAGTTACTAACAACACAATAAATACAATGACGTCTTGTTAAAATAATTTTAGTGGAGAGTCCAGTGTTGGATGCAAATAGAGACTTCTTTTTTTATAGGAAGAATATTTGTTTGCAAAGAATCCTCCATTATTTGGAGCATGTTAATTCTATTCTATATGTGTTACATTGTACCTGATATTCATAGGTTAAGTGAAAGAAATATGCAAACAAAAACTGTAACTCACTATTTTTGTTTATCTCATGAAGGTATGTGCTCAAGTCAGCTACAGATGTGATCATATTGGATGGGAAATCAAGGGAGCAGAAATAAATGGGTCAATTAATCCATTGTAGAAAAAAATCCCAGATCTATAAGCGTTCTGTCCAAATGAGGAACAGAGGATTAAACCTCAGGAGTGGCCAATGCCTTAAATAGTTAAGTGAAAAGGTCTTATCAGAGTAGCTTGTAGCCAATATCAGTTATCCTTGCTTTTACATTCACTGTCAGTCACAAAGAGGGAATACATGTGCTGGAAAAAGGTAATTGTAGCAGATTAGAGCCCCATGGGAAATGAAAGAGCTATCAATTTTTTTTAGAGTTGCTTGGCATGAGTTCTGATAATACAAAGTTCGCTTTTATTATTATTATTTTAAAATGTAGCCATCTAACAGACTAAACAAAAATCCCACACGAAAATAGCACCAGCCTCTGAGTATAATATGTTTAATTGCTGTGCACAGCTGGAGCTGGCAGGTGAAAAGTAGAGATAGAATTGCTTGTTCAAATAGGAAGATTTAGATTTCTTCTACTCTTTTTTGTGTTTAACTTCATCTCATGTTTTAGCTGCAGATAGGATTTTGTTGGTTTGCCATATTTTAGAGCTATCTAGCTGTTCTTGTTTATTTCATGTACAGAGAAACATTTTTTGTTTTCTCTTGCATATCTTAAGGAGAAATGCAGACACTTACTTACAGTCATATTTCCTTTCTTGCCTGTCATCAGGTATTATGCTTGATTGTTGCATTTAAATTAACTAACACTGTTTTGCACAGCCATTGATTCTTCTGTGCTCTCCATGTTTTATGCCCTGTTTTAGGGCTTGTTGTTCCTGTTTGAAGTTAATAGGCGCAGAAAAAAAATGCAGCCTTGAATGTAATGCCACCGAATTAAACTTTCACCTGCCCAGTCCTCAAGGAAGCAACAGTTGGTGAAGGGAAGAGGCCTTGTTATTAAGAGATAATTAATTTTACTTCAGTACTTCTCAGTGCATTTACTAGCGTGTTATGACCAAGATGATCAGACAGTGAAATTACTAATATAGTTACATATATAGAAAGTGATGCTAGCAGTTGTGAGAGATAACATTGTTGTTCAGATTCTATAACACAGTAAGCAAAATGTTTGTTAGTTATAAAGGTGCCATTTCCTTCTTTGAAAAGCTTGGGACTATGTGCTATGTGAATAAAAAATGTCTACATACATGCTAGACACATATAAAATATTATTTTCTATATCTGTGCATTAAAGACAAATTCTGATTGTTGATGCTGAGAAACTCAAAACATTTGTTTCCTTGGGCTTTGTGTTTGCAAAACCTCAGGCATAGTATTGTTGATTTTTGCCTTTGATTCAGATTGTACAGTCAAGTATACTGGAAAGCATATTTCATGCCTTTTGCCTGAATGTGTACCATGCCCTGTGCAGAAACATTTAAGTCAGCGTTGCCTGGTTCTAAATTAATTCAGGTTGACAGATGCTGTCATGCATTCAATATGGATGGAGTTCATTGAGATTTTGAAGTTTTAAGTTACCAAATACTGAAACAACTACTGTTACAGTATTAATAACTGTTTTAAGTGATAAAAAGCTCTAGTGTTATGATCAAATATGTCAATGCAAGATGTTCTCCCAACAATTGAAATAAAGTACCAGTAAGACAAATCTCTCAAAGACAATTTTAAAAGAAAATCATTTTTCCTAAACATGAAAACTGGACTCAATTTTTCCACTTGAAATTCTGCCAAAATAATTCAAATGTTTGTCATTTCCCTCTCTTCTCTGCATTTTTTGATTCAGGCAACTGTGGAATTTCCTGTTTTGTTTTTGTCTTGCTAAATCAACTAAACCAACCAACAATCAAGGACACTGTAGAAAACCAAAATTTCAGTAAAATTTGAACAAAACCACAAACTCCCTGTGTCTGTTCTTTCTCTGTTCTCTGACATACTATTTCCTTTTTGTGGTGCTCTAGTCTTTTCCAGAGTCTGATTTTGCTCTTTCACCTGTTTTTTTTCTCTTCAAAGTTTTCTTTTTCCCCTCCTTTTCTTTTTTTGGTCAATCTTTCCTAGTTCCATCTCATTCCATCTCTATTCCCTTTTGCCTCCTCTGTCCCTACAGCCCCCTTGGCTGCAGCCATAAGCACAGGGTGGTCTGGTTCCCAAGTGCCAGTAGCTAGGCATGCATGCGGAGGGCTTTGTCAAGGGGTCTGACATTGCCCCTGTTCTTTTCCCTATCACTGCATATGGTGGGTATGAGGAGGACCTGTAAGTTATTCCACTGTCCCAGCAACATCCCTGGGCTGGTGAGGCAGGGGACCACCTGTGGGGATTGAGGAGGTGATAATTGGAGAGGGAGGTTTGTGAGTTGCTGAGTGAATTCCCCCTTGTCTCCGCACAAGGCCTGCAGCCCCAGGTCTTTGCCTTTTCTAGGGGGCTGCAGAGAATCCCAACTCTGTTTCCAGCTTGCAAGGGAGCCATCCTTGCCCTGCTGGTAATTGCAAAATCCTGCAGTAGAGTCTTGTGGTCTACAGTAAGCCGTATTTTTGTTTGCAGGGAAGAACAATGCCTGTTCCAGTGAGGGATGTATATTTTTTAATTAACTGCTGTCCTTATTTGAAGAGGTCTGTCAAAGGCAGACCCTGCAATTTCAACATACATCTGATTGTTCCTTGGTGAGTACGCATGCATAGAAATTTTATTAAAGTTGTGCAATTTTCATTCTCCAGATATTTGCAGCTATCATCGATACAACTGTAACAGAAATTGTTGAGTGACAAAACTTCAAATTAGTTCAGAATTGCTTTAACTTTTGAATTGTGCACATTTGCAGATCAATTTCAGATTTAAAAAAAAAAACACAATTTTTTTCTGCAGCTATTCAGATTTATGTCTCCTGACACTTTTTCATAACTATTGCTTTTGTTGCCATCTCTGCCATTCCACCAATCTATAATTTACCAAGCCTGTAATGACCGACCAATACGGGTTGGAATCGACCTCTGGAGTCTAGTCCAACCCCCTGCCAGAGCAGGTTCACCCAGAGCAGGTTGCACAGGATGGTGTCCAGGTGGGTTTTGAGATGGAGAGTCCCCCACAGTTGTCCGTGACAGTTGTGTTTATTGTAGGAGTTTACACAGATCTTGATCAGCCTGTTGCATAGTTCAGTCGTAAGCATAGAGACCCCTGGATGTGAGGATGCTGTGAGTTCAGACTCCAGCTGTGCTGCACAACTCACCTTTGGGAAGGTAAAAGACTTGTGATTGTGTCTGGTAGGAAGAGCTGAAGTGGGAGTGAGTTATGTTTTTTAGATATGTTGTGTGGTAGAATGCTTGAAAAGTAAGAATATGTCTCTATGTCTTTATTTTCTTGGCCTCTGTTATTCTCTGCCATTTTCTTCCTTGTTCTACCAGACTTTCCATGCAAGGTACAATCATGGGAGGAATGGGTGGCTGAGAACTAGCTTTAGTTGCACTTGGGGTCCAGCTCTTCCTGCAAATACTCATGTTCTTATTGTTCAGCTTCATAGCATCTGAAATGCAGAGTGATAGCCAGTCCATTTTTTCCCTCAGAGGCAACAGGGTCAGTCTTTGAAAATTCCCTTTGTTCCAGTTAGATCCCTCTTTAAATCTGAAAGCAAATGGGAATATCGCTTTCATGTGGTTGCACAAAAGAGACAATTCCAAAAATTCTTATTTGAATTTAATCATGAACCTAGGACAGATCAGACAAACGTCTTTCATTAGCAACTCTGCACCCAGTGGAGAGGTTACTAGCCTTTGAGCAAGTATGCGAAAGCACAGCAAAGATCTGCTTTCTAAAGTGCAGTAACTTGATGCTACCATGGAGCAACACGGAGGGGCTTGCAAATGCAAATATCTGTGTACATCACCCCTTTTTAAAACAGATTTTAAAACAGATTTCCTTCCATGATGTAATTTGAAATCTGCTGCTTTTCTCCATCGATACAGTAAATATTATGTTTATGGTAAGTGCTGAAAAGTATATTGTTAGTTCTCTTCCTCCTCCATGGAAATTATTTGGCTTTTACCCTCATCAGTGGGATATAAGAACACTGTATAATGATAATAATAATGGCTTATTTATTCATCCTTAAAATGTAGTCTTCCTTTCTGTTTGTTTGTTTTTAAGAGGTTATTCAGAAAATAAGCAGATCTGGGAAAAATATATTTGCTAGCAATGTAGCTTAAATGGATGTTTGTCTACCACTGTTAAAGCAGCAGCTGAGAGGGGGGAAACCTTGAAATATTTTTGTTTCATTGCTAAATATTAGGCAGGCCTTGCTCAGGTGAAGAAAAATCTGAATTTGGAGATTTAGGCCAATGGTAGAGTGTCCACATTTTCAGCTACTTCCAGTGATTCTGTATCATCTGATTTAGTTGTTCATAACATTCTCAAGTCTTTTTGCCTTAAAACTGGTGACAAGCATATATGTATAATTTTTCTTCGTTGGAGCTGAAAAGCATGTATACTCTGAGGACACATGTGCAAATTAAGATCCTGTCTGCTTTATAACAAGGACATGACCAGCTTTTATTTCTTAGCGTCCCCTACAAAACTGTGAACACTGTCTTCTGCTGGCTCTACCTCCCCTTTCTCTGTCAGTGGTTCACATACTAGACATCCTGGTGACTGCTGGTGCAGTGTCTCAAGGAAATGCTTTTTAGATACATCATGACATTTATTCCAGAAACCTGGATCATGATGTGAGAATGCAGGCCTTGCAACGTCCATATTTGGGAGACTCATTTTTCTCATCAGGGACAACTCACTTTGCTCTGTCTTTTTCTTTTTTTCTTTTCCTTTTTTTTTTTTCCAGATTTGGCAAGGATAAGGCAACCATTGCATGTCATAGCTTGCGATATATATCTTCTTGTCACAAGCAGATGTTGCAGCACAACAGGGTAATGGGTATGATGTTGGTCTGGCTGCACTACTGAGTTGTCAAGTCCCAATTAAGTTATTTAATCACTCTCTGCTCTTGAGTGACCCCCTCACTTCCCTGGACACCCCTAGCAAGGAAAATTCTTCCTTCCCTCACAGTAGCTCCGGCAGAGACAGTCGGGCAGTCCTGTCCTGCATAGATTTCTTCCCTCCCATGATGCTGCACTCCAGAGCGACAGGGATGCTTGACTCCTGCTTCCCGATGCATAGCTCAGTGCCTTTGAATCTGGCAATAGGTACAGTGTGTTGAAATGCCACAAATTACAGGTGTTGCTCTAGTTTATGCTGCATGAATGTTGTAATTTTATTTCTAAATAGCATAATAAATTAGGTGCTGCTTAATTTAGCAGTAGGATAGGCTATGGGGATGTCTCTGCAGGCACAGGAATTCCCCCTCTAACATCATGTAGCTGTGGAAGCAGATCAGCACTCGTTACTATCTCTGGCAGAGCTTGTTGCAGGTGAGGAGTCACCATGCAGCCCGAAACCTTGGACCATTTATCTGGCACTGGTGTTTAACTGAAGCCATGGTCCAGCAGCTCCTCCATAATTCAAAGTCTCCTGGGATTGATCCAAAACCCCCAAAGCCTCAGGATCCTTTCCCTTGGCCTTGGTTTTGCACCAGGTCTCTGCTGAGAGCGAGTTTGGAGAAACTGCCATCGACACTGCTCTGCCTTCCTGAACAAGGGCAGCAGTTTGACAGCACGCTCTTGGTTTTGTTTGGTGATATCCATTGCACAAACTTGCTTTGTCTGTGGCTGCTTGGCAGGCGGTATAATTTATCCTACTTTAATGTGAGGTATTAAGCCTTTTGTGCAAATCTGACTGTTGCCTCTTAGATAGGACCAATGTTTAGTAAGAAGAAAGGCAACAAAGTAAAGATCATTACATATGTTGTCCTTCCTGCTGTGTTTAACTAAACACAGTCCGCTGAAAGGCTGAGTCCTCTTTGGAGGAACATCATTTCTCATGTTGTCAACTGAAGCACTTGTGAAAAACATTTTTTTTTTATTTTAAAGCAGAGAGTTGCATTTGGACAGTCTTTAAAGTAATTTTGAATAGTTGAAGTGACGCTTGTTTTGTGAAATACTTTATACTGTCAGTTTTTATTTCTAGAGTTTCTGGTGTAATAGACAGTATAGAATAGAGGAGCAGAGTAATAGTATTTTGAAAATCCAATAGTAAGGATACTAAATAGCTCTATGAGCATGTGCTGGTCCTTTACATCAAAACTTTCCAAGGTATCCCCTCACTTTGAATACCTAAATTTAAATGGCTGACCTTTTTTTGCATACATGCCACTTCCGTTTAAGTGTCTAGAACAAGTAACAATAATGGATTGTAAAAGCTGGAGGGAAAAAATGCACCAAACAAAAGCTGCTTCTTGAAAGTGTTGGCATTAACTGCTTGGAAATAATAGAAAGGTATCATGCTGGGTTGTTAGGCTTCATCAATTATTTGTAAACAAATTAAGCACCTGGTGCTGAGGCATCAAAGTATTTTTCTTTTACTGATGTTTTTAAAAACAAAAGAGACCTCTCGATCTAGCTAGCAAAATAATTGCAAGCTTCCACTAGGTGTGTTAGAAGGGAAAAAATATCCCTTAAAGCACTGATTGCTGCCTGTATACTAATGTGTAACAGGTTATTTCAGTAACACGCATGTTAAATTTGTATTCTGTATTTGTTGTTGATGGACTAGAAGTAATAATTTTGAGTTCTTTTGTAACTGGACTCTGATACATTCTTGGGGTCAGTTCTGTCCATTGACTGTCTTAATAACTGAGTAGAATTGCTAATTATACAAACTTTTCAGGTTGCCAACAAAATGATTAGCACAAGTAGTCTGTGAGGCAGGCTGGGACCTTTAGGAGAATTGTCTTGCTGATCAGAGATTACCTGCAGGTTACAGTGAATCTCTTTCTATTAGAAAGGTGCAAAACCTCTTTGAACTCTTGTGCTTCTAAACAAATCCCCCACCCCCAGCGGGGATGTCTGTGAGAGTAAAGACTGGGTAGAACCGGAGTGCCTGGGGACAAGATGTGATTCACCATATCACAGCTGGGGTCAGCAAAGTCAAATAAGGAAATGAGAGAGAGTGAGAAGTGTCTGATACTGCAGGCACGCTGGCTGCCCACATTAAGCAGAGCAGTCCTGCAAAAGTAGTTAGTAATTTGCTTTGCTGGATTTGAGATACAGTATTTTGTAGCACTGGAAATTTGCGTGTTTAGTGCCTGAAGCAGGGTATTTTTTGAGGAAAGATGAACCCCCTGTACCCACTGAAGACATTCAATGAGACTTTTTTTATAATTACTATAATGGGGCTAAGATTTGACTGCATATCTTCTAGTTCCACATTTCTGGGCTAGTTCTTGGCTGCATTTATTCTTGTTTGACCTTCTGAAGCCTAGAGGAGGCAACTTTGGCTTTTTGGCTTTGTCAGCATTAGTAAATACAACATCTCTAAAACTTCTTTAATTCTGGGTAGTTCAACAGAATGTTTTAAGCACAAGAAATTAGAAAATCACTCATGCTCCTAAATCATTCCATCATTAAAATAACTAAATCTGTAGTTTGAAACCATTTTGGTGCATTTTGTTTAGCTTGAAAGATGACACTAAGAACTTCCTAGTACTTGATACCGTTTGGGGGGAAAAAAAGTCTAGAAGACAGATTGCATTCCAGAAAACTGTGGAAACAATTACATAATTGGCTTGTGTTTAATAATAATTTACAAATAGGCATTGTCTCAGCTCCAAAACTTGCTTCAAAATTCTTAGCTTGCAGCATTGTTGCACCTAATAGTAAAATAAGTGGAGCTGAGCTTGATTTTGATTTGGTAATTTATTGTTCTATAATGGATGACATGCCTGTTCCTGAAATGTGGAGCAAGATTTTTGAGGCCTTTGAAAATAAAACTGTAAAGGAGGGTTTTTTAAGAAAAGCTGCATAAATGACCTATATTCACTGTCGACACCTGGGAAGACTTTTTTTTCCCTAGTAGTCTTTTATAGTATTTATATTCTGAAGTACTGTTCTGTTATATGAAAATGACACCTTTATTATTTTATGGTAAAGATCTCTCATATTTCATTTGCCCTTTCCCAGGTTTCTTTTTTCAACCAGGAGCCTTTCACTGCTTATTGCTATCTGTAAGCCTTTTGAACAGCGTAACAAATTCAATAGTGCATATGAAGCACACTTAAATATTTTCAACACTAGTGTTCTTTGTAGCGCACACCAAGGCAGGACAAAAGTAAGATGGACTTGAGAGTGCATAAGGTGACTGTGTCTAGTGTATTGCTTTTTGCAGATGGTAGATAACCCTCAAAGGGTGGTCCAAGGTATGAGTGCTTCCACGTTATGAGATTAAATTTTGCATTATAACTATATATGGATATGTGGATGACTAACTGCCCCTGAGCGGGTTCATCCCCTGACTTGTGCTAGCTCTGGAGTGGGACAGTTTAGCAAGCTAACTGGCAGAAAAGTTCTTGTGGGACTTGTTTCTGACCCTTTAGTTTCCTGAACTGTCTCACTGGAGGGATATCAAGTGAGCAGAACAGCCAGCACAAAGGCTGGCATAAAAGGACTGGATTACATCTTGCTGTAGCACAGACAGAGTTCTTCCTGTCCAAGAAAGATGAACGGCATGGGGAGTTACCAGTCAAGAGAGCATCAGTTGAAAGTGGAGAGGTTTAAACATGTCTTGTTGAGCTACAGCTTTGCAGCACTGCAAATAGTGAGTTGCAGGGTTATCTGATCAAAGACAGTGGATATGCCAGAAATCCTGTCAGGATTGAAACAGATAGGGTTCCCAGTTTGTGCACCTGCTACTGATGGAACTTGCATACCCATCAAATGGGCAGCACTTATATATAAAACTGGATCCTGTCTCTTAATTAGAAGAGGAGGGTGCATCCCTATCTTATGTCAAAAGCTTGTTTGCTTCTGCATAGAAGAAACATGTTCCCCAATGCTTCTGCTGTTCAAGAGAAAAATCCAATGGATGTGTAAAACTAACTGCTAAGCAGGTTAATCTTTCAACTGACTTTGGTTGAAGTTGAAATAGGTTTAACAGGATCAATCAACTACCACATTAATTTGTTGAATTCAATAATACGGAAAAATTCTTGTGCTGGAAAATTGAAAGTTGATCTCCAAATAACTTATGTATTCAGCGTCAGGCAAGAGGGAAAAAAATCCAAATTAAACAGTAACATGTTTCTCATCCAGAATAGTTATTCCATGATATTTTAGAGTATAAACACTATAAACTGATTTTTGGAATCCACACACAGTCAAAATACAGGACTATGTATGCTTGTGAGGCTATGTGTCTGGTCCCGACTCCAAATTTCAGTAAATCACAGATTAAATCGAGGTATGTTTTCTCTGAATTTATTTCCACTTATTGAATTTATGCTGTCTTTATATTCCATGTGTTCAACTGGGAATTCTGTGACAGCAAGAAGTGGATGAAAGTGAGAAGCCTGGGGACAGTGTGCAATGAAGGAGGCACAGGCACCTTCCTGGCACTCTTCAGAAAGCTCAGTCTCATCTGGTATAATTTGGCCTTTTGAAACTGAATCACAAATATTTTCAAGTACTCATAGGGTGAAAGGGATTTTGATTACTATATCTGGAAAACACTGGGATAAATTTACAGAGTTCAGGTGCCAGTGTGAAGTGGTGATAGTTTGCTTTTGAGTAGTAGGTCTGTCATGGGAACTCTTAGTCTCTGCTATGCTACGTCATACCAAAAAAAGCTTATGGCATTCCTCCTGGCTGGCTCTGTCTCCCTTCAGGCAGTGACTAAAGCAGTAGCTTTCAAAGATCTTGTAGCAAAGGCCTAGTGCTTGCCTCAGCAAAGGAATTAAGGTCCTGACTTCTAGGCTTGGGAGAAATTAGAAGCCTAAATACTCTGAGACCAGGCCAAGTGCTCTCTGATGTAAATCTAGGTTGTTCATCTGACAGGACCCTGGTGGATTTGGGAGTGAAAAATTTTGGCTGGCTTAGCAAGCAGGTTGAACATCACTCAGAAATTACACTTCCGCTTACTAGCTTGGCCACACTCATTTACAGTAGGCTGTTTACTATAGTTCTCAAAAGCTGTACAACACAAGTACTCCGAAAAGTCCCTCTAAGCCCTTTGCAAGTAAAGTTTTTCTTTGTCTTATCATCAGAAAATGCTGTGTAAGAGAATACTTGCACCTGCTGTGTCTCCCATAATTATCCTGAACTCAGCACTGGATTTTGTGTTCCTATTTTTAAAAGCCATCTTGCTAAATAGATGTAGAGAATGTTCCCTTTGGAAGAGTAAGTGAACAGCAGTGGCAGCATTAGGAAAGCATGGTGAACTTGGCATGCCTTCTATCAGCTGAGACACTGAAAGGAGGAAGATAAGGGAACTGAATAAATTAATACGGTTTTTGTGTGCAGAATACTGACTTGCAAATCTGGCAATGACAGAAAGAAAAACTCTCATTTTCATTCTCTTTCATGTAGTACAAATCACCTGAGGGATAACTGGAATCTTTCCTGAAGGAATTTATCTTATATACTATTTAAGATGGAATAGTTAGCCAAAGGAAAATACCTTTGGATTGCAAACATTTGAAATGTGTCTACAAAAATAGACAGCAAAGCAGGGATATTGCAACCGGAATTCTGCATACTGATTGCCAGGTTTTGAGTCCGTTTATAGAAGCTGGCAGCCTTGCGTGAAAAAAGAGCCAAGTAGTTGGTTACAGCTTTTGAGAAAGCAGAAAAAAAACAAAGAGAAGAAAAAGACATACAGAGCTCCTGTTTGGATATACTAGGTGTGATTAGACTGAGGTTTACAGACCCTGGGGCCACATCCTACACTTTGTGTGGCTTATGCTTGGCAGAGTCATGCTCAGAACACAAGGGGAGGGCTGTGAAAAGTTGGCTGTTAGTCGTTTGCCCACTGTATCAGTTCTGGAGCCAGCTGGGGATTGCTTCAGCATTCAGTTCAATTTAGTACAGGCTTAGCCCAGCCTGTAGTTAAAGTCCCTGCTGGCTGTCAAAGCAAGAGGCCTGTGAGTAGTAGCAAAGGCTGTGCTGGCTACATGTAGGAAGATACTACATCTCATAGAAAAATGTCTATGGTAAACCCATCCAACAGCTACTTTGGAATATCTAAATAGATCAGCACAAAATATGCACACCATGTGAGCAGCAGGATCAGTATGCTTGGGCAATGAAGGGGGGAAAAATAGTTAAAATTTAACACACACACACGCTCCCCATCTTTTTTAATATGTATTCAGAGGAAATACACTGCAGGGCTTGTCTGTGCTTAAACTTGCCTGGTTTAATTAAACTGATAATTTAAATTGGTGTTAATACCTGAGTGTGTATGTGTATCATTTTGTACTTCTTTGTATGAGTTTTGTGTGCCCCTGTGAACCCCAGAGCAGATGTAACTGGATTGATGAGTATTGCCAAATGCATTTGGAGAGTCGAAATTTCGATTGCCAGCAACCAGTCTTTCACATTCTTTTACTTACTATGTGTGTAAATGTTCTGTTTTGAGGAGACATATTGTGCTGACAGTTCATTTGGGATTATTTATGGCTGTGTAGAGGTTCAGTCTGAAACTGTGTAAATAGTGGGATGTCTTATTCTGTCTTGATCCTTGAGTCTTTCCTTGATTTACGTTTGGCCTTTGGGATCCAGCCAAAGATACTAGACTGGAATTCCTGGGAGAAGGAATTGCTTGCTTATGTTCACTTGCCTTTCTGTAGTTTGCGTGCATATAAAGCAAAGTAATCTAGAATATGTTATTGATTTCTCCTCCAGCATAAGTCTGGTGCAAGATTGCGGATATTGGCTGCTGCTTGGCAAAATGTGGATGATGATGTCAGAACAGGACACACACTCTCATTTATATATTTTAAAAAATTAAGGAAGAGTCAGCTATATTAAATTAAGTGGATTTTAAGAGAGAAAAGCATTAATGAATCTAAAAAAATGAGGTAAAACTCCTCTAAAAGGATATTAACCTAAACATATAAAAGGGCAGAAATGTGTACTATCTCAATGCTAAGATTTAGGACTGTGAATTCTTAATAGAATAAAAGTTTAGACAGAGCAAGAAACTTCTAAGTTGTAATGAATATTATCACTTCAGAACAAATAAAGACAACATGAAAAAATATTTAAGGCAGCCTTCATCACTTGCGGATCTGTGAAAAGGAGGTGTTTGTATATGCAACAATATGTGGGTTTTGCCTGTTTGTACTAATGTACCTTTGTGTACCAAATGGTAACTAAGAAAAATACATATTACTTTATACTTTAGTTACAAAGTGTCAGATGCACAGCAGGATGTGCTGCATGTAGCAATGTAGTAGGGTAGATGAAAGTGAGCAGTAGCAGAAAATTACTGCATCTGGGTTTGAATGATGCAAGCAGATTCATTTCACTGTGTAAATGAGGAACATATCTTCATCTTATCTAGACGAATGGGCTAATTTGGGTGGAGGTTACTATTCACTTTTGCTTGTTATATACTTCAAGAGCATTTCAGGAGGGAAATTGAGAGGAAAGCAGCTGTGAAAGGTCTCTCTCTACTTCGTTTTCTAAAATGAACGGACCCAAGTTCCACAGCTAGTCTACCACCACCATCAAAAAATATCACTTTTCTTGTGATTGAAAAAAATCACCAGTAAAGCTATGTTCTGTAGGAGATGTCAACATACAGTGGAAGAGACACCATTCACTGCTTCAGAAGGGAGCTCCACGTTTTGCTTCCACATGAGGCAACTCTGTACCCAGGCTGTCTTGGTACATGCAGGATTTGGAGCAGACCTCAGCCTAGGTCAAGGAATGCAGAAAACAGCTGTTTTGTCTATAAATAAGCCAAGAGACGCTTCACATATGAGACTTTTTTAACAGTTATGCTATAGAAATGAATTGTCACTTTAATTATTGATGTTTCAAGTTAGAGTATGTGGTAGTAACACGATTCACATTCTAATGTATGAAAGTCACACTGATCAGGTTTCAGCCTTATCATATTGGTATAATGTTGTAGTAAAACCCCTTGTGCTGCAAGAGTTAAATCACTCAGCCTCACTGTTTCTAATCCCCAGAGTGCCAGAGGTTTATATCTTGGGTAGAAAACAAAACTCCACCAGATTTAGTAAAAAACATCTCCATGCACCAGTGATTATTTTGTTGTTTCAATCTCTGGCTTAAAAATGTCTAAATCTTTTTTTTTTTATTTTTTTAATATATAATTTAACAAAGACTTTTACTGTGGGGAAAAAATGCCTGTTTGATCTCCAGGACTGTTTGGTTTTCTTTTTTTTTTGCTTTGGTTTGAGTTGCTTGTTTTTGAATTTGTTTTGCTTTGTTGTCTTTTTTTTTTCCTTTTTCATGTGAATCCACAGGGAAGCAGCAGTAGGAATTCCACTGATCTTGTCAGCTGGCTTAGTCCCTGGTGACAGCTTCTTGGTGACCAGCTAGTTTGGGTTCTTCTGCTCAGCCCTTGGCCACTTGCAGATACTATTGCCAGGTAATTATCTGCAGTTGCAGTAACAATTAAGTAATGTGAATATTTGTCATACAGTGGATTACTGTGGCAGTAAAGGAACAAAAAACCACTGGGCATGCAACTAGCACTCAGAAGTTCTATCACCTATTTAATGGACATAAATCAAGCATTTAATTAGCCCTGAAACAAAAGCTTCCACTTTCCATTACACTCAACACTAATCACTCATCGGTCAGACAGCAGCCCACACTTGGCTGGTCTCATGCTAGGTGGAAAACTAGCAGTTTTCCTCGTCTCAGAATAAAAGCAGAGGTTCTGAATTTCTAAGGTATTTGCTCAACTGTGAATCCAGCTCTGTACCAGCCTTACTGAACATGAGCAAGCTGGAACAAGAAAAGAACCAGCAAAATTACTGATAGAGAGTGTTAGATCCGCCCAATATGAGAGCAGCTGACACTCCTTTTCCCCTGCAGTGCAGAGTGGTTTCTACAGCCCTGGGATTGCAGCGACTGCTGTCGGGAGAGACACAGGCAGCAGCCAGATCCTAGCACCAGCGACCTTCCTAAAACACTCTGGCTTCCTTTTAAGGGGCTGGCTTGGGGCCATAGTTTGAGTTTATGTCATCTCATCTCCTGATTGCCTGGGTTGGAGGGAGGGGAGAAGCTTTTAACCCTGAGCATTTCAGTCTGTTTCCTGAGTGGCAGCTGGGCAATTGGAGACTAAGGAGAGCACAGCTCCCTTTAAAGGAGCCTGTTACCCAGTTTTGGAGATAAGGCACAGCTCCTTTTTTTAAAAGATCTCTGTACCCATTCAGTCTTTCTCTCTCTGTCTTCACTCCGAGGTGTAAATGCCTCATCTTCTGAACAAGACTGCAAATCCTGAAAATAAAAGGAAAAATGCTTGAATTATGTTTAATAGGCTTTGGCATCCTTGTACTTGCTTTGTGGTTTCTGAGATTTGGCATTCACTTGGAGGAAAACTTTGGGACTATAATCCAATTCTTCCTTCTCTGTCTTTAAATAGAATTAAAAAAAAAAAAAGGAAAAAAAGAAAAAAAATATCCTCAGTTGACGTTTTTCTCAAATTAAAACCAAAGTAATTTAACTGAACAAAGTTGGCAGTGAGAGTCATGTGGCAACCCTCTGCAGTAGGTGGCCCCTCTTGTTACCCCCGGTACTGAAGCAGCAGGCACGTCTGAGTCACATACAATGCAGGCAGTACTAGACAGGTATTAGTTCTGAGTTTTATGCTAATAGCTTTAAAAAGTTTCTTTAAGCTTTTCTTCTCAGTTTAAGCAACCAGTTAGTTCTCAGAAAGCAGCTTACATGCTAGTAGTTCTGTCTTCAAGGGTGTGATTTCTGCTTGTTAACAGAATAGTTAGTTTGTTATTTCTCTGACAAAAGAACTTTCAATTCTCTGGTATGACCTCTCTGTGTCAGAGATATTAATGAAAGTACTTTTCTGATTACAGTTCTTCTGCATTGGTTAAAAGGGGTTTTCATATAGTACAATAAGGTGGGTTTTTTTAAATAGTATAATCTCCTTACTATAAGGAGAGGACAAAATGGGCCAAATTTCTCATAGCATGTTTTGCCGCACGGAGGGGAAATTGCTTAGTTCTCTGCAGCTGGGTCCAGCCAGACTTCTTTCTGGGACAGGTTCCCTGAGCAGACCCTCTGCTGAGGTGAGCAGCTGTTGCCTTTCTTGTTTGTTAGTGAGAGGATATTAAATGTTCTCCCTGCTGGTCCCTGAACAGAACATATGCATAGTCAAACAGTTAGTAACTGAGTATGGTAGCTAAGGGGGTGAAAGGATGCTCTATTGATAAGGGTAATAGGCATCTGCAGGCCCTTAGGGAAACTTGCCAAAACCTTTTTCTAGCAACTGCAGGGATTATCTAGAAACCAATAATAAAAGTGGCAACTAGGGGAAGGAAAAATACATCTTCAAGGGAAGCCAAATTCTGTAAGTGCTCTATGAGAGCAATCGTGTCAGGATTTAGTGTAATTGTTAAGCAAATCAGATTGAGGAAAATTGTTTTAAAAGGCACCCTTAGCTGGCAACAAGGACCATACATTCTTTCTTATCTTTGCAGAAATATCCTACTTTTTTAGCTTATTAACTTATGTGAGTAGTTGTCCCAGTCTTGATTTTTAAGATCAAAAAAAAAAGAATACATTGCCTTGAGTACAATGTATCAATCTTTGTGGTTTTAACCTTATTTCACCTCTACTAGTATATAGTGCATGTCATCTTATTCATTTATAACATACAGGAACACTGGGATAAATTTCCTGAAGTCAGTGGAAGTCTTTTATGCCAGAAGTGATTTTTGGCTCATCGTCCATTGGTCTGTATTCTTTCTAGCAGATGGTCTGTAGTAATGATGTAATCTCTTGTCGTGGCACTTCAAAGTGCTAGTTTGGTTTGTGTGTGTTTTAACAATTTAATTGTTCCAGAAAAGCGGTAATTGCTATTAATTCTGAAATCTTATTTTGTCTGTGATGCTGTTTAAAACAGGAATATCGGCTGTTGAACAGACCTCTTTAATTATGTAATTTAACACTGCCTATAAATTGAATATAAATTGACTTCAGAAACACTGATTTCTATTTAATTTCTAGGGGCAGGAACACTGTCTAGGAACACTGGCTCCCAGATGTTTAGATTCAATACATGAAAAATATAGGAAATACTTCTACCTCCTTTTAAATGTCTGCTTCTGTACAATAAATGGGAGTGTTGGTCCTGTAGGTGCTTTGTGAAATGTCAGATTTTGTGTTGAGGGGGTGGAAGTTAAATGTCCACATGCTGTTAAAAATCTGTCAATCTCACTTAGAAGAGACAGGGAATTCTGTTAAGTGATTTCCTTTCTCTCTTTTTTTTTTTTTTTTTTTTTTTTTTTATTCCTGACTGCATTCTTAAAGGGTTGTGTGATGCTGGGCAACTCTGTATCAAATAGAAAAAATTTAGCAACTAGAAGTTTGAAGACAAACTGCGATCTTATAGCTCTGGAATCTTCCCAGACCTATGCTTTAGCACTCTTCTCTCTTTCATTCCTGCCTCTCTCCACTATTGATTTGAAAGGCTATTAAATGAAAGAAATTTCAACCTTCCCTTAGCCTAATGCTTTCCATTTTTCCTTTTCCCTGGGTTGCTGTGTCCTATCCTACAATAGTATTCTTATCTCCATTTTAACTTCTCATATGAAGTGCTTTTCTGAAGTCCTGACTGATAAGAAAAGTGATTCTTCTAAATACAGATAATAAAGTAGATCTAACCTAAGGCAAATGCCTGGTTAATGGAGAACTGGTCTTTTGCAAATCTGCGTTGCATTATATCTCATTTTTCATACTAAACTTTGTATCTTTGTTTTTACAAAATATATATCTTTCAACTATGCATGTCATCAAGGCTAGGTTAAGAGATCCACAGTAGACTGTGGTGTTTTCCTTCACTTCTTAAATATAGATGCGATATTTGCAACTCTCATCATGTGATACTACCCCCAAATTACTCTTGGATCTATAACTTCAGATGGCAGTTCTTCTAGGAGTCTGGGATGGAGATTGCCTAGCACTTCCTTTTAAAAACATTAAGATCTTTGGGGTTTGCTTCTACCTGGGAAGTGGTAATGTCTGTGTATGTTCCCACTCTGGCTTTTGTCCTGCTTCCTGCCACTATTAATAGAGATGGTCATGTGGGATTTCAAGGTTTTATCTTAGCTTTGAAACCTGTTTATTGTTATTTTCATTGTTTATCATTTAGCTTTATTCCCCCCACCCCAGTTTTAATTCTGTTTTCCTGAGTTGGTCTATTAAAAGTGTAAAGATCTTAGTTCTATCTTCTTTTTAGTGTGTTTTGCAAGATCTAATCCACCTTTCCTGCTGGGACATCTTTTATTCTTGGGCTTCCTTATCACTTAAAAAACAACCTAGACTGATCAATTTATAGTCAGTATGTCTTTGTGCCTTCTGAATACCTAGTTTTTATTATTTTTAACATGGTTATTTATTCCATTTGATCTGAATACGTTCCTACATTTTTGTTCTCTTCTTGTTGAAGATACAAGCTTGAGATAGGTAGGAATTTTCATTCAAGGAAATTCCAAGCTTTTCACTTCTGACTGTAGAAATTCTTTAGCTTATATTATAAACATTAGGTGCATTGATTTCCTCCTTGATTGCAGAACTGTATGTAATGTATCCTTCATTTTATCTATTCAGATTCTTTAATTTCACATTTATGGCCTAAGTTGCACATGATTCTTTGAAGTCAGGCAGCTGGACAGAAAATCGCTAATGCAGTTTTACAAGCATAGAAGTGTACCTCTCAGTGTTTGATATAGGATACTGCTGGCCTAAAGGATGTTTTTTTTAATATATTAACAGAAGCCTTAAAAATGTGTTTGTTTACTGAAAACCATATTGCAATAAGGAGAGGTGCAAGTATGTTTTGCATCTGAACTTTGACATTTCCCTAGTAGCGGGGATTTTAATAAATCACTAAAGCATTGATTAAGAGGTATCGTTCCTATTAAGAGGTACTGTTCTTAATTCCTTTTCTTTTTTCCTGGGAGGAATTAGTCACACTGTACTATTTTTCTGAATTAGAAGGTAAAAACACTGATAAAATCAGTGGATAAATTAAGTTTGGAATCATACATAAGTCCTTATTAAAATATATTATACTGTGCCTGTAAGGCTTATTTGTAATAGGAATGTTGCTTTTTCTGCATTAATTTCTTGGATTATAAACCCTTGGTTACCATTTTTGCACAGTGGAGTTCCTAGCACAGCTTCAGGCTCAGTGGTCGTGAGCTACTTCTGCTATGTAGATGCAGTTAATCATGATAATTTCTTTTGTCATATGCAAACCTGTCCCATACAATAATGCTAATTTGGATTAAGATTCCAGAAACATCATTTCATTTGGCATCTTTTCTGGACAGAAATGAACATGAGCCCAGTCCCACTCAGGAGCAGTCCCACAGAAATACAAGACCCTTTTGGGCTAACTTATTTAAGGAAGCAGAACTTGTTTCTTGGATGATAATCTACTGAAGACTGTGGCAAAACGCTAATTTTCTTGTCTGCAGAAGCGCTCCTTTTCTTGTGCTTCTAATACTTTTCTAGTCAATGCTGTAGAAATAATAAGACAATTTATACTTCTCTACTTCGTTATTCTCAACTCCTAAATGTTTCCTTAGTGTACTAATCCTAACATTTTGTTGTGAGCATTACTGCTGCTATTGCTTTATTTTTTTTTAATAAGGGTAAGCCTATAACACAAACCCTTGGAAGGGACGTGAAAAGAACGCAAGTGTCTTGTTCTGTATTCCCTGAAATGATGTGGAACAGTCTTTGCCAGTATCAAAACTTACACACATCTTTTATTTTTTCA
This sequence comes from Tringa tobata, assembly GCA_033628505.1. NCBI lineage: Eukaryota > Metazoa > Chordata > Aves > Charadriiformes > Scolopacidae > Tringa > Tringa tobata. Next base: position 8,488,076 of record JAHREE010000280.1, read on the forward strand.
ACTCCCCTGGAAACTGCTTTTTACCACTTATTTTGAGTATGAAGCTGTGTCTGTAAAGTGAGATGGATCAAAAATCAATCTATGAAGACTTCCCTAATTAAAGATAGTACTTATCAGGTATAATGTAGATATTTTTTCCCCGTTCCTGGCAATGCTTTTGTGGCAAATCATGAAAATTCATATATTTGTGGTATATAGGTGATTTTTCTAGGTGGGTTCACCAAACTTCTGTGGAATCTAAAACATAGGAGCTGGGACTGTTTAGTATGAGGAAGAGGAGGCTGAGGGGAGACCTCATCACTCTCTACAACTATTTGAAAGGACACTGTAGAGAGGTTGGTGCTGGTCTCTTCTCACAGGTAATTAATGACGGAACGAGAGGGAATGGCTTCAAGCTCCAACAGGGTAGGTTTAGACTAAATATTAGGAAAGAATTTTTCACAGAAAGAGTGATCGGGCATTGGAATAGGCTGCCCAGGGAGGTGGTTGAGTCACCATCCCTGGATACATTTAAGAGATGATTAGATGTGTTTCTGAGGGATATGGTGTAGGGGAGGACTTTGTCGAGTAGGGTAGATGGTTGGACTTGATGATCCCAAGGGTCTCTTCCAACCTAGATGATTCTATGATTCTATTCTATGATTCTATGATTTTTTTTGCAAGTAGATCTATTTGAATAGATTTAAATGAATACTCCTCCCAACTGTTTCTAACCCCTGCTGCTTTTGTTTCTAATTGTAAAATATTACAAGTGAAAAGTGAGTTAGGTGTGCATTTCTCATGTTTATAAATGTAGGCAGTATGCAAGCATATGATGTAGTCTCTTCCTAGGTCGGCAAAAGGGCAGCCTTAGAGCCTCTGCTGTTGATTAGAGATTTCACACAATAACACAAAATTAAAGCTACTTTTTTTTTTTTTTTTTGCTTGTATTAAGCATAGGCAACTGCAAAGGTGGCAAAAATCAGAGGCTTCTCACCCCGCTCAATGGGAAATTATGAATCGAACCAGCCATCAGCTTTGTTAACTTCCACGGGCAATTAATCATATTCTCCATTCCAGAGGAGTTTGGTGTTTATGATGCAACTAGTAAATCACTGTTGATTTAAAAAATTGATGGAATCACCAGCAAGGCAAAAAATGGTAGGCCAGAAGGCCTCCTAGCATCCTTCCTTTTCTCTATAGCTATGTGGAGTTTGGTCTCTCGCCTAAGTACTATTTTGAGACAATACTTTTTCATGTCCCAGTCTTATCTGGGTCTATAGCTAATAAGTAATAGTTTGCCGTTTAAGGGTTTGGAGATGAGAGAAAGGTTATTGTAATTGCATAATGTTGAACTGGGTATAACATGCTGTCCTTCCCCTGTATGTTGCAACAAGTGTGACTAGATGAAGATGTAGACTGGAAGTAAGGTTGGGTATTTCTCGCACTGGGTTGGAGACTGAACGTTAAATATCAGTTAAAGCTCTTAAATGGTGATTTATAGTGTTGCAAAATGCTGATGCAATGCTGTGGTGTTACTCTACCGACTCTGATTCTGATAATCCCATGACAGCATGTATGGAAATAATAGTAGGACGCTTTTTATTTCAGTTAAATTAATTGTGGTTCTGTAGCAGATGTGAAGCTTTCTGAAAACAACTTGTGTCTAGTCAGTAATACTTTTGTAGCGTCATTCAGTCTGTATAATGTGGCCAATTCTACAGACAGATGCTTTCATGAGGCTGTATTTTAATTTGTAACTGGAAATTACTTATGAAGAAAGTCTTTTACTGACTTGACCAGTAGGAAACCGCTGCTGTGGAAAGTATAAATTATGGTTCCATGAGACGCATTGGATTTTATTATTATTATTATGAAAATATTTATTGCTATTCTGCTATTTCTGTTTTAATCAAAGACAAACTGTGCACTTCCTGCTCAGAAGAATCCAAGGAAAAAAAGGAGTTACTTGAAAATCCAAATGCAAGAAAGGTAAAGGCAAAGCTTTTGCCATTATACTAATTGTAATCAAACTGCGGTTGGTAAATACACTTCATCTTCTTCCAAGAAATAGCAAGCAGGGACGTGCACTGACATGCTGCTTGTGCTACATTTGAAGAGTGTAATTCTGTTCATTTCAAACTGCTCTTTCTGACTTTTACTGGTACAAACTGAAACTTATAAAAGCTCCATAAGACCAAGGTAAATTTGAGGGTGTTTGTTAGTCATGAGGAACAAGACTGTATAAAAAAATACCAACTTAATTCTGTTGGTCCTTCTTAATTTTATTTTATTTTGCTTCTACAGGCGATCTTCATCTGTTACGAAACTCCTAGTGTTTCCCTCATCTTCTCTTCAAAAATGAGTTATTTTTCATTTTTTGCTTTTATACTTGTCATTTGATGTGGAAGATACTGATTTTTTCTGGAAATGAGAACAGGATAGAGGAACTAGCAGGCAGAGAAAGGAGAAGGAAAGAATGAGGCCTGTACTTTGAACTCTATTTTATGTGTGGACTAGTTTCAGGAGACCTTTGGCCATGTTCTCTAATGCTTTTTGAGGTATATAGGCATTTTCACTTATGCGGCTGTAAATAATGTCCAGTCGTATGGGAGGCATTTTGAAGATTTGTGTTGCCCAGAAGGGACAGTTCACTCTCTTGCCTTGTGGACTTTTTTTTTCTATTAGAGTATAACATTTTTTTCTTGTTTTTTCCAAGAATTCAGAAGGGATACTCATAGTGCAATGGTGCAGGGATTGTGTTGAGGGTGTGCTGAAATGACTAAATTTGCTCACACACCTTTGTCTGAGTGAACAGGTCTTAGTGGAAGGTTAGGAAGGCTGAAAAGGTGTTTTTAGAAGCATATAGGTGACTGTAGACTACAAGATTTCCAAATGCTTTAAAAACTCTGCCCCTGACTTCTGTTCCTGATTGAGCTATGGATTTGGTGTGTAGATTGTGAATCTGCACACCACCGAAACCATGCAGCTTCCAAATCTGTTTCTCTCTGTATAAAAGGGGAAAAAAGATTGTTGTTTTTCCTCTGTTACTCTGTGAATACTTTTTAGAGAAACAGGTTACCACCTAGGGGAATATCTGTAAAACTCAGTGTTTAGAAGTTTTACTTTTGTTAATATTGGAGAGAGTAAACTGGAAAACTTCCAGTTAAAAATCCAAGTTAGTTGCACACTCCAAAGATCCCCTCAGACGCACAGGTGAAGCACTTCAAGGTTCACAGTGTCCAACCTGCAGAGAGAATAGAAGGATCCAGAACAAGTATGAGAGATTTGTTTTGCAGACTAGAAGAGACAAGGAGGCCTTGCAGAAAAGGGTTGTGGAACTGGAAGCTGAACTGAAAAGATGCTACTTTTCTAAGGTAAGTCTTTTGCCTTTCAGCTGTAGAAGATTGTGCCTTTTCTTTTAAATTTCTTGTGCTAGTTGCCAGTACACTTTAGAATGTCTTTCATGACAGGGAATTCTACACAGAAATGGCTATATTCAGTTCATATGGAGTCATTCCTTCTGTATGGAGTTATGTCTTGCTTTTGCCCATGACAACTGCATCTTTTTCTAATTACTTTTGAGACAAGGCGAAGGTATAAGAATTTATGGTATTGATACTATGGATTATTTCTGTGTGAATTTGGTTTACTTTTTAATGGATACTGTCAGAGGATTAAATACAGCTTAAATTCACTTCTTGATGACAGTGGTAACAAAAGACTCGGTTCATTATTTGTTTGATTTGCTGATGAAACTGATTATGTGGATTAATACCACCAAGCTTGTGTCATGCTGTAAAACCCATCTTAATAAGACATTTTTCAAGGAAGAGGTGAAATGCAAAGTAGTTGTTCCTTCATGGAATAATTGTGTGCTTTTACACTGTTAAGGAAGTATCTTATCCGTAAGACCACGTAATTCTTTCTGCCCAGTTGGTGCCAGTTTTGTTTGAACTTCTCAAAAAGAGAAAAATAAGTTGATAATGCTCAAGCAATTTATTATTTTTTTTTGCACAGTAGTCTTCTTTCCAGATTCTTGTCCTTGAGCCCTTTGCCAGAAGTGGGACCTCCTGCTCACTCTTTGCCGTCTCTGCTATCAGCAGATTGCCACCTGCTGGATGCCCTCCACAGTGTCCTTGGTCTTGGAGGCTTTACCTACATCCCCATTAGCAGGTGTAGCAAACTGGAGAGGGGAACTTTCAGTGCAGCAACCTGATGCTTGATCTGCATGTGTTTCAAGGGTTTTACTTTTGACTAGCTCTTCAGTCCTTGGGACCAGCCTCCCAGAGGTGGCTTGGGATGCATCTTTCGGTTGATTTGATCCAAAAAAGAATCCAATTTGCATTGTGGTTCATATCACCGAGTAATCTCAAAAAAACGCGAGATGCATGGACAATTAAAAGATTGGCATCAAGCGCACTCTGCGTCCAAACTGAGGTGATGATGTAGAAGTACCTTTTGATTTGTTTCACTTCTTTTATACACTCCACAAACTTGAAGATTGATGTAGTTTTCCCGAAGCTTGCCTGCTGTCCATCATTCAGTGGATGGACTGCAAGTATGGAACAGGCTCTGGCAGGAGAGCCAGCATGTTCCAGGCCTGTCTTGTGAAGACTGCCCCGAGCTCTGAAGGCAGCCTGTCTTCCAGCCCAGTGAGACTCTGCTAACGCTGCCCAGAAGATCTAATGCAGAAAATCCTGCCCATGAATATATGTGTTCTTGCCTCACTGCCTGTCCTGGGCAGAAGCTAGATTTCTGGGAGACAATGAAAATCACCCTGTCTGTCCTCCAGAATCTCCTAGTTAGTACTTCTGCATCTGTGAGAACTTTTTGCCCAGTGATCTCATTGAGTACTGGGAATGTAGATGTATATTATTTGCACTCTATGGATGGAGAAGCCAGAAAGCCACTGTCCTGCCACCCACCAGTGGGTCAGAAAGAGAAGACTGAATCCTGTTTTCCTGCTTAATAGATTCTGTGAGTGAGCAGTTTCTGTATTCACTACTCTAAGATTTGCATACTAGTCCCTTGCTCGTTATACAGGAAGTTCTTAACTCTTTTACGTGTCTTTTCTTTTCCCCATAGCTGTTAGATGCACTCTCAAGAAGGAAAGAACAAAAGAAGAGAACATTTAAAATCCTAAAACACTCTTAATGTCTGGCAGTTAGACAATATTAATTATACATGTATCTGTGTATTTAGAAACTCAATAAAACTCTTTTATTTCTCAGTGATCCAGAAGAACAGCCTGTTCTGTAAAAGGTGTTTTCTAACTATAGACAGATATCAATTCCTTTATTGACTGAATCGATTCCTTCCTTGGCTAATGCATCTACTATTCTGCACCTCCTGATAAGGTGACTCTGACATATAACTTTACATCTTTGATAGAGGGGACGAAGAAAACTGTTTTGTTCACAGCGCTGTCAGTGTACAGCCACTGGACATTGCTGCTTTGAAACAACTGGTTCTTCTCATCATCCTAAAAGCTCCCTGGTATCTGTTCACTTAAATAGCACACCACTTCATATTCTGTTTTTTCCATGGGCCAAATATATTATGAGAATGAAGGCAGTCATTTGGATATTGGATATTCACCAATGTTATTTTTGTCTCTGACCACATATTTAATTTGTTCAAAAGCTGATGAGCTTTATGTTTTTGTGGTGACCCACACACTAGAACGAACTCCAGGCTCTCCTTGCCTAGGAAGTGTTTGCCAGAACTGATAATGCCATTAAGCGGCTGGGAGGAATTCAAGGGCAGGTGAATTCTAGTCTTTATGTTGCTGTTGCTCCTTAAGGAAATGGTTTGCGCAAGTATAAAGTCAGCCTTGGATTTTTAAATATAAGCTTACAACTTTTTATTTTAAGGTAATTCAGAGGTTTGAAGATACTTTTAAATCATCACAGCAGGAAGATCCAGCATCGTAGTCTTAAGATGATACAGGAAATGAGTATACCTCTTGGCCAGAGTATTACCCTACAGCTCTGGGGAACAGGGAAGTTGGAAAGGAATCCTAGCGGAGAGACAGTAAGAGAGCTAGTGAAGAGCTACAGTCTCCAGTGGCCTGCAGTCGAGAGATGTAGAGGACCCTGGGCATGAAACTTTCCCGTGTAACAGGAGAAAGATAGGTCTCTCTTGTATTACACCCAGCTGGAAAAGAGGGGAAGCACTCAACCTTATGGCAGGATGCATGCTGTATCTGCCAACAGCTTCCTTCTTCAGAATTTAATTAGCATTGGACTTGGACACATCCTGGAATGAGGAAATGTATACATGATTTCATTAATATTCATGGTCTCACTAAAGAAGAGTTATACATGTTGAGATAATGCATAGCTTTACTATAGCTAATTTCTGGAGCTGGTCAGGATTCTGGTGTCTTCCTTGTGGAAATGCCCAGCCGTAACATGTATTTTCATTGTTTAAAATAACTCCTGAGGGAGATGTGTGTAAAATCCTGGTCCCTGTTTCATTGAAAGCACCCCTTTCTCTTACTAGGACCCAGCCTTCCACCTCAATTTTATCAAATAAGCGCTCAGAATCCTGAGGCTGAGCTGAGAACATTTGAGCTGTTGTTCAAAATTAACATGGAACATGTGGTGTCTTTTCCCCCTACCCAGGGCAGCTTGTTAATTAAAATGAAGGACTCAAGAGCCTGTCTAGACAGAACTCGGAATGGAGAGGCAGAGCAGACCCAGAGGACCAACATGAAGCACAGCAAGCTGTTTTTGCAATGGGAGAGTTGAAGTCCAAGCTCAAAAGGGCAAAGAAAGGGGAAAAGGAAAAATTTTGATTCTGTAAAATGAGAAGGTGCTGATCAGGAAATGTGGATGTGTTGATGTATGTATGCCAGCGTACCGCAGTTTTCTTTCCTGTGCCTATGCTTACTCTGAAATGTTTTAACTGTTGAAATACATAAAAGAAAGGTGGCTTATTGCTTGCTTCCTGTACTGGGAGAGGTGAAAAAAGAAGAGGGGACAGGTTTTGCACCACTGAAGTTTTGGGGGGCACGATGTTTCCATTAATGTCCATTGGTAATGAACAGAGAAAGAAACAGCTTTTTAGCTATGTAGAGTGAAAAATAACTAATGTGATCTTTTGTTGTTTCCATTACAAAGAAGCATACACTTTCAATGTGGACTTTGTATTTGATACAGCGTAAAGAGAAACAGTGTGGTGTTGTTGGTAATGAAGATGTATTTTTCCTGGCAAAACACTGGGGGAAGCAGTTAAGGCATCTTAACACTTCCATGCTCTCCAGGGCTGTGAGTTTGCAGGTCACAATGCTGCTCTGTGACTAAGGGGAGTGGGATACGCTTTTTTCCTTCAGCAAGTCAAATCCAGAGAACTGAATTCCTATAAAGTCAGAGGTAGGGGTCTCTTGCTGGGAATAAGAGTGCTTGGAAATGTGCTGCTGAGTGCTTTTCTGCTATGTATCCCTCCTTTATCAAGCTGGGATCTGGGCCTGATCAGCAGTTGGTTGCTGAACCTGCCCCATTGCAAAATGGATGACTTAATCTGGAGAGTTGAGATGTTCCAACAAGTCACCTTCACTTTCATAACTTGCAGAGCTCTCCAGTGCTACAGGTTGTGCTCTAGGGAAACGTATCCCTGAAACAGCTATGTTAACCTTTAGTAAATCCCTTGAAATCTGTGGTGCTGTCCCAGATGTTAAAGAAGTTTCTTCACCTTAGGTTTTTCCATAGCAGAGTCTTAGGTAAAAAAAGTCCCCCAAATTAGTTTATTCGAGTAGTACAGCAGTAAGAACAACTTGAGCTGGGGGCCTCTGGAGAAGGACCCAGTACAGAGAAATTCCTGGGCAATTATACACTTACAATCTATGCACCTGCCCTTCACACACCTTGCACATGCCCCTTGGTCCAATGCTAATTTCTGGTCTGGGGTTGTCTTGTTCCTAATGGATTCCTTCTTGGACTGCAGATAGGCCTTCTTATTTTGATGCGTCTAAGCTTCTGCTGACCGTTGTAGCTTATCTCCTGGTTTGTAAAGGTTTCAGGGCCTTCCTTTATGTGACTAAGAAGTTCAAAATAAGTTCAACTTATCTAGATGAAAGTTTGCACTTGCAACTTTAACTACTAATTTGAAGCAACCAAGTTTACCTCAGCAACTTTAGCTACTAATGCCAGACAAGTTCTATATTAGCTATACCAGTACAGCCTAAGGCTAAGTGATTAATTCTAAGTGATAAATTTTATTTAAACTGAAAAACTAATATTCCATATTCTTTTTCACCAGACATACAGTGCAAACCACAAGTTGCTGTATTATATTTGTACCAGGGTTTCCTGATTCGAAGTGCAGTGAGACATGGCCTAAAATGAACCATTGTTATAACAATGACAAAAGACATTGGGGTAAAAATCACATTACTTCCTTTGGAAAGAAAAGAGTCCTATTTTTAATTATTTTTCCTTTATCTTTCTATTTAATTCTACCAGTGTTTATAGTACAAAGTACAATACTTCTTGTTATGATTGCTCTTTGTGTGACTGGGACATTAAGCAAAATATCTCGGATAAGGAGTCCAAAGAGCTTGTGCAGCAGGAAGTTCTAAAAAAACCCACACAAGACCTTAAAGACTGTCATAGTTCCCATGTGGAAAATTATTATATATTTTGGAATGTAAGTTGCATATATATTCTATTAGAATTCTTTTTTTTTTTTAAAGGGGTACTTTCTTCTTAGAAAATCAGATTCGCTCCAGAATTAATGGTCTTGATTTTGATTTTGAAAAGGCATAAAAGCAAGTCTGGCATTGGCAATGCTTTTTGCTTTTTTTGGTGGTGAGTGTTTGGCAGGGATTCTGTTTTAGTTCTGCTCTCCTGTCCAGCCAGTGAACCTAAACAGAACTCTGTGACTGTGAAGCACCCTAGTCTTCAGAGAGGTTTTCACGTACACTTTAGGCTGGTATTACTGGTGAAGAAGGTTGTTTTTTCCCCTCTTTGCCCTAATTCTAATTTCTTCCTTGCAATGGCACAAGTAGCATGGCTGGCAAGGAAACACAGCAGGAAACTAAACTGAGTGAAAATCTGTAGAAATTTGGAAGGCTTAAACTGATTTGAGGAGTAGGGGGCAGATAAAAAAAAAGCTCTCATTATCTGTCCATTTCCTCTTCCCCACCTTTGTGTGGAGTGAGGGTTTGTTTTTGGGGGGGTTATTTTCTCTTTCTCTCTAAATTTTAAAGGGTTTTGACCAGTGTTAGAGGAGAGACTGGACTGCTTTCTTGCATCTCAAAAAATCACTTCATCCAAGGTGTTGTGGCAGGATGATGTGAAAAGTTTGCATTCCTACTGTAGATGTTGCAGAAACACAAATATTATCTGTTCAGCCTCTTCTGTGAGCCCTAAGGCTGGATCTAGATGAGGGATTCCAGGGGTGTGCTGGTATAGGAAAGTGTACCCTATGTGGCTACTGGAAAAATTGCATTTCATGCTAGGAAAAAAAAAAAAGGTATTACCAAATATGACTTAGAGCAACGCAGTGTTGCTGGTTAAAAAGTTGGTTTTGCCTGCAGTTATGTGAGCAGCAGGACTGTATTTTGGCCCATTCTTCCCAGCTGGTCTATGTATAAGGGAAAAGTATAAGTACACAAAAATTAAGAAACTCACAAACTCACCCTTTAGCTGTCCTTGTGTGTTATGGCTGAGAAAAATCAACAGCTCCTCTTGTTGTTTGCTTCCCTCACCTTTAATAGCAGTCATCTGATCTTCCATCCCCTTGTGCACGTCAAAATGGCTGGAAAGGGCTTTTGTTGTGGCACGGAGTGTTTTGCTGAGATTATTTCTACTATTTTAGCAAGTTGAATAGGCTTATTGGGTGCTCAGAAGGACTTTTTGATCTGGACTTTACGAGCCCTGGACCTTGTTCAATAGTAAGAGGCCAGGAGAGAGGAAAGGGACTGCTCCCTTTGACCTGAAGCAAACTTCTAATTCATTTCAAACTGTTCTGTGAAACCGTAGGTTGGTCAAGAAAAAAAAAAAAAATCACAAGCACTTTATCAAGCATGTCATGCTGCCTCAGCCCTTGGTTCTCATTTGTGGCAAGTGAATGGCATCCACAGACATGTATGCACAAATAACAAATAATTTATCAACTTATTTCCATTATTTTACAGGATGCCTGCCTGAAGGAAATAGCAGAGCTGAAAGACTACGCTGAATGGGTAATATATGAAAGGTATGCTCATGGTGGTGAGTTAAGTTGGAATACAACTCGCAGCAGTAAAGGGGAACATATTTTCACCATCTCTACAAAGGTAGATGAAAAATTCTGCTGTGGTTTCTTTGGATTGTTTTGTAGTCCCTTTTGAGACACCGTGAGGAATCTCACCTGCAAGTTAATTGCCATGAAGACAGACTTTGGTCTTTTTTCCTAATACTTGACCCTTCCAGAATTTCTTCTGCCTGAGGAATTCAAAGCTTTTTGCAGGTATCGTAGGAGTTTTCTGTGTCAACACAGGCCTTGTGAGAACGGTGTGGAAAGTGCTCTGGAGGCTGCGTGCTGGAAGGCCCTTGGGGTACCTGGACATTCCCCACTGGGGTTTTCTGCCTCTTTAGCCGCCAGCCATAGCAGGGGATGGAAATTCCTTTGGGATGTGGCAACTCTGTCCTGGAGACAAAAGGTATGCAGGGATTCATTTCACAGAAACATCTTCCAGGGTGGATTTTCTTATTTTCTTTTCATTTAGTGTTAAATTGAGCTCAGGTAAACAGTGCTGAGCTCAGCTGCATGGCCTAAAATGGAGCTTGGCCCGCGTTTTGGAGTTGCTGACTCTGCATTAGGGTGGGGAGGGCAGACTTTGGTATTGTACTGTCTGTGAGGTGTCTAAAAGAGAACTAGCTGTTGAATAAAACTGAGCAACTTTTTCCTAGTTACTCTTTGTACAAAGTTGAATATTACCCAGTATATTTACTGCCTTGCCAATGCTAAATGTGTCAATGACTGTGGGTGTTCTCCATCTAATCCCGTTTGGAAATAACGATGTCTCCAGCCAATGCAAAGTTGCATAATTGCACAATATCCCTGTGCTTCGTAAGTAACTTCAGAAATATAACAAGCTTAGGGGATAGTGTTTTCTTTAATGTGTTAGTGTATCAGCACCTCTATTTTGATAGGTAAGAACAGAAAACAGTTTGCTTCTGAAGAAGGTGGAAGAGCTACAGAATACCCTTGAGAAAGTCTCCCTCAGGTAGCTTGGCCTCAGCTGTTTGTGGAAATGCAGCAAAGTTACCAACTTCCCAGCACAGGCCGGTGGACGTTGGGTCAGGTATGCAAATTGTAGAGGCATCGTTGCCAGTTTTCAGAAGCATGTACAAGGACTGAAATAGCTTCATTCTTCCCCAGACTCAAAACTGATGGCATGTGGTTGGTGATTATTGGCTTCTAAAAGGAGAAAGGAGCAGTGCAACTTTGCAGCTTCTGTTTTAAGCTGTTTCATTATTTTATACATGTGCTTATGTTATACAGTGTGGCATGGGTGTGCACAATAGCTCTAGCTATTATGATCAATTAGAAAAGTCTAGATACTTCTTTCAGAAGCTGCTTAGCCTCATGACTGAATTTGCATGGCTGGTTTGAAGCTGAAGGCTATTTCTGTGCAATTTCAGTGGGAAAGGGAGGACAGGGAGCTGTGTGAACAGGAGGGCCTGCGTGCTACGAGGGTAACGTGCTAGTTCTCAGGGTTAGAAACAAGCTGAAGCAGGCAAACAGGTACCCAACCAGCTACACAAGGAGAGGCAAACTCAGCCTCAGCTTGCTAGGCCTGAATTAAATGAGCATTACCAGAGTATTAGGAGAAGGAAGATTTCATCCAGGAATAAAGTATGAATCTAGTTAAGTGAGGGATATGGGAAATTCTCACTGAGGAAATTAAATGGACAGGTTTGCAGGAAACAATGTTTTTCTAATCTTCAAAGTGGGCAACCCTGCAAGTTTATTTTCTGGTTTTTGTTTTAAGTCTTAATTACTTATTATCTCAGCTCTGACGTCCATGTGCTTCAGGTCTGATTGCCTTAGGCAGTATCACAGTTTTGCAATATCATAAACTTTATGAACTCATCGATAGGGCATTTCTTAAAAATGAATATTTTTGCAGTGGTGTGATAAGCAGGCCCTTTGTCAGCCAGACTAGACTTAGCACTTTGTGCTGAGACTCTGCTGTGAAATTTTGGAGTTGCTTTTTTTTTTTTCTTATTAGAAAACTCTTTGAATTCAAAACCCCAAATCGGTTGTTATCAAGGAACATGTGAACTTCCACCTAGCCGTTTATGTGACCCATTCAGTATTAGATTTGAGAGCTCATTGCTTGACCAGCTGTGATTGTGCCCTTGGCAATCCCAGTACCTTCAGGGATAAAGCTGTGTTACTGGACTGACCTCCCCAGAGCAGAACTTAATTGGAATGAAACAAACACATTAACAGTTGTAAGAGCTGATTTTTGTTTCCTTTTACTACTTATTACAACTGTAATTTGTGTATCTTTTATCCATTTTAGAAAGTGTAGGATGGCATGAAATCTGCATTAAAAACTATGACAAATTAACAGAAACCCTTCATAAGAACCATGTACATCTGGCAGTGTGGAAGGCTGTGTTTGAAAGCAGAACAATGATCTGAATAATGCAGTAACAGGATGGTTTGTAACAACTCACTGTGGTGGCAACTAGAATTTCCTAGCTGTGTTGGTAGTGTGGTTACTTATTATTAATCAGTAACCTGCTTACTCTTACTAACCTTCTTATTGTTAACCTGCCTAACTATTGTTAGTAATCGGCTTATCTTTAGTAAGCCCTAGCTATTAGTAGCAAGTTTTGAGCTGTGCAAATGCAAATACACTTGTTTTCAGTCCTGTTAACAACTGGCTGACATGGTACCATTTGTGTTCATGACATTAAACATGGTCTGATTTACAGTATTCATTATCAGAAAAGAACCATATTTCTTGCTCGTAAACATCTGTCTTCACTGTACTGCAGGCACTTAAGCATGTGAGGGGATTTTCTCATGTGGCTAATCCTGGGATGCAGTTTTGTGTGAGACACTGATCGTAACTGGCCAGCACTAAAAGGCTGAAGTCCTGCTTGTCCCTGTCATCTTCTAACCTCACCCTCTCCTTTTGGCTGGGCTATTTTGGTGAGTTAATTTGGCTCAATGAAAGGGTCTGAAAAACAGGGAGGAAAAGAAAAGAAAGGGGAGGACAGAGCTTGTGCTCTTTGGGTACAACCAAGCTGTTTTATATGCTCAGCTGTCTATGAAAGGATTTACTCTGTGAGTACACATGATGTATTTCCCCTGAAGTATGCAGAGATGCCTGGTAGAGACTGAATTGGGGATTTATTTCTGTGTGTTGGTGCACACTTAGCACAGTTGAAGCCTCTTAATGCTGTTATTCCTTAATACAAAACTAATATATAAATTACTATATTAGGTCCTACAGGATTCTTTTCTATCTGTGCAGTTTGCCTTAACCATATGATCCCCAATTTCTCTGATTCTTCATCTGACTGCTAGGGTATTTTAGGATACAGTAGGGACAGGAATTTTTCTGATACTGTTTCAAGTCTTAGTTCTGATCTGGCATTCCTCAAATACCTGAAATTCCTATTGAAGAAAGAAGCAATTTTGAGTTTTGCTGGAGTATGCTAGGGCTTTTTTTCTTTTTTTTCCCTAAAGCCAAGTAATTATCAAAATATTATACAACCTGAGATGTAAGTCTGAAATTCCACCGAAGGGTGAGGAGGACAGACATCAAACCATTTCTAATTTTATCTTCATGTTAACGACTGTAATGATGCAGCTGCCATATCCTGTAATAGTGGACTAGTTAGTATTCCTGGACAAATGTATTCTGCATACAAAACTGGTGTTTATATGTTTTGGTCTTTAGAGTGCTTATTATCTGCTAAGCTCAGGCAAATATTTTACTTTTTGCCATTCCAGAAGCCTGAGGATTCTAAATGAAACTACAATTAAGTAATTTCAAAATAGTGATGACTTTAAACATTTTCTTCAAAAAGTTGGATTCTTTTGTTATTCTCTTCACTTGGAGCAGCTGTAGAAGGTAACAATGTTATAATTTTTTCCTCAAATGAAAAGAGAATGTAACCTCCTGTTTGATGTTATGGTAATTATGTACATGAGAAGATGGTTTCCAGAGTATCCACAGTACCATATTTACAAAGAATGCTTGAGAAACGCAGGTAAATTTGGAGGGCAACCCAAAAGATAGAAACACACCCCCTAAAGAGGGGGGGTTGTCTGGCCAAAGCTCAAGATGTTGTTTAACAGTCCGCAGTAGCAACTCTTCTTGCTCCCACAGCCTCCCTGGAGTCCAGCTGGGCATCGTGCTTTTGGAGCCTTTTTTTTTCAAAGTTGGACGCTCTGTTTTTAGAAGTGTTAGGGTGGCACTTCTATGTTGCTTTCAAATTTGTTGGTGACTTCCCTCAGAACAATGCCACAACGTTGCACTGCACCCATAAAAAGCACAATATCCAAAACTTCTGGCTTCTTACTTCAAAACATACAAATACATATAATTATATAGATAAATATACAGAGAGTTAGAAATACATCTAAATAGGCTTTATGTCCAGCCTGTCAATATTTTAGGACCATATTCAGTGCAAGTTAGAACAGTCTGAGTGCTAAACAGTCACACTGACCCCTGCACCCGACTGTAACTTGAAGTAATTTTTACTACTTTGTGGGCCCTGTACTTCTATTTGGTTTACTTGGTGGTGATATTACTTTTCCTGGGGAATTTGCTACTGCTAAAAATATATCACTTCTGATGTCTCTAAACTTCAGTAAATGCAGATGGCTTATTACAGCGTAGGTCCTATGACCTTATGACCATTTTCAGCCTGGGCTCACCAGATATTAGAGCCTTTCCATGGCAACTGCACTGCCTGCGAGCACAAAGCTTCCAGAATCTGTATCACTTTCCTGGGATGTGTATCCCCTACAAATAATGCTTGACCCTTCAGGCTGCCTGTAACATTAGCCTTCTCCAGCATGGTGGATATGGCTAGGGCTTATCTCAGTGGGAACCTGTGGCAGATGTGAGCAGCAGGGGAAGTTCAGTACAGGATTTCCAACCAAGGCCATCGCTCATATTCAGTATCATGAGAATGGGATCTGTAGTGTTGGTGGACTTAGCTTATTTCCAGCAAGACCGGGAGAACAGTACTTGCATCTGGCACATCCTTCAATTCCATCACCTTTTTTTATGATCGCATTTTGTGGTTCAATATCTGTTGCTTAACAAGTCATCTGGGTCTCTCCTTACAGCTTCAGGTGATGAATTCCCATGAAAGAAAAGTTATTCTTGCACTTCTTATTTAATTCTACACTCTACATGCAAAGTTATCCTCTTCTTCCCATGCGGTATTTTTAATCCTTTTTTTTTTGGATACACCTTTCTCATTTTCTTTGCAAATTTTCGAACATGTTTCTACTTTTGTGCTTTGGCCATTAATTAAAATATTAAAGACAGAATATTCAATAATCTGTGAGAAACTTTTCTATTCATCTCCCTCCTGGTAGAGTAGCTTCCCTGAAAGCATAACTAATCATCATGTCTCCTTTAATGAGCTTCTTAACTTAAACTGCTTCTATTATATCATCTTTTGTGAATCAAATGACCTTTTTTTTCCTCCGTGTTAATTGCATCAAAATGTTTTGAGTTCTGACAAAGTACTATATATTCTATTCTCCTTTCCTATGGTACCACTCTGCATCTTGGTAATTTACTGAAACCTTTCACCTGGATTTGGATTTTCATGTTGAGGTTATTGGGTTTTTCTTTAAATATAGTAATTTTCATTTCAGTGCCATCATCCTATTAGTTTTTTCCTATTTAGTCTACATTTTAAATCATCCTCCTGAAAAAAAAAAAAAGTCAAATAAGACTTGTTTTTTAGGACAGCCTATTATTCATCTCATGACAGCGTGATGTACGGGCCTCATTCTTTGACGAATGTTTCACTGCTGTGCTTTGCTTCATGAGATTTAATTCATCCCAACCTGTCTCTCCTCATTTTTGTTCTGTCATCTGTAATTTTTCTTGTCTATTTCTTTCCTTTTTAATTCCTTGTTAGAATGCTTATCCCTTTCTTGTTTGTAATGCAATTTCTGAACAGTTTTTTTGACTTAAATGTCATGATTCTTCCACTTTGAAAATCTCTGCTGCTCAAATTGATTTCCATAACTGGTTCATTTAATATCTCAAAGTTCAATCTCTCCTATCTTTTCCAAATTGAAGAATTCTAGTATACATTGTCATAAGAAAAACAAACTACCTTCTTGTCATATGAAAGCCATTCCTTATCATTCTTGTTGTCTTCTTCCAGTTACATAATAAATCACTTTTAGGATGCGAGGACCAGGACTGCATGCAGTATTCAAGATAGCATTGGGCTTTTTTTCCAGTGTATAGTATTGTATAGACTAGGAATATTTTTTACCTTCACATGCATTTATTTGCACTTATTAAAACTCAAGTATGTCTGTTCTTCTATCATATTCATAAGATCCTTCAGCATGTTCTTTGCAGTCAGTTTCATTTTTTCACAGCATTGAGTAACTTTGTGGCCTCAGCAAGCTCTTTGGAATGGATACTACAGATCCTTTCTGAGTATGCTCAACAGCTTTAATGTCATTGAGTGCCCGCGAATGATAACTGCATTAAACTGTTAAATTTTACCTTTCTTTTCCTGAACTTTTAATTGCTTAGTAATTCATTAAGACCTTTCTTTTCCTACAGTATGGCTGGTTTCTTTAAAATCCTTTGGTAGCAAATTATGTCAAATGCTGTCTGGAAACCTAGGTAAACCATATCAATTGGATCCCCTTAGTCCACATGATTCTGCATTGAGGCGTAACCTCTAAAAGCTGTACTAACTCTTCCTTGTTATATAATATTTATTTCTGTTCTTTATATCTGTTCTTAGTAAGGTTACTATAGTAAAAATTCAGTGAAAACCTCAATCTAAGTTATACACAGGTCCCCTATGCCTTCTTCTAAAACCTTTAAAAAAAAAGGCATTGTTTTTTTTTACTTTCTTCCAGTTCAAATGAATTCTAGTAATATTTTTAGTTTGTTTCTTAATAGTTCAACAATTATACATTTATGTTCTTTTAAAACACTTTTAAAACTTAGTTGAGTGCTGTCAGATCTTAAAAATGGATCTGAATTTTTTTCTGATTTGAAACACCTTCCCAACTTTGAGTTTGCATTGTGGGGTTGTCAGGTACTACTGGAGATTGTAAACTGATTTTCCTTGTGAAGAAATTATTAAGACTTTCACGTATGATATATGTACAATGGATATTTTATTGAAATAAAAAAATAAGTTACAAATTCATATTAGTTATGCTCACACTTCAAAAATAAATCGTGATTCAAAAAGTAATAATGACCAAAAAAATCTTCCAAACACTATTACACACTTTCCCAAAGTCAGGAGGAAGAAATAACAACAGATTTAGTTAGTGCTCTTCCATGCAGCATGGACAAAAATCCCTACTAGTAGTCATTGCAGACGCTTTTGCAAACCTGGTAGTTGTAACAAATGCATTTACTCTTTAATGAACACCTTTTGAGCACCTGTGCAATGTTGCATTGTACTCTGTCCAGACAAAGCTTTTTTGAAATCCTTGTTTGTGGTCTGTTATTGTGTGGATGCGGTTTTTATTTATTATCTCTCCTAACGGTTGCATAGGAGAGGTTAGCAAGAAAGTGCCTATTAGTAGGAAAAGATACTACTCATATAAAGAAGAAAAACAACCAACCAAACTCAAACCTTCCACTTGCATGCTTTGCTGTGTTGTAGCTGAAGTCCCAAGTAACAGGTGTCTAAGAAAAGGTACTAAAGCACTTCTTTCCATACTTTGATGCCCCTAGAGTTGCTGGGCTACCTTTTTATGTGGTGTGGTAAGATTCTTTCTTTACAGTTTATGTTTGCTGCCTCAATAAAGAAATTTGAGGATTGTCAGCATTTCTTGTTATGTTATGGAGAATGATTTTCCATGATCACAGGAAGAGCCCTTAAAAAAAAAATGGAGTTGAAAGAACAGTTTTAGGGCTTGGTTAGACAGTAATACAAGATCTGCAGCATAACATATTCTTCTACTGAAAGTCTTCTACCCCACTTGTCTGTCACTGTTAAAAAAATCCCTGTGGAAGTTTAAGTGGCTGCTCCCAGTGTATTCTAGGCATTTTCCCCTCTATAGGGACAGCCTTCAGTGACTGCAATACTGTTACTAGTTCAGCTGGACAAGGTAGGTGAGTTGATGTAACAGCTTATTTCCTCCAAAAGTAGTAATCTTTTCTGGCCCTGGCACTCATCTGACCCATCACTGAGCCAATTCAGCTCACTTAGGAGTGCAGAAGACATACCCCACGGGACGAGGAGGGAGAAACTGAACAGATTAATTTGGCCATATTGTCTCACAGCACAAGTTGTCTTCCTAACAGCTGCTCTGCTAGAAACAATCACAGGTCTTGCACAACTAACCCAGGTCTACTCACTGCCATCCTAGAAGAAACTACGGGAAGAGACCCCAGAGGTACTGAAATGTTTGAGAGGGAGGCACTGATTGAGTTTGAGTTTGGGAGGCACTGATAATGGCAAATTACTACTCCAAAATCTCAGCTGGCTTTGCTCGCACGCAGAAAGAGCTAGACATGTTAAGACCTCAGTACTTACCAACACAGCATGCAAGAGATTATTATTAAACAGTGGTCGCAGTTCATTTTATGAACCGAGGTGCACTAATGTCACAGAAGTCTAGAATAAAGAAGATTAATATAAAATTAAATTATTTTCTTGGTGGAAATTAGGAAAGTAGTCTTTCTTTCTGGAAAATAGACAAGACTTCTGTGCTGGAAAAACTGTTAAGCTAAGAGCTTTAGATTCACAGGATTTTGTATTGGAAACAAAAAGCCAATTTTTTTCTTTGGTGTTCATTTCACTGCCAGCAATGAAATAGGTTCCTGAGGCCCAGGCCATCCTGTCTGCCTTCCTTTCAGTCAGCTTCTTCATCACTAGATTTCTCTTCTGAATCATCATTTTCATATTCTTCGTCCTCATATCCAAAGGCACCCTCAGCTTCAGGGTCAGACAGACCCTCTTCACGCTCATGGGACTGGTCAGACCGAGAGCTGGGTCTTGACTGATCATCATCCTCCTCTTCATCTTCTTCCTGGGAATGGCCAAGTGACAGGCCTGCTTTTGCTTCCTCATCCTCTTCGTGGCACTGGTCTGAGGTGGGGCTTGCCCCAGTCTCCCCTGCATGACAAGGCTGATGAACACGAGGGCTGGCTCTTGCCTCTTCCTCATCCTCCAGCTCACTGGACTGGCCATCCCAGGTGGAGGCTTTGGCTCCTTTTCTCTTCTCTCCTTCTTCCTCCTCCCAGGACTGCTCGGATGGAGAATCAGCTGCTTCCTCAAAGGATTCCCTTTCTTTCGCTTTATCCTTGCTGACTCTGAAAAGACAGTTTGCATGTGTGATTTTATTTTCAGGTAAGATGCTTTCCAGTAAATTTTAAACTACCTTCAGGTAATCTAGGACAAATCCTGGTAGATTTGGCTGGGGTAGAACTGCTGAAGAAAAAAGGAAGGGGGGCACATAAAGTCACCTTTTATGCTAGAAAGTAATTCAACAGTATTGCTTATATATTTCACATTTTAAAATTCTACTTCCTTTTATATAACAACACCTAATGGATACTGAACCGTATTTTTTATAAGGTTTATTTTAAAAATTCAGTAAAGGGTAACGCAAGATGAAGTGACTTACAAGTAACCTGTCAATTTTTTTGGTGAAATGAACAAATAAAAAATGTTTTTCTTCATTTTTCTTTGAAGTGCATTAGATAACATCTCTGGTGCTCTCCTCCGTTTTATGAAATAATATTTAATTCAGGAAAAACAATTAAAAATACATACTAACACTATCATTAGTAAAGCTAACTATGTAGTCAAACATTTACCTGTGAAATACTGCAAACAATTAAAAAAACCCAACAAAGTAAACAAACAAAAAAACCCCACAAACCCACACATCAAAAATTATTTTCTAGTTACTAGGTAAGCAGTGGCAAAGAAAAAAAAGCCTTCAGTAATCCCAGCAATCCCTACCTTTCTCTGGCATCAGTGGAGTTAGTAAAATCTTCAGGACTGAAGTATTGTAGCAACTTAGTTGTTTGTCCTTTCTTTGAAACAAACTCTGGGCATATCCCCAGCGCTCTCAGTCTGTTAGAATAATGCTTTTCTGCAGCTATTCTGGCATTTTTCTGTAGGAAACCCACAATGGTTATGTGTTACCCAAATGCCTTAAATGCCTTTATAACTTTTGTTTATATTAATACTCTGTTTCTTTAATTGCATCTGACAAGCTGAATGATTATTCATTGTAGGTAAGAATGGCAAAACAATACTTTAAATTTTTACACCAGATTTTCCTTTTCTATACTAGTTTAAATAAAGTTTGCTCCCTGGCTAACGAAGAGCTATATTTTCTATATATTGAAGGAGGAGTGGGAAGATGTGGACATGTGAAAAATCAAATGTAGTCTTCCTAGGGCTTCTTCCTTATCCACTCTCCTCTTCTCTCTTCCCTCTCCGGGAGCTGCTGCCCTAAAATAGTAGTATTGATTCGCCTTCTTACAGCACTAGTTAACAAACTACATAGATGTGTATCTCTGCCTCTGAAACTGAGGGTGTAAATTCTGTTCCTCCAGGTAGTATTGAGCGAGGAGGACTTGTTCTCCAATCTACACAGATGCTCCTGCCCCGCAGCAATGGCAGACCAGGAAACCCATGCAGCCAGAAGGGACAAAGGAACCAGTGATCTATGACTTGCTGCCTCTCCGGGTTTGGGAACAGGTCAGGGATCCCACTACCAGCACATGGTTGTACTGAAATGGAGAAAAAAAGCTGCATCTGAGCATTAAAGTATATACCAAGAATACTCAATGTTTCTTATCACTTCTTTCCCAATTCAGACCTTTCATCTTTTTCCTGTAAATTTTTGTTGTGTTTAGAGTTACTCATATTATAAATGAATTGGGCAACACGTTTAGAACAGCCATCTCAGTTCCCTGTGCAAGCAAGCCATGAATGCTTAGTCACAAAAATTAGTAATATTTGTATGGAGACGGGACAATATTTGAAGATTTTTTTCAAATATCTTCTATGTTTGAAATGTTTGACTACAAATGCCTCATGTAGTATTTGAAGATAAGATTAAGAAGTAATACAGAAGACAGACAACCTGAGTGACTCTTTCAAAAAGCAATGGCCTTTGATTTACTCTTTCTTCCATTTCTTGCAACTCTTGCAAATATTCTTGCATTCTCTGCTTCTCATAATTCCTAAGGGAAACCGAGTACAAGAGAAAGTATTATTAATTTATACTACAAGAAGCAATTTTCTACAATAGCTGAAAGTTAAATCGCTCATAACAAACTAAATATTGTCCTACTTGAAGATACATAAGAGGTAAGTTACTTTATGGTGGTTACAGGCTCTGAGGTATATGGTCTCATTTTCACAGCAATTGCTTGCCTGTAAGTACTGAACAAAACTGTCTCTGAAGTAGTCACTTTGGATAAGCAGAGAGGTGCTGGCTAGTGAGGTTAAACTGAGGCTGAGTTTGGATTCTTAGGGGTTTTTTGGATGCTTAAGGTTTTTTGTAAAAATTTGGATACTCAGGATTTTTAGATGTTGATTTCATACAGATACTCCAGTTGTTCTAAGCAAAATTAAACAGAATACGCCATAGGAAAGTAATATCATTAAATAAAAATCAGTGCTTTAAGGTACAGTTTGATGCTAGGATTTACCAGTCTATCTCACAAGAAGGGTGGCCACATTCTGCATCATAGTACACTTTTTTCCTAGTTGGTTTGTCAAGGGCCTAGTCAGTATAGGAGGATGATGAAACTGTTGATTGATCAACTGAAATATCTCAGATCATGGCAAGCACTAGATAATGCAGGTGGCATGGGCTGTAATCCTCGGTGTGTGACACAGACACCTCTTTATGATGTTGCCTCTCTACTGGGCCAGCTCTGGCATTACTGAGTCAGACAGTTAAGGCAAGTATGAGAGCTGGGGAGCATTTTACACTTCTGTCTCCTCCTGCCATCCCTGAATTTCTGCAATATGGCTGTGCTTTAAGGCAAGTTATTCACCATTTTGAGGGAGTGAACTTCATTGTTGCTACTTGCTTGCTCTCTCAGGTGGCTTTCTACAAACCTAATTATCTGTTAGAAGAGCACTTACATTAATACACCTTATTACCCAGCCTATGCTGAAATAAGTATTATCAAGTTAAGCACTTGTACCAGACTTAATGTATCAGCACTAGGGAAGTAATCTTGCTTTGTAATAGTATAATTTTATGTACAATATTTAATATTGTAAAACACTCATAAAGCACGAGTACTTTACAGTACTCCTGAGATGTGATTAAGCTAAATACTGTAATGTGAAGTTTGCTGTTGAATGAATTCAGATCAAATCTGTAAACACGCCTGCTGTCTCTCTTTAATTCTTCA
The DNA here is from genome assembly GCA_033628505.1 of Tringa tobata. Lineage (NCBI taxonomy): Eukaryota > Metazoa > Chordata > Aves > Charadriiformes > Scolopacidae > Tringa > Tringa tobata. Next base: position 8,510,649 of record JAHREE010000280.1, read on the forward strand.
CCCTGTTACTGTAACTCAAATTGTTTTCTGCTTCTGTCCTAGAGTCAACGCCGAAGGACACTTACATACATTATAAAGCTCCTGTTATTAACAGTTTCTGCTGGTCAGTCTTGCAAAAGCTTGAGCTTGAGCTCTGACTCCAACTAATTAGTTAGAAGGGACTGCCGCTTTTGACCTGCATCTCTACCACCGCGTCTCTGCTCTCCAGGACCCCAGGTAAGCCCTGCTTCTCCTAGACCACTGCTTCTTCCAGTGTGTGCTTTGGCTCCAGCTGTCTTTGGGGAGGTAGTAGGTGGGCACAGATGTGTGCTGGATAGTCACTGACTGCCCACGCGGCCGAGCAAAATGCTGCTTGTGATGCTTCTCCCAGCATTTCCCGGCTTACATTGCTGAGCCACTGCACTTCATGCTTTCAGCATACGAGAATGCACATGCTTCAGTTTCTGCTGCGTTTTCTCTTTCTGCTGCAACACTGGTCAGGAATAATCATTATGAAGTTTGCTGGTGGAACAATGTGCAGTATTGTCTAGCTGGTGGTGCTGCACTACTGCAGCGAATTTGCTTATTACAGCCCAGAGTTTAAAGTCTATTATTAATAAATGCACAGTTTTCTATTTTAGCTATAAAGGAAGAAGAGACCCATGTAAAGCAAAAAAAGAGAGGAAACTTTATTTGTTGCTGTTCAACTCTGCCATAAAGACAGGCCTAGCCTCCACCCTCATTTCAGAAGGATCTCTATCCTGGACCATATTCTAAACTTGAAGTTTAGTATGGTAGCTTCAAAGTTGCTTGTCCAAGCTATGAATCCTATAATCCAGATGTGTCTCATGACCATTCATCCTTGCATTGTTTTGCCCTACTACTGTCAATTACTGGCAATTTGCCTGGTTACTGGGAATTAGGATTTATAGTCTCTCCCCAAGAATCCTGCCTACGCATGAGGCAACAGGGGCAGAGCAGTCAGTGCCTCTCACAGTCTCCATGTAACTGCACCTTACGTGGACGATACTGCTGCAGCACCATCATGCCAAGACAGATTATTAACCACACTAAAGACTCATTCAAAAAGGACTAATTTTTTTTTTTTTCCCTAGGATTAAAAAGAACAAGAAGCAGAAATGGTTAAATTGGCCACAAACACAAGGTCAAGCAGCAATTCTGGAGTTAGATGAGCATTAGAGCCGGAGCCATCTGGACTGCAAGCTTACAGAATGCTGAGAAGGCCCTGATGTTTTTCCCTGTGTACTATTTTTCTCAGTGGTATAGAAACAGTCGTCGAACTTTTATCTCTGCTAAAGCTAACTTTGGATCCCATTCCTCCTAAGCACCAGCAGCTTCCTGGTTAGTCGCTGATACATCTGCTAACTTAAAATTCCTGCTCTAATTTTCCCTCTGAAGTGGGGACCTGCTGGGACAAAGAAGTGAACTGTGGGATGTTGCTACTGTGGGAGACAGCCAGCATCAAAGTTGTACCAACACCTATGGATCCAGCAGTGCAAGGATATTCTGTAACTACACTGTTCCTTTTGATTTTTTTAAACTTTTCCCCTTTAGTTGATACGGAAATTGAGAAAACATAGGAGTCTCCTGTTAGCTAATCTGTAGTACTATAAGGTGGATCATATAGATTGAAATCATTGGAACAGGCAACAATTTCCTAGTTGAAATACTAAAGTTGGCCACTTTTTTTACTAGCTGTTTGTACAGTATATACTTTATAAAATGTGTAATTATGTAAACTGAGACTATGCTATTTTTTACATTGTATGTTTAACATACAATGTAGAATGAGAGGTTCAGGATTCAGGGGAATGCAACAAAATACCTGAATGTTTTTAATTTGGATTTAGAGATCTGAGCTAGGCTCTGATGTGGGTCATTGGCCTCAGCCCGAGTTGTTACAATTTTCTGGAGTTTTTTTGTTCTTTGTTTCTGCATTGTTCTGTTCCTTTTTTGTTGTTCTTCCAGCTTTCTCTTTTCCTCAAGTGAATTCCTGGGTGGAAAAATAAACTAAGGCTGAATTCATTTTAAATCAAGAGCAAGACTTCAAAGGAAGCTTTGGCAAAAGAGATTCAAGAGAGAAAAACAGGGTGAAAACAGGGTTGGCATAAGAGGACACAAGGTATGCGACATTTTAAGGAATTCGGGCGTATCCTGGGAAGCAGCAGTCATTTGTCCCTTTCCTATGGACATTTTAAGAAAAATGCATTACTGTTTCTTTAACCGTTATAAATACTAAGTCCTGTATTTAAATATTTTAAGTTTTATATTATAATTAAGCCCTTATATTAACATATTAAGTCCTATATTTACTGCATGGAAGAATTAACTACATGTGTAGAAATACAAAGAAGTCTACTCTTAAAGTATATATCAAATGTAGAGCATTGCTAAAGTAGTCACCTTATGGCTTGTAACCGTCGCCTTGTGGATTCTGTGATTTTTGGCGATTTAGATTCTCCAAATTCTGAGAGATGTGAATTTGCCCTTGAATGTCTCATTTGAGGTTTACGTCTTGGAGAGGTATATGGCCAACGTGTTTCTTTCAACTTTTCTTCATCCTCTTGAATGTCCTTCAAAATCTTCCCCTTGTTTGAGGGAATACGTGGAGTGCGAAGATCGAAAGGTTCACAGACTGTAAGGTGTTTCACTTGTTTTTGTTGCAGGAGCTGCTTCTGAAATTTCTGGTGTAGTAGCTCAAAATCTGGTACATTTGATTTTATCTTGGGTTTATGTTCTGTTTGCTTTGGTTCAACACATTTGTGTTTCTTCTTTTTATTGGTATCTTTTAAAGCCAGTCTGCTGTTGGGTAGAGACGAATTACGGAGCAACTCTTCAGCTCTCATCCTGATCCTGATTTCTCTGTAGAGCTCCTCCTCCTTTAGCTTGTCAGTAACAGCTGGACTATAAACACATTTAGGAACTGGTTTTGCTTTGAACTGTTTTCTTTTCTTTTCAGGTGTGGAAAGGTCTCGTAATTGCATTTTCCTAATTTCATTCCTTTGCTTCTCTCGTTCAATGAATTTAAATGGCTTCTGAGAAGCCAAGAGCTTGAGTCTGCTTCTCTCTTTCACAGACCTCCTGCGTTCCTCGTTTCGTTGCACGATTTCATGGTAGAGAGGAAGGAAGACGGCAGCAGGCACTGGATTGGCTCGGAATTTTTTCTGACACTCCGCTTCTTCCTCTAGTTGCTTCTTCAATAAGTTATTTTCCAATTCAATCTGTGACTTTGATTTGAGATTCTGTTCTTTTTTTCTAGCTTCTCTAATGGTCATCTGGAAAGGCTTGGGCACAGTAACTTTTGGTGACCATGCTTTCTGTTTCTTCCGTATCGTTCTGAAGGCTGGTGACCTCGGTAAGCAGCTCTGTTTGGTGCGGGAGATGTAGTCTTTCACACTGAACCCGTCCCACATTTTTTCAATCTGTTCCTTAGCAAATGCAGAGGATCCAGTTTCACTACCATTTTCTTCAAATGCTAATTCTCTGTCAGATCCATCAGATACACTTGAGCCTGAGGGATCACTTAAGTCAGAGTCTGAAAAGGATTTGTGCAAATTTAGAGGCTGATATGAGCTCTTCTCCCACGTTGGCCTTGAAAAAAAGGAAAAAAGGTTGTTTTGAGGCCAGCCCAACATTGATGTGAAGCCAGTAACTTCCACTTTAAGGTATTGTCATTAGAAAAAAAAATAAAAAATTAACAGCACTGGTGAGGAAGAAGTGAGGGGGAACCAAAGGGAAAAGAGAAGCACATTGGGCACTCACACCAGATCATTGTTCTAAGTAAGTTCTGACAGTGAACAAGTCAGCACTTCTTAAGGAAAGGCTCCATGCTTTACTAAACATTTTGCTCAGTCTCTGCTGCACACACACTTGTAAATCTCACAGTCTGTCAGCAAGGTGAATAAGCATTTTTATTATTAAAACTAACTTTTCTGTGATTATCCTCTTATAGGGAATGGAGAGAGTATGACACTTCCCAACCCCAGAAAAAAAACAAACAACTTGCTGTTTTACAAATGTCTGCAAAGGGTATGAGAATCTTCAGACAAAAGGTACCACCAAACTTACCTACAACACCTATTAGAAGCAGCATTTTTCTTCTCCAAGTGTTGTACTCCTTTTAAATACAGTTTATTCCGATACATACTTTCTAATTTTGCCATGGTCTCCAAGTGGGCATTCTTCAACTCTTCTAGCTTCAAGTAATATTCTTCATTTGAATCGCACATTTTGGAAAAGTCTATCCAATCATCAGAGTCTCCATTTAGAGAAAGGGTCTGCTCCCTGTTGGTACTTGAATCCAAATCCAAACCATCCTAGAAGAGATGTTTGTCAAATTTTCTGACTATTAGAAGAAAGGGGAACGAGGTTCTTAATTACTGCTTTATCCTAATTAAGTCTAATGAATGATACAGTAACACCAAATAGAGATACCTGTACGCAGTTACACGGAGTAATCCTATTGCATAATAATTTATATCCTAAAGGGTCCTATTTAAAGCATGTAAAATTCCTAAGTCTGTCCCTGTAATCAATA
>JAHREE010000280.1:8525067-8567507 GCA_033628505.1 Tringa tobata
GGGGTCCTCGCGGATGTTTGGGCCGCCCCGCGAGCCCCGCCTCGCCGTTAGGGGGCGCGAGGGCGCGGCCTGGGCGACGCGTGAGGGAGGGGAGGGGCGCGCGCGGGCGCTGTGGTGGCGCGAGAGGGCGGCGGGGAGGCCTCCTCTTTTTAAGTAGTTTTTGAGCACCTGGTGCTTTTGTTGCTTCGCGGAACCTGCCAGAAAAAAAGGATTTTAAGCAACAGCTTTGTCATGAGTGAAGTTAGATTTGAGTTGTAGGAAAAGAACTGAAAAAACGTATCTTTTTTTTTTTTTATAACACCCTGATCTTCCTGTGTGTCTGAGGCACTCTCGGTTCAGCTGGTATCACCACTGTAAAAAGGTAGGCTTTATTACCAATAAAAGTAATGCCAGAGTTGAACGGCCTGTTAGAGTGACCTTGCCTCAACTCCTGCATTGATGTGAGAAGGTTCTGTATGCTTATGGGGGTCTTTTTTTTGATTTTTGAATAGCTATTTATATTATTTTTTTCACTTCAAACAGAATACAAAAGTAATACGGTTCAGATACAAAACCCATACCTGAATCCACAAAGTGAATTTGTTTTGTATGGTGTTCAAATTAAGACACGAAGTAAGACACAGCAGCTCGAAAGAGTTCCGGCTAAAAGACAAATGCCCAAGTAATACCTAAACCATGTAATTTTTATGGCACATCTCTTCCTGACCAGATGCGAAAAGTCAGGATTTATAATACGGTGGTGCTGGGGAGGTGCTGCCATGTAAAAACAGTCACACAGGGAATGTGTCCCTGTGCTAGTGAGGTGCTGCTGACCTAAGGCAGGACGTGGGAAGAAACAGGCAAAGGATGTGAGCTCTTAAGGTCGTTTTTCCATTTCCAACTATCTGGATCTACATCAGGAGCTCATTGCAAGTGAAACATAACTTCATAGTGAGCAATTTCCTAGTGCCAGCAACAGATTTGTATTGTGATACATAAAAATCAAGCATTAGGGCAGTTTTGTTGTCAGGAAAAAAAAATAGGGGGAAAAAAAAACCCCTCCATAGTCCCATGGTTTCATTGTCTCTCAACCATTTCTAACAGTTGCTTTGGATGTTTTTTCACTGGATTTATGCAACATTGAAACACAGCTAACTGCCCTGTGGCTGTTGGATGCTGTTTATAGAGGGGGGGTTTTGGAGGTGAATAGTCCTTGCCTTTCTATATTCAATTTTTAACAGGCGGAGATGAAAACAGTTTTAAGTATAAAGGTAGAGGTACATCCAAATCATAAACAGAGGAAAGGTCTACTAGTAAGAGTTCTGACGTGATTTATATCGCCTTCAAAATCATCAGAAACACGTCCTAAATGAGTGAGACCATAGGGGTCTCTTGATCTTGAAGTACATCAAGCAGTGATTGCAACAGTACTAAATCCTGGGCACTGAGCACTAATGCAATGTTAAAGCTGGGATCAGTAGAGACCCGAGCTTTTAAAGGAGCTGTTGAGGTGTGTTTGCCTTGCTGTAGGTGGCTACCACCTTGTCGTCTCATGTCAGGGATCATTTAGAGTTTATTGCGGTATCTCAGGAGGTTCTTGATTTCTCCCAGATGTATATAATGAGTGGTATCGCTACATTTAAAGAATTGTGTAAATCCAGACAGTGGCAGATGTTGCTTCTCTGGTGCTGAAATGGGCTTTGGGTTTGGTGACGCCAGAGGGTGAAAAAAGGACCTGGTTTTCTGGCAGGAAAAGACAAATAGATTGTGTGCTAGTATCATCAGTGAGCATGTGCTGCTCAGTGTTGCAGTAGGGTTATAAGCAAGGTTTTTTCAGGATTTTGAAGGAAATGAAGGTTAGAACTGATGCTGTCAGAGCCACCTTGTTATACATAGCTCCATGTTTGGCAAAACAGCCCCTCTAGTGTTGAGAATATTTTGGGGTTAGAGTTTGTTCCATTGCTGGGTGGAGAGCCTGGATTTTAATTTGGTATGCTGAGCTAAGTTTAGGGCTGCTGTGGTTAGTGGCTACCTTCTTAGTAATAATTTTGGTCTGGCAGGGTTGCTTTTCTAGAGCTGGGCTTCAGGGCAGAGCTAGGATTAAGGGTTTTGTAAGCGTTAGTCTGTGTGATCAGGTTTGCACTGGATTTAAAAGGAGTTGTCTGGCTAATTTAAAGGTTGTTATCATCTGCTGTTGTCTTCATCCGCCTTGTTCTGTGTCCAACAGAAACTCCTTGGCTAGAGTTCGGTTTGATCTTAGGTCATTGCAGGTTTTAAGGTGTCACTGGGTGGAGACTGTCCCAGACTGTGCATTGTGGTTTATTAGTTGTTTTTTGTTTGCTATCTGTAATATAGATGAGCAGATATGTAGGGCTATCAAGCTGTTGAGTTTTGTTTAGGACTTTGGCTACCTCTCCAGTTTTCTGCTTAATTCCATGTGAAATAAAGATATTTTTTTTTCTTTTTACTAGTGTGTATTTAGGGGCAGCATTGTGGTTAGGTTTCCTCCTGCAACGTCCCATTGACTTGCGTGTCGGTTGCTAACGCTGATCCAGGCAGAAGGTTGTGGAGAAACATTTCTCAAACAAACTCATGATTTGGTGTTGCTTGTGGGAGAGTTATCTGAGATGGCTTAACATCAGTCAGACTTGCTGATGAAGTTCAACTTCATGTCAGGGTGAAGGCTGAGCTATGAGATGACAGATCCAAAGGACCAAATTTGTTTTTAGGTCATGTTTAGAGCCAGCACTCACAGAAGCCTTCCAGACTTGTTTTAGAGCTGGGTTTAGACTTGCAGTTGCCTGCACATTGTATTGTTTTTCTTACCCTCTTATCACCATTTCTGGCTGTTCTGACCTTTTCCAGCATTTCCAAGGAACAGTGAGATGATAAGAAATCATACAGAGAACACCCACATGCATCATCCTGGGGTTGTAATATTTTTTTTTGCTTCATTTCTTGAAAAAATGAGATTTGTGCACTTAGTACTCTGTCTTTCAAATAGGACTTGGCCCTGTAGCCGATTTTGACTAAATGTGATAGAAACTCTCCATTTTCTGGCTTTCTGTAAATAGCCAGCTGCACAGAGAAGAGAGATTTTTCAGTCAAAGGCACGTGGAGGTGTGCTGGTTTTGGCTGGGATAGAGTGCCAAAACCAGCACACGAGGGCAGAGCTCAGTCCTTCTGGGATGTTCGTCAGTGGGACAATGTTTCTGTGGCTTTCAAAGTTTTATTTTACTTGGGCAGAGGCAATGAACCGCTATCAACAAGAAACTTTTTTGATAGTCAACTGTTGTACAAGGTGCTTGGGATTCTGGGCAGATCACGGCACCCTTCCGTCTCTTGATTTTTCCCCCCAACTATTTCTAGTCTAGTGCAGTTGGATGATAAACTTTTTTACTTGCTGTTTGTGCAGCATCTTGTCAAATGGAGTCCTAATATCAAGTGGACCTTGCTAGTTCTAGTGTAATATGAACAGCATGAACAACAACAGCAAAATACCATCAGTGGACAGCTAATCATGTGATTAGGACTAAATCGGGCTTCTGGGATTATTTGTATCTCTGCCCTTTTTACAAGGGGAAAAATGCCAGGGATGTGCATCTTTACTACTTACTGCACTTACATCAGGTTGGATATGAACATTACTTTCATGTAGGGTCTTTTTTCCTGGAGATAACTTGCTGAGTATTCTCAAGGCAGTAGTGATGACAGCATAACGAATGATTGCCAAAGAGAAAGTGACATCATTTCACCTAATGGCCTTAGATAAGTACCATTACTTAATCGTACTCTGATAAGTGCAAGTAGCTTCTCAACATTTAATAAATGTAATACTCGTGCCTTCCCAGCACAAAATATTTTGCACAGCAAGTAGATTTTAGTTTTTCAAAGAAGAAGAAAGTCACTACCTAGTACTGAGTGTGTGATTTTAGGGTTTTTTCCTTCTGTATGGAGTTTCATCCCAGAGGTTATCGCTGTTGGTGTTTGAGGGCTGTGCCCTGGTTAGAGCCATGCAGGAGCTGCCAGCCCTGTGCCCACCTCCATGGCAGGGACAGCTGCATCGCTGCTTCCACCTTCCAGAGGGGACAGTGAACCAGGGATCCTGTTTTTTTATGGATTTTTCTTGGGATTCTTTTACTTGATTTCTTGTGATTTGCTTTGGTTCTCACCTGTTCTGGGTATATCCAATAGACTATGTATTGTGAAGGCTTTTGTCCCTTTTCTCACATTCCCACCATTTCTTCATAGTATTTTCTGAGGTTTTTTCTCCCTTATGTTCCTTTAAAAAAAAAAAAATCTAAGAAGCATGGTAAGCAGTTGAAAAGGCTGCTTGCCCATTAAAGAAGGTTGTAAAAATGAGGATATATACTGTTGAAGTATGTATGGGGAAATGCACAAATTCCCATACAAATATGACCTTCTTACAGGTACCAGTAGGTAATGCATCCAACACTGAAGTGTGAGGATTGGGTAGCAGCACAAAATACAATGCTGCAACGTGGTTTGGAAGAGAAGAAAAATACCCTGTCTATGGTGATTTTATTCTGGTAAAACACTAGGGTAAACATTGCTAATCCTGTGAAGAATTTGCTATTAGAGTTTCCTAGGGATCCAAACCTTTTTTTTTTGAAGACTGTACTTTAAAGGTAGCTACATTGTCAAAGTACTCTTAAAAACATGTTGTGGCATGGGAAATGTCAGCTTGTGGTTGTGGGTTGGTCAATTCTAGCAGTGAAAATGGAGATGATTTATTTCGTGCTTTCTTGGCAGCCCCAGACTCTTCAGAGGGGCTATAGCTGGGGCATGCAAAAACCTATCTTTTGCATAGGGGCAGATCAATTTTAAGTATCAGAGGGCCCAGAGCACTGATCTGCTCATCATAGCTGTGTAACCAGATGCTGCAGAGACACTACATCTGGCCAGAGGTACTGCGTAGGTACCGAGGAACGGCTCAGTGCATGGTCTGTTTGTCTGCCCAGGGCTACGCAAGTTGCCACTGTGCCCTGGATCAACATAATCCATAAGCATTGGTTGAATCATCAGTGTTTTTTAAAGCAGCTAGGAGTTGCTTAGAAGATCCCCATCCAATTATTGTAGTATTCCACAGTAATATTATATGCAAAATGAAATTCAAGATATCACATAACGTAAACATACCTAACTGTTACTGATCTTCATCCGTGCTGACCCCAACCAGTTCTTCCTTTTTTTTTTTCTGTAAGTGCAATTGATGCGATCTGATCTCTGTTTCCAAAATCTACAATATTTTAAAAAAATCTTATTGCACTGGTAGACTGATTTACCAGTTTTGGTTTTCCCAGACAGTAATTCTCTCCTTGCTTTTAAGAAAAAGTTTGCATTTTTCCTTATCAGTGTCAAGTTGGCAGAGAAGTTCCTGGTCATAAGGCTACAAAAAGAATTAGGGACAGATAAGCTGCTGAATAGCAGCCTGTGGGAATGGAGCTGTTGCTGCTGTTAATTCTTAGCACTTCTGCTTTCTTTTCCTTCAAATGTGGATAGGTGAGGATACACTGACACATCCAGGCGAGCACATGGGTAGTGTAAATTAGTGAGCATGGTCGGCAGGGTGCTGGCTGAAGTTCTTTGGTGAAAGAATGAGCGGGAAAGTACCTGGGGGGGTGATTCCACCCTCTCCCTCTAGATGACAGCAGAACACCAGCCTTGCTGTAAGGAATTGTTTCCTGAGTATATTTCAAAATAACGTTGTTATTTGTTGTCCTGCTGGATTACTTTTTAAAGAGGTTGGAATTACTATTATAATATATTACCCTGCTTCAGAGCAAACTCTGCATACTTTGGACAGCTGATAAAAAGAAAAAGCACCAGGAGTTTAAATCTGTTCTTTCATGAATATCTGTTTCCGCAAACACTAAACATGTTCGCACTTGTGATAAATATCTCTGTATTTCACAGGTAAAGTGCGAATCAGACGCTTCTTGACAAGCAAGATCCTGAACCCTCAGAGGCATCCTTGTTTCTAACACCACATGAAAGCATTTTTTTGGAGACCACTGCGGAGGAGTATGTCTGTGCCAGTGCAGCGCTTGCTGAGTGAGTGGGGTGGTTTGATTTTTGCATCCTTCCACAAAGAGGCTGATAAAGCCAGTGGTATGATACGAGCTCCCGCCTTGGGCTGCAGCGTCTCCCAGCAGGACCGTTAAATGTCCCTTGCTCATATCTGGCCAAGGACAAATTTTTTTGTGATGTGTGGAGGCCTTTTCAGGGATCAGCTCCTTTTCCCTGAGTGTTTCTGCTGGGAGACTCCATAAAGACTTAGCAACTGATTTTCAAACGCTGAGTTAGAGACAGAGCAGTGTGCACTTCTGCCATGACACCCAGGGGATACACCCACATGCATCGTTGCCTGTGTTGGACTTCCTTTACTTGAAGTTAGTCCTATAGGAAGAACAAAAACATTGACAAGTGAATGGAGAAGGTTCTTAGGAATGCAGATAACAATTTTTGTCAGGAAGAAAAGCCAGAAAAAAAATTTACACAAGCCCTTCAAAAAGCATATTTAAATGCTCTCTGCGCTTACCCCAAAGGATTTTCCTCTCACAGAGAAACAGGACAAGTTGAACTGTGAAACAGTAAGTGGATTATTAGTTTAGTGTTCGGGGTTTTTTTTTTAATTGATTGGCTTTCATTAGCTTTTAAAATTGTTTCAGAGATGTATGGGTATCCCAATCACGCTGCCAAAGGTTTATGTCTTTGGAAGTGGAGGTACCAACAGGATTTGCTGTTGGGTGCAAACAGGAAGAGAGGGAGGAACAACCAGGCGGAGCAGAGCTGGGCCACTTTCTAACATGGCTTTACGCGTGGGAGGGAGAGTTTCCGTTGGGCTCCCTGGTTGCTCTCCTCACTGCCCCAGTCCTGAGCAGCGTTGTGAGAACTGGCTCTGCTGCTTGTGTCGATCCATAGTAATAAAAATACAGGAAACATCCAAACCAGTTATTAGTTGTGTTTACAAGAATGACAGACAGCTCTGGGTTTTGAGGTTGAGGAATGGGGTTGTCATTAGTTTTTTTCTGCAGTTACACTTGGATTGTGTAGAAGCTGGAAAATGGGCTTCAAGGTAACTTTATCCTATTGATTAAAATATTGTTTGCTTTTTAGGGTTACCTTTGTAAATCTGTAGGTGCAGCTACAATAAAAAATCTAAAGGGGAAAATGCAATGATTCAGGTTTTCTAGAAGTATACATTGGTTTTAAGAATTAACAATAGGCAGTGCTTTCAAATAAAGGTTTTCTACTTGGATACTTTGAAAATATTGTGACTTACTCAAAGGAAAGTTACCCTTTTGAATAACTGTCATTTAACCTGGTTTTAGGCTGCAGCAGCTATTTACCAGACACGTGAGTTCTGGGTGGGAACACAGGAGAGGACTTTTATCCAAGCTGGAATGTTTGAAATACAGCAGAATAAAGCTATTAGCTTTTGTAACTTGAAAATTATTTCAGAGTGTACATATAATATATCCAAGGAAGAGTGGTTGTAGCTTAGCACAAATATCAGGAAAAAGTGAAGTAAGAGAAGTACTGATTCAAATAGAGGAAAAAAAGACAACAGAGTGAAGTTGGTCATGACTAAAATAAACTCTGGTGAAATTATAAAGTAGTAGTGGGGAAAAAAACCCTGAACTTCTGCACCTGAAGCACTGATACTTTCCATAGGTGTCAATAAATAAAAATCCCATATTTTGAATCCTGGCGGTAAATCTCTTGCATCCCACTTGTGAAAGGGTAGAGTGTGATCAGGCAAGAGAGAGGCACCACCCCTGCCTGAGGCATCTGTGCTTCAGGTCCGTTCACCTGGGCTTGTTGAGGGTTACTTTAAATTGGAGCAAGTGTGAGACTTGGGAGTGAGACTTAGTTGTTTGGCTCCCAGGAAGGGCGCTTTTAAAGAATGGGAAGCTCTGATGTGTCCTTGGCTTGAAGGTAATGTGTGAGACCTGTGAAAAGTCGGGAGAGGGTGAGTTAGAATTGGTTGGAGAAATCAGTTGTGATAAACCTGCATCTCGCAGTGGGGAAAGGTTTCAGAGACTGAGGTTGGCATGAGGTAGTGCTTCCAGGTACTGCCAGGTTGGAGTGTCCCCTGGTCACTTGACCATGGGGAAGTCAAATCCTGTTACTGGCAGATCTTCTGCTGAACTTTGTAGCTTTCTAGTTAGATGTTACATCAATTATGACTTAGAATGTTGCAAAGGGTAGTTAGATATATTCTCTCAAAATCTCATTTTAAATAATGTGCTGTTGGTTTTGTCTAACTCGTAGTATAGCCAGAACAATCTTTATTTTCAGATGCAGTATCTTTTTTTTTTTTGTCCTCCTCTAGACCTAATCTTTAAGACTGTATAACTTTCTATTCTCAAGTCTCTTATGTTTTTTTCTGGTGATACAAAAGATCCCAGTCAAGGTCTCTTAGAGCTATGTTGTACAAACAGAAGGGAGTATATGATCTCTGCCCCAGTCTGGGATAATATGAATCAAAGACTGAAGGTTCCTTCTCACTTCAAATTAAGTTAAAGTATCTTCTGTGCCTGCTTACTAGACCTTCCAGAACATGCAGAAAAAAAAACAGGCTGGGAAAAAAAAAATAAAAATCTAAGTCCAAACAAAGGAAGGTCTAAACTGCCAGAATGTGAGATTTTCACATTGAAAGGTGACGCCATCCCAGCTTTTTCATCCCCTCTATTGTGAGTTTTGAGTCATGGGGCTCAGCCAAGCTCCAGACAGGCACGGCGGGAATTTGCAACGTCCACGGATGGTGTCACTGCCACTGGTGTAGGGGAAAGGACAAACTTGCCTGCAAGGACTGCAAGCCAGTAGTGGTGAGGATGGCACGGGTCTCCTTATGCATATACAGAAAAGCTCTTATGACATCTGATAACACAAACTTACCATAATATTACTATATGCTGAAAGTTTGTTCCAAAACAATGAAATGTTTGAGTTCATTTCTTAGGCTAAACATTGTAGATGGTAAAGACAACACAAAGATCTAGATCTTTAACAAAGAACCAGAACTCAACTCTGTAGCTTTTATTTCCATTAATACTGGAAACATTAAAAAAAAAAAGAACAGAACAGAGACTCTTTTATGCTGTATAGCACCTTTCACTTTCTGAGATCTGGGGGGATTTTACATATTGTATCTATACAGCTACAGCAGTATACAGCAGCAGAAACACGCAGCTGCTGGAACATAAACCTATGGGTCTCTGAATAGGTGTTATTTGATTGGGACAAATGCCTCTTACACAAACATCTCTTTGAATTTTAATGGCAAGCTAAAACCTGCTGAAGAGCTGGGATTCTTAGCATCTCTTACTATTTTTGTAGCAGAAATTAGCACCCAAAAGTACATTTGAAAGATGTTGGCATAACTCTGCTGCTAGTGGATGGGATTTCAGTTGTTCAAATCTCAGCAACATACTCGTTAAATTGTTTCACTATTTGGCTCTTTGCCTCTGCATGAGGTAAATTATCAGCCTGCTAAATCTGTAGGTGGGACTGAGCAGTCATCTCTGCTTAAAACCAATTGTGAAGTAAATGCTAATGCTGTCTCCCCTTCTGTGTGTTACTGCTGTACTGCAAGCTCCTCGCTGCCTGTAAATCGGTATTGTGGGAGCACTCGGGAGCCTCAGTTGTGGAAAACACCATACAAAGTCAGAACAAAACAATTATCCCTGCCCTAAGGATCCTGCACTGTCCATTTTTACAATTAATCTTCATGTTTCTTTTTCCTGAACTGAAGTTGGGCTGAGCAGTTGCAGTAACCGGAGTTATTTAATGGAGTTAGATCTGCACAGCACCTTGCCACTGAGCCTGAGGAGGCCTTTCTCTCACACCTTCCAGTAGTACTCTCTTTTTGGATAATACCTTTATATGGACATTAGAAGAAACTGGAAACCCAGGTTCACTTATGCGAATAAAAGCAGGGTCTACCTTGCTTAGCTAGATACATCTTGGCTCTCAGCAGACTGCAGCCGTGAGAGGTGCTGGAGGCAGACAGCCGGCCAGGCAGCCCCTCGCTGTGTGAAATGGATGCTGGTGTATTTGTAGGTGATTATAAAACCAACTTTTCAAGGTTAGTGTCCAGGTTTGCTGCTGCTTAGCACATGAACAAGAGTCCAGAGGCTTTTCATCTGTTTGACTACCTTCATTGTTAGTTTTTCTTTTTTGTGTGTTTTTCTGTCCCTTGGAAACATAAGGGCTGTGAAGCCTGATGTTTCATAATTTTGCTGAAGGACACTTTAAGAGTCTCATGAAAACATACCAAGGCAATAGAGACAGTGAGCTTTGAATGTGTGAAAGGATCACCTAGACCTAATTAGTGGTTTGTAGTTTTAACGGATAATCAAATGCTGGGTTCTTATAAGAAACTAAGTGTGTACCATATTGCTCACTCTGAGGCTTTTTACATGCCTTACACAGACATACAGACAAAATGATAGTGGAAATGAGAAAGAGTCCGCTTGCTGCAGACAGAGCAGCAAAGACAGACTTGTAGCTGGGCTTTGTTTTAAATCTGGTGCATGAATTACCTGGAATTCCCTGTCTTGCTGACTGGCTTGACCCTGCTTTGTTGGAAGCAGTCACGCAAATGTGGTAAGTGGTGTATGGTAACAGATTGTACAGAGTGTGCTGCCTTGCTGTGGAGTAAATATTGTCCAAGACAAACTGCCCGTCCTCGTTACCTTGGGCATGAAACACCAGCTCATAGGTGCGAACAACTGAATTTGGGGCGCACCAGCGTATCTGTGCAGAGCTGTCTGTAACTTCAGACACCTCTCTGAGCCTTGGTGGATCTGGAACCTCATCTTCCCTTGACATGCCAGGACATAAACATTGGGATGCACTCTGCAGTTCCCTGCATGGCTTCTGAAGGTGCCTGCAAGGGTTGTAGTCACAGGGGGTGTATGCCAGTTGCACTGGGGTTTCCGTCGACTGTTGATCGTAATCGTAGTCATCTACATATTGTATTGGCGGTCTGGCGGATGCAGGCTCCGATCGAGCATTGGTCCTTGTGGAGTTCAGCTGTGGTAGGCTGGTTTGTGGTGTACCTTCTGCAGCGTGAGTGACCAAGAAGCGGATAAAATGGTGAGTGGCAGTGGAGTTCCCTGTGGCTCTAGTGGAATAACCACCAGTGGGCTGGTTCAATGGGCCCTCCTGGGGAAACGTCGCATCGGTTGTTCTGAGCTCTCCCTTTAGCTGATCTGTGTCAGTTTGACTCGTGGAGCCATAATCTGAGGACTGACTATAGAGCTCTTGCAGAAAACCCAGGGAGGGGGAGGTGGTTACAGATGTGAAGGAAGGGGGATTGCTCGTGGATTCGGAAACTGCCTCCTCCTCGTGGGAGGAACTGTTGGCCTTTGTCAGCATCAGGTCAGTGGGGTTGGCTGCCGTCATGCTCATTACATTCCTCTGAATTAGGGAGCTGGTATAAGTGTCTTTGGTTAGCGTAGCAGAGGCTGTTGTTGTTACTACAGTAGTGGCATTGTAACTGGTAAGGCTGAAAGCATCATGTTCAGGAGAGGCTGTGTTTGAATCAGGCAGAGTAACGTTTCTCTCAGACTGGCATTTATCGTAGAGCTCCAGCAGTGAAAAAGAAGTTGAGGGTCTGCCCCAATCTTCCTGGGATGTATTGCAAAAAGTCTCCCAAGCCCTGGAGAGAATAGAAAGTTAGAATAGAAAAGAGCCACAAGAACATTACAGGTTCCTGTAAGGCTGCTTGGATTGGAATTGGCAGCCTGCTGTCCAAACCCAGTCTTTATATTAAAGACATGAAACCTAGACCAAAGCTATGTTGTTTTAGCAATAGTCCTGTGCTTGGCAGATGGCTTTCCACAGCACTGGGAGCTTAGCTGACTGGCTTTTTGTTTTTGTAAGGTGCAGGAACATCTTTTGCCTGAGAGGAAGCACCCTTTGATACAAGGACCATGAACCTTAGTAAAAGCGTCAGGGTTCAAGGCAACTTGTCGTAAAGGGTCAGACTCTAATGCCACACTAAGAGGGGAACACATGCAGAGACATGTAACAAGGTGCCCAAGATCCTTAAGCCACCTGGTTTAGGCAGCTGGAGCTGTGCTGACACAGGATGTGCTTTTAAATGACTAAGCTCGAGTTCTTTATTCAGACATTGCATGTTTTTGTAAAGAATGCAACTGCTAAGCCCATCCTGATGAGAAACAACCAAATTTTAATCTACTTCCCTGCTCTCTTCCGATGACAAATCTTCTTGGTGGCCTTTCAAAAGAAGGAAAGATCATACATATGCAAAATACTTCTTTTAACTACAGCCTATTGTAATTAGTCTGTAAAACTGTAGGAGGGCATGAAAACAATAGGTGACAAATGGTACTATTTGCAAGGGGTTTTGTTGACTGCCTGTGCTGATGTAGGCTTTGGGAATGCAAGGGCAAGGAGGAAATAATTTGCTAAAGTTCTTGCAAGGTTTTCCAGTTCCTTCTCCCAGTGCCAGCCCATCAAGGCCACCAAGTCAGCCCATTTTTTATCTCCAGCTAATAGAGAAAGATGAACCGAAACAGAGAGAAAAGAAAATAAACTATTCTCACCTTAAAGTACAATGCACAGCTATTAACACTTTATACTGTTCTACACGTGCCCATCGCGTTTGTCCCTGTTCAAGTATAATTCAGCCATGCTTTGTCGCTTAAGGGGACTTTATTTTGCATTTCTACCTCTTGTGGAAGGGAAGAATGAAAAACACGCAAGGGATTTGAATAACTTAGATGGTAGTTAATGTTTGGTCCCCAAATAACTTACACATTTAAGTTGTGTCTGAAGAGCATTAGTTTATCTCAAACTCACTTACTTTTGCAGCACAACTTTCTTGGGCTTGGAGAGCAGCCAGGAGAGCTGGCAGTCACATAATAGAGGATTTCCGTACAAGTTGATGATGATTCTATCCGATGAATTGATATTCCAAGGATTAAAGGAACTCAGGTTACAGCTACAAGATGACAAATGCAATAATTAACAAACAGTGAGCTACCTTCCAAGGACTGGAATGTGCCTAGTATCTAAGTGTGTGTAAAACACAAAGCAATATTCCCAGTTCCCTTGGAAGTAGCCAGTTACCAACACCACCATTCTGCACTTTAAAGTCCAGGCTAATTCCTGCTCATCTCTCTAATTTGCACAGTGTAGCTGCTGTGTGTTATAGGATAACAAAATCATCGTAAGGGGATAATACCTTTAGAGATGGCAACTGGAAGGGAAAGGAGCTAGCATTTGGCAAGGAACTATTGTGAAAGATAATCTCCTCTCTGCCACTGTGCCTTCAGTTACACTTTTGTACTATGCCATTTCTCTAGCTTCTTTCTCAGTCTGCTTGTAATGGCTTGACTTTCTCTATGCTAATCATCGTCTTCATGTTAATTGCCTCTTCCACAGTATAGACTCTCACCTACCGAAGTCAAATAACTAATACAGGAAGACCTGGCTTGCCTTTGCTATTAAGCTGTCCTAGCCGCAGAAAGAGTGTGGTAATATGATGTCCCTGCAGTCTGAGTGCTCAGATGATCACTTCTGTCTATGACTTTAATGGCTACTCCTTTGTTTTTTAAGTTTGGGTCGTAATTTTTAGCGCTTTGAACTGGTATTCCTGCAGGTATGGTAAAGTGCTATATAAATTCAGTGTGGCAATATAGTGGGAGATGGAATCCATTGGGTTCTTTTTGCTAAAATAGGTTTATTTTTCTGAAAATGGTTCCTAGAGCACAGCCAGTGTTCTAGTGTTTGTTTTCTGATCAGTTTATAATCTGGGCCTATATTATAGAAATCTTTTCCTTTATACAGACTGTTCTGTGTGCAGCTCACATACTCTTATTTTGATAAATAACTTTCAGACTGTTGTTTCCCTTAGTATTTCAACGGATGTTTGACATACCAAGAAAGTCACACTGAGGTGTTACCCCTAGAATAAGGACTAAACCATTGCTTTTACTAATACTGAACAAGGAACTATATCAATCTCTCACACTAGAAGTGGGAGGGGCAGGATTTTTGACTGCAGATTTTAGGAAACCGTCAGCATTCAGTCTTTGTAGAGCAAGGAATCTTCAGTGACCTGCTTCTCCTCTGGTGAGAGGTTGCCATTGTAGATGTTGGAAGCAAGTGGGCTTCAGTGGGTCTATGCTAATCTAATTGGAGCATGACGGATGCGATCTCAAGCAACCACTAACTGTGCTATGAGCCTCATGCCACCTCTTTGGGCTGTATCAGCTCTTCTGCTCTATCAGGTCTATATCACAGGCTTTACATGGCATACCCGAGTACAAGACGGCATGTTTCTCCATGGCACACAACCCCATACCTCCTTCCTAAATACTTGATATAAAGTAAACTCTGCATAAAAATCGGCTCCCAGGCACCATGGTGCTGTGAGACAAAGGCAGCCTTATGTGAGGAAGGACAAAAAAGAAGACAACTCACTTCTCAAATGAGAGATGGCTCAGATGAGGAGCACTGTCAAACATCTCTGTCCTCACGAAACCCAGTGAGTGGGAGTCTTGACAGTTCAGCTCTCGGAGGCCAGGCATGGACTTGAAGAAGTCAGTATCGAGGCTTCTTAATCGTGACATCTTTGTTAGGTAAAGTGATCTGAGGTTGGGCAAGTCTCTGGTCCACTCTGGTTGAACTGAAGCAGAAAAAGGATTTATACCTGTTACCTATTTCTGCCAAGAAAAAAGTTTTGAATTCACAAAGGTATAAAAATATCTCTGTGGTCATCTGCAGCTATTCTCTTTGGGAAAGAAATAGAACAAGCATCAATACACCAGTGTATAAACACCCATGCAATCACGTTTTTATAATATTACCTGCAAGTCATGCTGTCGTAGGACAGAGGATAAGAAGGGAAGATAGAAGGACAATAAAGCTGATAAGAGATATGGAATAGCTTTCCTATTCAGTGAGATTAAATGAACAAGGATTTCTCTGCTCAGAGAAGTGGTGGGTGGGGGGAGATTAGAGAGGTCTACAAAGTCCTAACTGGTGTGAGAAAGGCAAATAACTTACTTCTCCTGGCACAGGAAAAAGAACTGAGAGGCATGCATCTGAAAGAATAGGTCTTATAAAAAGGTTTCCATGCCACAACTGAATCATGTAACTCTCTACCACAAGAGGGATTAGGCAAATTCATGGAGGAAACTTGGTGGTGTATCTGTTACATATGAGTTGAGGTGAAACCTCTGGCTTGAGGAGTCCCTAAGGTCCTGGCCTGCCCCAGGCTGAGAACAGCCGGGCAAGGCATCTAACATCTGTCCGCCCCAGCACCTCAGTTCTAAACTGAGGCCGGCAGGGGAGGCAGACAAAAGAAGAAAGTCATGCTGTAAATTGCTCAGGGCAGGGATTGTCGGCCTCTGCGGAAGTATTTGGCTGGTTGCGGTTGACACAAAAAGCCTCTCTCTGTGCAACTTCAGTACAGTGCTATAAAGCAGAGTGTAGCTCTGGCGACAGACAAAGAAAGATCTCAGCAGTGTGTCTTGAAAGAGAAACAAGCTTCCTCCTGCATGTCCCAAAGCTAATCTCAGGGCTGACAGGGGAATTAGGATAGAGGTGGGGGATGACAGTGGGACAAACAGTCCCACTTGGTGGTGTCCGCTCTCTGCCCTTCCTTTGGGAGGCTGGTCTGCGTGAGGGTTTCCCCCCAGCAGTTGTGTCACAGCTGGAGAGCGCTGTGCATGCTTGGACCAGCTGTTTGCAGCTTTCAGCATGGGATGTTCCCCCTCCACCCTGAGCTCCCCTCAGATGGAAGCCATCGTCCCACCAAGGCTTCTGCTCCCCCCGGCCTGACCAAGCCCCATGTTTACAGTGGGAAATCCAGAAACTTACTTTTCTCAAGAAAAGTGCCGCTCAGATCAAGTATTTTGATAGTGTTTCCAGGCCTGTTTGTGGCCTCACTGGGAGATGCACTGATGGCAAAAGCAGACTTGCTAATTCCTCTGCTGTCATCCTGTCCGAGCAGTGTTGCAGAGATGTTCAGGAACTGTAGCTGAGGGTAACAGGAAAAAGCCAGCGACTGGATTTCAATCAGTGGATTTCCAGCCAGGGACAGCCACCTCAAGTTAGGCAGGGCAGAGCTGTGGCATGATGGCACAGACGACAGTTTATTAAAACTTAAGTCCAGAGAGATGAGACTGCTGAGGACTTCGGATCCCCACCTGACTGCCTGGAGATGATTCTGCCTCAGTGAGAGGATGCGCAGCCGCGGGAGGTTTGCTATCTCTGTGCCGTTCACCTCTTCTAAGAGGTTGTTGCTGAGATCCAAGGTCTCCAGGGTTTCTGGAAGGCAGACAGGGAAGGCTGTCAGGCTGCTGTTAGTCAGCTGCAGGGTGATCCAGGTCCTGTTCTTCTGATCCTCACAGGACATGCTGGTGAGATTAACGTTCTCCCAAGAGTCTTCCTGAGCCAGCTGGAAAAAGGTGGTGACATCCCTGGATGCTGCAGACTCTGCTTTGCTCACTGGGCCCGACGCTGTGCTCCCCACCAGAAGAGTGAGGATCAGCAAACGTGAAAACATCCTTCTCCTAAGTGGCTTGCAATTAACTTGCAAGATCTGTTTGATTTTTGTTTCTGGGAGGGGAAAACAAAACATCAGTATTAAGAGCTAAATTAAATCACTCCAGGCAGCTACAAGCTATTTAAAGGTGAAACATTTTTAAGTCCTTTCTTATTGCATCCAGACAGCGGAAGTGATAATTAATGTCTCTTCTGTAATTAAGCCTAAATAAACATGAACCCTTGGGGACAGAAGCATCATGCGATCTCAGTCTAAGCATACCTACAGTTTTTCATACTGAATGCAACCAAGTTGTATCATGTCTGGTTCCCACGCCAGTACCCTCGGTACCAGTCCCGTGCCCAGAACAGCAGCAGGTGGGCTCCCCAGTCTCTGTGCTCGGCTGCCTCTGAGTATGAGGGAGAGCTGGTTGCTACTCCAGGGTACAAATACCAGTTGGTACTACACCGGACAAGCTGCAGGGGAGCTGCACTTCGGGACTCGCCCTCCTCCTCTGCTCCTGACCCACTGGCAGTGCCCTGGAGCCTGTCTGCCAGGCGGTGGCAGGGCTGGAGCCCAGCTGCAGGTGAGCGCTGTAGACGTGCTACATGCTCCAACTCCTGGGGAAAGGATGTGCTGAAAAGATGCAGCTTCTGAACCACATTTCAGTGAAAGTGATCAGAAATGGAGAGTGCTCCTGGATCACAGCCTGAAAGGCCTTGGTGCCAAGAAGCATGTTACTCAGTGTTACAGTTCCCTCTCTGCTTCCTCCTCATTCCACCCCAGCTTTGTCTTTGTCATTTAAAAAAAGAAGAAAAAATTAAAAAAAAGAAGAAAAAATAAAAGAAAGTCCTAAATGACTTGTCCAGGGCTGCGCAGGTAATCTGTGTCAGAGGAGGGAATTAACCACAGCCCAAAACTAGTGCTTTTATTCCTGAGATGTGTTTTGTGCTGCCAGGCATCATAATGTTCATTCCTCATCCAAAATTACATTACAGTGTAGGGGGGTGACTGAAGCCCCCATGTAGTATGAAATGTCTGACTTATTCCAAACCTTAATAGCTACTTGCTGTACCCTGCCAGGCACCATTCAGTGCCAGGTCTTGCCCAGACCGTCATCTATTGCTGTCATCCCATGTTTAAAGCAGGGGCCAGCAAAATAGTATAATTTGGTAGCCTGTGTCCTTTTTGTCATCTGGAACTAGGCAAGAGCTGAGCAGCCTCAGGGCTTCCTGGTTACTGGAGCTGCTGGATTCCCAGCACATGGCAGAGAAAGGATGGGGGGAATGGGACTGCTAGATCCTGAGCTTAGATTTAATCTTAGTTGCTGGCTCTAAACCGTGTCCGCTTGCACGTACCTGTCCAGAAGTCCTGATGCCTCGTGCCTCCCCTCTGTGTGACTCTGATCGCCTGGCCTTGATTTTATACACTTCGGTGACTCAGCCGAGAGCATGAAATGCCTCTTTTCTGTTCCCAGCTTTCCCTGCTCATGGCTCTGCCCACAAACGCAGGCGAGGTTTGTTCCAGGCTCGCTCCCCCGCATCCAGCTTTTCCCTGCCTGGAGAGGGGGTGGCTCCAGGCAGCTTTCCCGCTCCCTTGGCCCTAGCAGGAGGTGGGTGGGAGGGCTCTTATTTCCCAACACTCAGGCAAGGCTGCTCCCTCTGTCTTTGTCTAAGCAGAGGGGGGTAAAGGGAAAAGATCAGTGTCTCTAGTCCCGATTCTTACGTCTTCCTCTGAGAGAGGGGGAAGGGAGAGGAATTATTGTCTTTCTTTGCTGACAGGTCAGGATGATGTAAAGCTAAGGCTCTGTCCGCTGACACGGGCTTCGGTCGCTCTCTAGGCGCCAATAAAAGGCTTCAAGTGTTTATATGTCTTTCTAAGACTCTTGCATTTGGGAATAAGTCCTGGAAATGTTCACGCAGGACAAATGACTTTTCTAAGGAGGCCCTTGGAAAATGTCGAAAGCAAAACTCTCACCTGCCGCTCCCACAGAGAGGAATTCTCTTGGCGGATGGAGAAGGCCTGTGGCATTTCACACTGCGCGTGACGGACCTGGGAGGCCCCTCTCAGTCCCGCTGTGCGTGGGTTGTGTTCTCTGTTCGGCATCTGCTGAACTGCGTGGCTTGGGAGAATTCTCTTCCTGCTCCTTCTCTTATCCTTTGCTGGATAAGTAAGACTGACAACGTAAAGCATCTCCCAGCAAGGGACCTGCCCTGAGCTGGGTTTCTCAGCGTTCCCACCATCCAAATAATAATTAGGCTGGTCAAGGGCTGAGAGTAAAGCCAGGGCCCAGAAAGGGCTGAATTGATAGAGATTGCTCCAAAGTAAAAGCAAAAGGGTGGTTGTTCGGTTGCTACTATAAGACAATTGATTAAAATTTCCAGGGACAACAGTAGTCAGTGCTTTTCATTTGTCAGGACAACAAAACAGACCCATGACATGAAGGCAACACAGACCTGTATGCTTTGGTGCCAAAGTGCAGATAAAGGTCTTGCCTTCCCAAAAACCTTGAGTCTGCATGTACACCAGCCTTATCTATTGACCGTGTCGTTCATTATCTGCGTGGGGAGAGAGCCTTGAAAAACACCAGAACATCCACAGAACAAGATACCGTCTTTTAGTAGGACTCTCTGGAGCCATTGCGGTTCCCTTGGAGGATGGGCGAGATGTACGGGTTGTTCCCGTGTGGAATGGCTCGAAGGCAAGACAAATAGTTTCCTAAATGAGAGGCTAATCCCACAGATTAACCCTGGTGGAGCAGCTCGCAGGCGTGCGCTTAGGGCAGCGTGCAGGGCGGGCACGTGTGCACTTACAGGTACCTTCAGAGATCTGTGGTTCAAAGGGCAAATTGAAGCAGGTTAAAAAAATCTGAAGAATTTGGTATAATAGGAGGGAAGTCCAGCCTCTGCCAGGCCGGGGGAAACCTTGCCTTGCCTCTGGCTTTGCAGACCTGCTGCCTGCAAAGCTTCTCTTTGGGAAGCTGAGAAGCAGGGAGGTGCCCCCGCTTTGCCTTGGGCTGTTAAGTACCTGTGCTCTGTTTGTGGCCGTTAGCTCAGTATTTACAGACAGTGCATTTTCATTGGTTATTTTATTGTTTTTAATCTCTTTAAAAACTAAGCCATGAAACCTGGTGAGCCAAATGCTGCCTTACCCATATGCCCAACCTTACTGACTTTGTTTTGGAGGCTGAGACAAGCAGCCTTGTAAGCCTGGAAAAGCAGCCCAGCAAGCCGGCCTCTCATTTCAGTGAAGGTGTAATCCAGGTGGAGTCTTTGCCTGGATGTGCTTGATTTCTGAGTGTTACGGAGAACCTCTTACAAAGAAGTAGAGCACCCTTGGAAAATGAGCTTTTTCTATTTTTATTTTCTACCTTTGTTTCTGTTTTTTTGATGCCTAGTTTTTGATGCAGGCACTGTATTTTCCCAGCTCTTTGCCTAGCTTGAACTCTAATCACCTGGAATATTCCTGCTGTGGCACTGCATCTCAAACAGCTGCCCAGATATCAGTGAAGGTTTCCCAGGGCAGACAGCAGCCATCTCTCACCAGTTTCTTTGAAATCATCTGGTAGCAGCAGGCAGAGATTTCCCCTTTGTGAGTCACTTTGGCCTATTCTCATGTTGCTGTGTTTCTTCAGATTATTCTTCTCCTTTCTTCTACTTTTCTAAGAGTTTCAGTGGCAACCTGCAGGAATGTTTAGTAAAGGCAGGAATTTTTGGCAGCCTTTTTGCATGGCTGATGCACAAAGAGCTGAACCAGACGCCCCCTCCC
This sequence comes from Tringa tobata, assembly GCA_033628505.1. Lineage (NCBI taxonomy): Eukaryota > Metazoa > Chordata > Aves > Charadriiformes > Scolopacidae > Tringa > Tringa tobata. Next base: position 8,545,367 of record JAHREE010000280.1, read on the forward strand.
CGGGGCTGATTCAGTGCTGGACAAAACCCCTTTGCCTGCAGGAATGCTCGGGATGAGCTGTGCATTCCTTAGTGACACCAAGATAAGCAGAGCTTGGGAAGAGCAGGAGAAGGCGAGGACGGTACCAGGCTGTAAAGTTTAAGAGGTGAATGTTTCTCACTGGCTGTGATCCAAGTGATGGTTAAGAATGAAACTATCCTGAAAAAATCTGGAGAACAGCTTTTAAGGCCAACGAAAGAAAAGGAGTATTTTGCAGGTCAGTCCACACAGCAAGCATAAGCAAGACTTTTATCTAAAGAGAACAGAGGTAGAATGTAAGAAAAGGATTATTTAGCCTGAGGTTTCAGAAAACTATGGGGGGGGGGGATGTTGGTGTTGTCCACTGCAGTAACACATGCTGAAGGCAGTGGTGAAATCCCCTATGGAATTTGTTGAGAGTAAGAACATACAGCAGCCATCTGACATGGGTAGCGTTTTACCCTGATCTGACTTTGGTTTAATTAAGCACAATGGACAGAATAGGGTTGCAGCTGAGCCGAAGTATTAGTTTCCGAAAGGGTTTTGTTTTCCTCTAAACAACGTTCCTGTCCAGGATTTTGTCTCTGTGTTGCGAAATTTCAGGGCAGACGCCCCTGTCCTGCTTTCTCTCTCTGCGTAAAACATCTCACACATCTGGCACCGTGCAATTAATAACTCAGTTACTATAGACCGCTGAGCCTATGGTCTTTAACCCTATGTATAAATCAGGTGGTACAAACAAGCAAAAGCCAAGTCTGGTCGAGTTACTGCATGACTAAGGGAGGGTGTGGTACCCTGTCTGCATTAGGGGGGATGTCTGGAGTCTGGCTGGGACACGCTTGCATAAAACCAGATTTCTTTCCTAAGTTTTCTTTACCTGTCATAGAAGAGCTGTGCAGGTGAGTGGAGCAAGGAGGAAGATAGGTGATGATCTAAAGAAACATGGAGAGAGGACAGCAGCAAGGGATGATTCCCTTAAAGCTAAAGACTGGGGCTTACAGCCTGCCGGGATGAGCCGACAGAACTCCTCACAGAGCAGCAGGAAGCCTTTACTTGTGACACATGGAGTGAGATGGAGGGAGGAGCAGGAAATAAAACGGAAATGTTTGATCATTTCTCTGAAATCCCAGCCCACACAGCTTGGACTGCAAAGGGGTGTGTTTGCTTAGCAGCAAAACGCACCACACACTCTGCTAACGAGAGCTAGATTCAAAGTTCTCATATCTCTGCGTTCATGTGTTCAGATCATTTAGGTGACAGGTGGCAACTACAGGGCTTCCATGCAACAGTTGTGTGACAAGCTGTGCTCCGAGAGTGGCAAGCATGGGATTGTACTTCCCGACAAACAATTTACAGGGAGCCTGTCATTGCCAAACGAGGGGCTCTAACACAGGCACAGTCACAACCCTGGCTGCAGCTCAGGAGCCAAAGTGGAGGCCGAGTCTGGACAAGGGCTGCCCGTGGAAGAACTGCAGGTGCTAGGATGTGCATTCAGTTCTCCCATGGCACCCTTGGGCAAGTTTTATATGTTGCAAGTGTTTGGACTTGGACTATCTGTTATAGGTGATTCTCACATTCTGAGGAAAATACTTGGCCTGCGTCAAGCAAGTGAGAATTCAGTAGAATTCCTCTACTGAAGGAAAACTGTAAAAAGTGCTGAGGAGAGGGAAGTACAGAGGGCTGGGAAGCAGGCTGTATTGGCTAAACTGGCACAAATTGGGAATGATTCCACTGCAGCCTACTGACAGACACTGGAAAAAAGCAGAGGACATAACAGAAAAATCAGAGCTATCCAGACAGTTAGGAATTATGCAGTGATTTCTGCAGTGATATAACACCACCCATCCGTTGTATTTCTTTAGATATGTGAAAGCAGTTTTGGTTTGTCCAGTAGTCACACGAATCCTCCTCGCTTGAGTCTCTCCTTGCTTTAGTCTCTCCTTGCTTTACTGATCACTCTGCATTGCAGGGCAGAACCACATCTCTTACAACTCTTACATCTCTTACTGGATGTGTGTGGCTCCCCCCGGCAGGCAGAGCTGGCCTCTGCAGATCTGGTTCCTCAGGCACAGTTTCACCGAGTCATCTGTCTTCTGCGTTACATACATGAGGAAGATAATTTCTGCAAGTGTTTAAGCTCCTCACTCAATTTATGAACAAGTTTTGTTTAGGTTTAGGTGTCACAGCTGAAACAGAGTAACAGGGACAGAAAATACAAAGGCCTACACTCAAAGGCCTTTTTAACAAGCAAATACTTTTTTAAATAGTACGTGAAGCATTTTTTTCAGTCTGGGAATTAACAAAGCTCCACAAAAGATCAACATTTTGAATCCAGTTTTGGTTTGTTTTGTTTTAAGCATCTGGTAGCTCCTCTGGCTTTAAGGGAACTATTTAAGTGGATGTAGGTAGACATGGGTGCTACATTTTTGAACAACTGTGTAATCACTACTTGGGTTGTAATAGCTCAGTCTGCAAGACTTAGGAACGCTGATGGAATGTGTTCTGTTCCCAGTGCAAGTGTTAGTCAAGTAATGTAGCTTTAAAATATGTATTTATTCAACTTTAGTTCTGTTAAATGCTGGCTTTTTAACAATGGCTACTTTAACAGTGGGAGTTGCATGGTTGTAACAGAAGAAAATTTGCTGTACGGTATCCTCAAGTTACTTGTTCTGGATGCTCAAACAGATTGTTGCAATTAAAAATACTAGTCTCAAAAATGCCCAGTGGCTAAACACTGTTTATTTAAAAACTGCTAGCTGTACAAAAGGAAAACAAAGACAACTTAATTTTCCTAGTGTTGATGATGGAGTTGCCATACTGCATCCAGTGACTTTGGCTTCAGTGTTTAACAAAAACTGTAAATAGTCCAGTCATATTACATGATGGATTGACATGTACAAGATTTATTAGTCAGCAGGTAACAATCAGAGATATTTTTGTTTCATCTCTGGTCTTCTTTGCTGTGAGGAGAAGCAAGTAGAGGGCAGAGAGATTCCTTCACCTCATTCCTGACCTCCAGTTAATTTATGGAACAGATCTTCATCCAGTGTTTCATTCTGGCCTTTGGAGCGGGTAGACAAGAAGATGTAGCCCCCAATGTACTCATGGATGATTTTGCAGTCTGCGCTTAGACACGTGAAAGCAATAGATACATTCTGATCAAACTCAATTGCAACCTAAAGAAAATACATATGGCAAAATCAGGAACAGAGATAAGCTGCATCTGGGAAAAAAGAGCAAGTGTGAGAGCACAGCTGGGTCACAAATACTGTGATAAAGCAGTACCTGTCTCTGCTAACCAAGATTTCTGGGTTTGCTGGATGTGGAGGATGTTTGGTGGCTTGTTTCTAAATTTTCTGCTATGGCAGGGCCCTCTTGTGGTCAAAATCTTGTTGCTTGTTTAGACGCGCTTTTAACTAGATTTTTTTTCTCATAGCTTATAAAGTGAGCACTGAAAAGATCAGGAATGGCGCTCCTGATACTTTGCACGCTTCACCAATAGTGTTTAATACTGTTCATTGTTATGTGCTGACTTTAAATCTGTTTTTGGGGGCCACATTTGGTTTCCAGCTACTGTCAGTTCTAAAACCTAGTAAACTGAGGTTAATTGCTGTCTGTGGATTCTGCCTTAAATCTGCTAGGGATTTAAAGCAAACCCGGCAGCTTTACCCTGCATTACAGGCGCTGGCACAGGGAGTGCTCCAGGAGAGTATTAGGGATTGTATCTGATCTCTCCTGGCTCCTGCAGATGGATGCGGAAAACTGTATCAGCAGGAACAGTTTCCAGGCTGCTTGAATTTATACCAGGTCACACTAGTTTCACCCCAGAAATTTACAATTTACAGAGACGGCTTCAAGCTTTCAAACCCAGACTCTCCAGTGAACTGGTGGGCAACATCCTGCCCCACTGAGCAGCCTTCATCACAGTGCGGACCCCAGCACCCCTCTATGCAGCACACTGCAGAGCTGCCTTCTCAGGACTGCACGCACCATCGCCTTGCAATCTGCGGTTGGGATTTGAAAGACTAACTGGGTTCCTGTCTCCTCAGTCTGTAACAGAGACTGAATCACCACAATTTAGAGGATGATGCATGAGCTAGACTATACAGAGAGTTAAAATGAGATTTTTACAGACAGAGCAGGAAACGTAACAGGTTGGAATTTACCTTTGACTCTCTGTACTTCATCTCATCAAAATAGAGGGCAATTTACAAAGAATAAGCTTGGTAGGAGCCTCTTAAACTGGAGATCTTTTGTTTCTGAAATTTGACTACAGACTCCATTAAGAAAAATTTACGGACAGCTTATTTAATAACATGTCACAACACATCCAAAATCTTTTCACTCTGAGGTTTGAAAAGATTTTCTGAAAGCATCCTCCAGTGTCTGAAATGCAATGACTGAATGCAGAGAGCCGTTCCAGTTTTACCTGGCGTATTTCCCAGTTCACATTCCACTGCTTCATGTTGGAGAACCTCCATGTTGTGATAGGATCTCCTGTGGCTATATCTATTCGTATCAGCCTGTTATAGGACACCCCAAGCACATCATCCTTTTTGCTTCCTTTAAACCTGAAAAAAAACCAAGACCTTTGAGCAGATGTGGTTTGCAATGATTTCTGTCTAGAGAGAATTTCACCTGCCCTCTTCTGAAAGTGCAAAAATGTGGGAAAAGTCACAACAGCCTAGTATTGAGGAAAGCTTGGACACTTCTTTAGAACAGTATTTGTTATAAAGCAAAAATTTAGGCTGATGAACCAGGGTATAAGATGTAAAATAATTGGGCAGGTAGATCTGGCTGAAATCTTCCCAATTAATTGTTTTCTGCTAAAAAATACTGTTCTGCCAAATGGATGAATTTGATTATATTTTTACTGGAAAAGTGTCAACAGTAATTTTCCTTGCTTCATTTCACTAATGTTGAAACATATCCTTCTAGTTATATTCACCTAAATTATATAAGCATATCAAAACACATTTAATATTTTATATTCTATATCAGCATTTACTTATTGAAACAATTAGCACTATATGCATGGTTGTGAGTATAAATCACATTACAAAATATGAAGACATTTTAACATTTCTTCTGATTAGAGATGAAAAACAAGTACAAAAGCATCAGAACTTTTGGGGGACAGAAATTTCTGAGTTGAGAATAGCTAGGAAAAGATTACTCTGGTAAAGAAACTATTTTCCTCCATCTTCACGCTAAAAGCTGGAAGAAATGACTGCTGATAATATTTTCAATATTTTTTATCCTGCCTTTTAACCATCTCTCCTTAGATGAAGCTGGCCCTTAGGGAAAGAATGTGTCCTGGACCACAATTTGTGCCCTACTTAATGCCCCCACTGAGATACTGCCTACCAGGTTGTGGAAATTCACAAAATGTTTTGTTCATGTTAAAAATGCAGTTTAGCTGTTGCGTTGGTTTGTTTAACTGAATGAGTTCTGACAGATAGAGCAAAATATCTATATGTAGTAAATTAAATAGTGACAGGGAACATTTCTGGGCACTGAGCTCGTGTTCTGTTAATTGCCAGAAGGGTCCCAGGCAGAATTCTGGCTGCAATCAAGCAGTGCTCTCTCAAAGGGCTCCCAGGTATGGCTCAGGAGCTCGAACATCCGAGGACCAAGATGATCTGGTAGTTCACATGAGGCTACTGGGTTTGGGCAAGTCGGAGAGTTTAATAGTACAGATGTGGGCTGTTCTATGCCAGCTGGCCTGCGTGCCAGAGAATGGTTCCCAGCTGGTTCAATTTATAGCCCACAAGATTCCTAAGTAGTCCTGGAAGAGGTGTTAAGCACAGATTAAGGAGAGTGCCTTCTAAGTACGGTGGTGTCAGTACTTTTCAGGTTTTTGGTGCTTTGTCAAGAGAAAGAATGCAGGTCAGAACCCTGCCATATTCGAGGTAAGCATCCAGGGAAGTTGCTGTCAACACAACAGGACCTTTCTTGTGCTCTCCCAGACTGCTCTTCCAGATTCACCTAAAAATGGGGTCATTTGCTGTTTTCTTAATGAAATACCAAAGAAATTAGCATTTAATCATATTTCAATGAGCAAGAGTTGGAGTGAACAAATGTACTGCAAACCTGAGAACACCAACAAGACATGCATTTTTTTACATTTTAGTGAGTTTATGTCAGCAAGGGTTTAATCCTAGTGATATGTTACTACAGGCCAAACCTGAGAGGTGTGACATAATGGGTGGTCTCACTCCAGGAATGGAGCTACTGAGTGCTACTGCTATAGGAAAAAACAGCAGTGTGGAAGTTACTAGAATTGTAAAAGGTCTGTGGGGGAAAAATTAGAGAATGTTTCCAGAACAGGGAGAAAAAGAGCTTCCTGCAAATCGCTGCCCATGAACATGTCATGGCAGCTTGACATCGCTGTAACAGTGGGATTACCTTACGATGTAGTAGGATAAGCCAAACTCGGGGAGGGACTGCCATGCTTGAATAAAATGCAGCTTGGCCTCCACTAGGGTCATCTGGGATACGTTTTGGTGGGCTTCCAGAATACGAGCAGCCAACTGGGAAACACAGGAAAAAAAAGATTTCAGTTGACTGGAGAACAAAAATCCCCTTGCTTTCACTAAATCAAACATCATTAGCTCTGATGCCATGTTCAGACGCTCAGTGGTCACTGTTCATGCAGATGCATTGTGGAGAGCACTTGGGGACAGATGCTGAGCTACAAAGGCAGAACAGTGCAGGAAGGTCTCTGTGTCTGGGTTTGTGCTGCACTGGGTCTAGCTCCAGCACGCTGCTCTGGAGACTCTCCTGAGGATGGTTAGGCTGAACTCTTTTGCAGCAAAAGCAGTGGACAAGGAATTAGGTGGAGAGGAAGGAGAGGCACCTATGCCAAGAGGGCAGGAAGACACTTATTTAAGATGCAGGCAGTAACTTCCTGACCTTCCTTTCTTACTCCCAAGAGACTTTCGGGGACAGCATTATCAGGAAGTGAACATGATGAGCAACTTAAGAGGAGGTGTGGATGTAGGAGAAATACTTGGAAGAAGTGCCGAGAGACCTGTCCTTGTGTTCAGTTTAAAGAAAAGCCTCTTGCTAAATATCACAAGGACAAATGAGTATTTCAAGATTATTCTACTCTATGGTTTCCAAATGCTGCTTCAATACAGCCTTCAATCCATCCAAGAAATCACTTGAACCGCCCATCCCCAACCATCAAGCCATGCTCAGGATACCTGCTTGGGCTTGTATTTTTTGGTATAACGTAGTGAGACAAAGCATTCTGGTTTCATATCTATGCTTTCTGGATCAGAGACAGCCTGGGGAGACATGGTCCAGTTCTTCATCTTTAGAAATGAAAGGATCTTCTGGACCTCAGGATGGTAAGAGCTATCAGCCATTGTTTTGCCTTTTGAGGCTAAAACACAAGCAGCCATCCACTGAGCATATTGATTCTCCTGCAACAAAGACAATTGATATTTTTAGACAAACCATTTAAGAAGATGGCTACTGCTTATGCATCTTTCACTGTGTGACAAAACCACGCCGGAGTCACTCTGCTTAGTTTGTGTGGACGTATAGTTACCATAGTCCTGCTAGTTCCACCTAACCTACTGCCTTTGCAGAATAGTTAGGTTTTAAATTTTCAGAGAAATCCTGTACTTTGGAATAGATTCTCTTGGAAATTTGATTGCATGACTACCTTCCACTTAATGAACACTTTTACACATTATGGATTGATAGATTTCAATACAAATGAAATAAATCAAAGTTGAAACCAAATCTAAGATCCTTATCACACTACCCTTGTCTGAATGGGGAGAGTTCTAATTAACAAAAAAAAAAAAAAAAAAAGAACAAAACCCGAACCTCAGCCCTCTGGAAACACTGAAGCAAAATACTGTAATTCCTTTTTACTTTTTTGACAGTATGTTCTTTTTTTTTTTCCAGCAGCTTTACTTGGAAAATTATGATAAACATAGAACTGCTGTCCTTTGTCCGCTCAACCATTAAGTATTTATTAGGTCACCACATCATTCTTAAATTTTACTAAACTTGCAGATAATAAACTCTCTGCAGCATCCTTATTTTTCTATACAAATTCTAGAACAGGATAACGGGTCTTCTAGACAATCTGCCAATAAATCTGCAATACAAACTTTCCCTTGTCTTATTACTCACGTTTTCGCATCTTAAATATACTTCATTCATGCCATCAGCGACAGGAATTAGTAACTTGATTCCAAACTTCTTTGTTGCAACGTTTACATCTGGTACAACTTCACATCCTAGATTACAGGGAATCAGGAAGAAATCGATTTTTTAATTACTACATCACTAAGTCCTGATTAATTCTAAAGAACAGTACTTAATGGTTGTTTCTCTTTAAGATCAAGGGCCAAGACTTCCAAAGCTTAGGCCAAATGAAAGGTTTCTGTTCGAGTTCACTGCCTGGTCTGGCTTGCCAGGGTGATGAATGCTCTGAGCTCAATGAGCATGTTAGTCAATGTGGAAGAGAAAGGATCCAAGTGTTCTCAAAACCTCAGCCTGATCTTAGGAAATGCTCAACATTTAAAATGGAGAGGAGCTGATGATATAGGCACTGTCGGAAATTTTAGCCTATTTTCAGAAGCAACTTAGTACTGACAATGGGACGTGGCTGACATCTACAACAGAGTTGGCCAGTTCGGGGATCCCAGAGAACTCTGGGGACCTGGTATTTCATGTTGATGGTGCTACTACAGGCTTTCTGGATTCAGCTGGAGTCAAGGATGCTGACAGTTCCCCTTTGTGTCAAGGGACACCAAGGCTGTGGGCTACTTGGTGAGGTTCCAGCCACCATGTCTGGTTTTACCATGCATTTTTGTGACCTACTGAGGATATGCAGATTGGTATGCAGAGCCATTTGTTCACATGGGTCAATCTTCTATTTCAAAGGTTTCTTCTAGGATGAATCCTGGGCATCACTGGTTCCCTGATGCTGAACAAATGATGTCCCTGCAGGAGTAGATGTAGACGGAGGCTATATATGGTGCTGGTGTTTGCTGTGTGTATGCTCAGGGTTTCTCCTCCAGAAGTACCTAAAGCTGGTTGTAGCTATCGAAATCCCCATGCATGAACAAACAACGTCCAGAGAAGGTCTTGGAGCCATTGCTGCACAGCAGTATCAAGGTGCAACCTATGGTATTCTTGTCTGCTGCATCATCCAGAATCCTCTACTACCAGTGTGCGTTTGCCAAGGACAGAGGACAGTACTACCATTTAACACAGAGTAAAAATCTTTGGAAATAAAAGTGTCACACAGATCACAGTCTCTACCTGACTCATCTTTAAATGAATTCATCAGTACATGGCATTTTACAAGCTTGGTCCAGGTAATCTTGGTTTGGGCTCAGCTATTGAATCCTTTTTGTTTAGGCGGCTTCTGCAGATGCAGGTGACCTGCTTAGGAGCCTCAATAACTGAAAAAGTTCCAAGACTAAATGCTACTGTGCTTGCCTTCCAGAGTCTTCCAGGGATTTCTTGATTTATTCAGTTCACAAATGCAATAGAAAGAAAGGGAAAGAAAATTCCTACCTTTTAGGTTTAGTTTCTCAATAGGTTCTCCCTGTGCAGATTCCTTGTTTTTAAAATAAGATACTGAAGTGTCTTTAAAGACAAACCAATATGGCTTGATAGCTTTGAGTGACAGCTTCCTGGGCCTAAAAGAAAAAAAGAAATCACATTTGTTTATATTGACATCTACAAATTGGTAAGTCACAAATATTACTGCGAATCTCAAGTTGCTTTGAGGTCATACACGTGGCTTCAGTTGGGTTACTCGTGCTTGTGTCCATGAGGGGGGTGGCAAACGCCTGGAACCGACGCCGCACCCAAATTATCCCAGGTATGGATGTGGTTTTTACCCCAGATTCCAGCTGAATCCCGTCTATGATTTATCTCATTTTTTTTTTCTTTCTCTTCTATGTAGTTTTTCTTACTTTTCTTTTTTCTTCCATTACTTAATCAAAGCCATTCCCCTCTAAAAGACTAATTCTGTTTTTTACATGCACTCAGTAATGCTCACATAACCACTAGCTTGTTCACATGCACTAGAATTAACTTCAGTTTTTCATAGCTCATTATCTGAAAAGTTTGCCTCCATAAAATAACCTGTATTCATTAAATTGTAAAGGACTAGAGACTGTATTTTTGGCTTTGTCTGTATAATGTCTAACACAACAAAATTCTGTTCCTTCACTAAGTTTATAGAGGTTCTGTAGCACACCAAGAAAAGGTAAGTGTTTAAACCATCTTCCACTACGGTGGTGTTACTCCAGGTCCTCAGGCGTGTGTATAGATGGATATAATTATCATTTTAATTACTTAATTTCAGTACTTTGCTAATGCAAACTGTTTTCTTTCATACAGTAAATCTAAAAATATCTACTTTGGAATTGAGAATTAACTGATAGATGCTGATGGTCAAACATAATCATTGTGCCAGCCCCACCTCTCTTCAGTAAGAGATAAAAATCATAATTCTACTAAGAATACACTAGCAAAGCCGTAGGGATGGAGAGGGAAATAAAATCAGTATATTTTTCAGTATATTTCAGGAGAGAAAACCAGCAGTATTAGCACTATTTTAGTAGAGAAATACTCCATAACTAGCTGCAAAGGTCAACAATGAAGTTAAAAAGAAGAAAAGAAAAATACACTGCCAGTTTAGCACTTCATGGAAGTAGTTAGCTGGAAAACAGTAACTTAGTATATCCACTCTTGCCTTCTCCAGACCTTTTCTAGAAATCCTAGTTTAGAATCCTTTCTAGAACATGGTGATTTTTATGTTTAAATTAAAAAAATAACTTGTATTTTCAAACCGCCAAATATTTTGGCTTTTAATTTTTCAATACAGTGACATTCTTCAAAAATAAGGGACTATAATTTTTTAGACTAAAAAAAATATTTTTCTATCGAAAAAAATTTTTTGAAAGCTTTTTGTTGTTGTTTTTTTAAAAAAATATTGTAATTCTCCACAATATTGTCACCCACTTTAAAGTAGTATTTACTAATGTGCTAATACGCCACATACTGTGAATAAATATGAATAAAAGTTCAGTATATGAGTAAAGTCAGCAGTATAACATGCAGAGATTTGCATTTAGGTTTACAATTAGACAAATCATTATAGTAAAAAAATGTTTTTGTTCCTTTAAAGAAATGTTTTACACCGTACCTAGTTTCTACAGTGTCTTAGGTGTGTTAAGTAATTTATCATGTATAAAGGAAATTTTTCATGATGAAAAATAACTGCTGAAGGCTTTTAAAAGCAAACTGAAGGCTTTTAAAAGCAAACTGCTCTACTGCTGGGGAAAAATAAACAATCCATTGTTAGAGGCAAGTAACTGACAGAACTTAAAAGGCTTAAATTCCCTTTCATCTTAAGCCACTTTAGTAATTTGAATGTCAAATAAAATTCCTAATTGGAAATTAATAATTAACAATTCTTAACAGTTAACAACAGTTAACAATTTTCAGGTGCAGTTCTCAGTTCACTGACTACAAATATGATTTGTCAACAGAACAAATCTGATAAGTGTTTCTGCAATAGAAATCTTTATCTTTCTAAAACACAAAAGACTTGACATTATAGACTTGAGGTCACTGCTGTCATTTAAATAACCCATAAATCAAGATATTATATTGGGATCACAGAAACTCATTTTGGCATTAGGAAAAAAAACAGGCTCCATGTTTGGTTAGAAAGGGGTAATTTGTTTGTTTCTTTTCTTTAAAAAAAAATGCCCAGGGTTGCTTTCAGAAATTCTTCTCATGGAGAGCTATAAGTTTTTTCTAGTTTTTCATCGGCAAAACCCAGTAAAATTTGATTGAAAACAAAATTGGAGGCTCTTTTGGTTAGAGATGATGACTGATGAGCACTAGAAAATAAAAAGCCTTGTCTTTTCATAAGCATAAGTACAGTTACCCCAGCAGCCCAAGAGCTCGAAAAATTTGCTGAGAATCTTGCTGAGAAGCAGTAAGAAAAAGATTTGAAGAGGATGATATTAGGCTAGTTAGACCTATCTGATGTATTTGTTAATTTATAACCATAGGATCTACTGTTAGATTAAAATGAAAAATTCAAGACATTGCTTTTATAGTTAAGCTTTTTGTTTTGTATGTTTTATTATTAGTTTTAATAACTCACCTAACTAGCCTGAGATAATCAGCAAGTTTCGGGATGTCTGTGATGTCCTCCTATCGGGAATAATCAGGAATAATTTTAGTACAATGCAATTTGTAGTAATCTATTGACTCTAAAAGCAGGAGCCAGGCAGCCTCATCAGAGTCAATGCATTTGACTCAGTGAAAGCAATTCTGGGATCCAAAAGGACATACCAAAGGGTTACTTGTGTTTCCACCTTCCAATGTCACTTCCAGATTAGAAAGTGCAGCTTCTACTTCATCCGCTTCTGATTCACAGGTGAAATGTTGTGCCTCTGATGACGATGATAACTTGCTTATATGATACTAAAATAAAGAATCAATATCAAAGAGTCAGTACATCAATTAGCAACACACAATCACAGTATATGAAAATAGGCCATTTGGTCTTCTGCATCTTGGACAGCTGTGTAAAGTTCTGCATCATGGAATCATTGTTTTTTTCACAAGGAAACAGGTATGTCCACTATGATTACCAGTGCAATTACTGGTAGCGGTTTCCTGTGCTAATTGCCAGTGTTTGTATTTCTTCATTGTGTCATCGTCCCTATTCTCTGAGGCTGACTCAGTGCTAACGTTTGCACCCCTGCTACTGTCAGCGCCGTCCATACTAGGTAGAAACTTGGCAGCAAGGTTCTGTGGTGTTCTGCAGTGGCAGGCCGTGAATTTTTTTGGCAGCTCTGCTTACATTTAAAAGGAAGAAATTTATTGTTAGTAAACATTTGTGCCTCATTACCTACAGTTAGGGAGTAAGCTGCGCTAGGTCATGTTAAATTTCTATGTACTCCATAACGTCCCTATCTTCACATTGTGCTATAGTTTTTTTTTTTTTTGTCTGTTGTGAATGTATGTGTTTATTAGAGAAATTTTCAGGAAGACTATGTGAAAGGGTGGTAGCTGGTATGGGAAGCAACACGTCATAGTAATCCCCTTCAGAATAGACTGGTATCAAAATTACATCCTGGGTATGGTTTGCTTTAGGTAATGTTAGTAAACAGTTCCATAATTGTATGTGTCAGGTTGAGTAATTTCACTGAATTTCACTGAATTTCAATGGTGAGCTGCTACTGAATTTAGTTGGTTTAGTTGATGGATGCTGCTTATTGTTTCGCACAAAAATAGCAGACCCCGAATCCAAGTAGAACGGTTGGCCTGGGCTCTCTCCCAGTCTTGTCCTAGCTTGTGCCTGCCTCTTGAGGAAACAGGTTTTGCAACCTGGATCAAGTACGTGCCTGTAGTGCACCGAAGATCAGCATTTCTTCCTCTGTGCAGTCAATTTCTTCTAACATGATGGCCCAACGGGCTTGTTCATATATTTGGTTTATTCGCACTGCATCATACTGTAGCAAAAAAGAACAACACTGGCCATTAATGTCCATCAAGATTCACAGTCAGCTGCAGCTGATCTAACGTTGGGCTGAAGCCACAAAGGTTGTTTCCTTCCTCCCCCACCTCTGCCCTGCTGTATGTTCCCATCCTTGTGTTGTACTAGCTCGTGTGGTTGTCTGTAGGGTCACAGGGGCTTGCTGATCCAACAGAAAATTAATCAGGAGTCCTGGGCTGAAGCAGAAGTGGTAGTAGGCTTAACCAAAACGTGAAACCACATTATGAGAGTGAAAATAACGTGACATGGCTGATATGAACGTGACATTCAACAGTTTGCTACTGCCAAAACACAGAAACTCTTATTCCTCACTTCCCCTCTTCTGCTCTTGGCTTTTTCGGTTCTGGCTTGACATGATCTTTGCACTGGCTTGACATTTGTCAGATCCTGCTGTGAACTGCTCTAATTCACTACCCTTTTTTTTTTTGGGTAGTGATTGTTTCTTATTACCTATTTGGTTAATAAGCTGAACCGACTCACAGAAATATTCAAGCCCCAGAGCTGGTGAAAAATAGGTGATGGGAGTGTAACCTAGATGCGTTATTAAATTGCCTGAGGCTGTTTTGATTTATTTCATCCTATGGCTCATGGCTGGCTAGGGCAAAGATGGGAAATGTTTGGGCTGCTGAAGTTGAGACATGCACTTGAATTTCAGTGGGGACATCATTTCACCCTAACCCATGCCACCTGAGCTAGAAAGTGCCCTTCTGTTTATCTGAGATGCCTGAAATGAAAGAGTTTTACAGAGCTTACAGAAAATAACAATGTGAAGGCACAATCTTCTAAAATTCACATTTGAACTCTTGTTGATTTATGCTGGTCGATTATTGTGTTTTCATTTCACTAAACGTATCACCCAAGCTGTAAAAACACTGCGTTAACACAAGTACCGTGACTGACATTGGAAATAAAGGCAAATGAAAGGCAACTTGAGGAAAACATTTAAGTTATTTTTGAAGACATAAGTCTTGTTTTCAAATGGGACTTAAACACTTTTGCTGAACTTTCCAAAGTTCATTGAAACAAATTTGATTTAAGTGCTTATGAGGGCTTCAGCCCAGAAAAGCTGAATATTCAGTGAAGGGTAGTGGAACATAAATGTAATTTTTAAGTCCATTTTCAAAAATAGGACTTACACCTTTACATCATTTAGGATACTGATGGTTTAGTTTTCCCCTTAATTTTTCTTGTTGAAAGAGAGACAGAAAGTAAACCAGTGCCTCTGGAAATCTAGATACTGTTTCTAGTGCTCTTCAGATCTCATCTTTATACTCAAGATCTTATTTCATGTGAGAAATGATGATTCAGTGTCCAGAGGGGAAAAGTGCAGCCTTAGCTGAGGGGGAAAAGTAGAATTTGATCTCTGAAGGGCCTGTCACAAATCCTAGCTAAAATTCGGTGTCCTTGTACTACAGCTCCTTGACATGAAAGCAGGCAAACAATGAATAGCAATAAAAACAAAGCTCTTACTTTTGGATTCAAATCAAAGAAAGTGTAATATTTAAAGCGTAAAAGAAGTTGATCGTCCTCCAGAATGCCTTGTTCCATAAGTGATCGAGATGAATCTAGCCAGCTGTGGAAGAAAACAACCCACAGATTCATCTGTAGAGGAAAAACTATCACACCTGCAGAGCTCCAATGTAATTGTGAAACAAAAGTGGGAATAAACAGCTCTAATTCCTGCAAGTCTGGGGAACATTCCCGTAGTTTGAGGAGGCAGAACATTCATATGGATTTCCAACTTTCATTGTGTACACACAGTACCTAAAATCTTCCAATTGTTACTCCAACGTTATTCAAAACATCAGGAATAAGTGCCAGAAACTCCACAGTAACTAGTTGTGGGGTGACCTATGCCAATAAGATTCTTTATTCTCGATCTCCAGAAATGGGAGGCTCAGGACAAAAATGTACCTGTGTATTTAGAACTCTCACTTTTCATTTCAGTATTTACTGTTTTATAATTCTAGCTACTTCTGTTCTCCAGTGAAATCCAATGAAAATATCTAAGTCACTGTTAAATGCTCCACAAATCTAAAAATGACAATCCATATTTTAATTCTAGAGAGACCATCATCTCAAACACTTGCACCACTAAACCCCCTAGTGCTCTGTGTTCCTCTGTGGTCTACAATAAGCAATGTTTGTTAGTGCATAATTCAAGAATTCACCTATTTGTAATGCATTAGGGCTTTGCTGAATTTATCCCCATGTATTTCTGCTGCCCATTTAAAGCCTTTGGAGTTTGCTATCAAACTGTCCTTTAGCTGTGCCCACAGCGCTAAACTGGATTTGCCTTTATCTAACAACAGAATTTGGTCCAGAGCCCGCACAATTACATCATTCATCACTTTAAAACAGAATTGTCTAACCAAGAATGTCGAATAAGGAAAGAAAAAAAGATCAAAAAGAGTAAGTATTTCTGAAACAAAACCTGGATGAAAGTATGTTATTATGTATCAATATAGCCATATATCAGGGGGCTGTTTTCAAATTCTGCTTTACACTTAAAAAGCTGGATTAATGCTACCCTGTTAAGCCAGCTAACAAAGATCTCAAAGGGAGGCATCTTACCCTGCATTGAGTTTGGCTTTGTCAGCTAAAGTCCGAGGCTGGTACATCTCTGCTAATGTTTCTGGAGAGCAGTTGGGATGACTTAAAGCGAGGATGTTGCAGGTCTGCTCAGTCAAGGGACTGTCACTGAACCAAGTGATTGTAGAAGAAGCTGGTGTCCCACTGATGGGATCGTAAGTGGGTGTCATGGTTTTACTGTATAAGCCTGGACTTCCTGCAAGTTGAGAGAGTAATGTATTATTCCAGGGAAAACTGCCTTCAGACTTAGGCAGTCTACCACTACCCATCATAAAAGACTAACCCTTTTCTTTCAAGACAGTCTCCTATCCCTGCTGTTTACAGCTGACCTTGTCCTTTCACAGATGAAATGACCTCAGGGACTCTTCCTTGTTCTGTGAGATCTCAGTTGTGTTGGAGATAGGAAACATATACTTTCAAGCTTTTATTTTTCAATTTCCTTGGAGGTTGCCAAAATGGTTGAACATTTTGAGTGGTCTCACATTTTCAAAGAGCAGCAGCACATCCTGTGTGCAGGGCCACTGCCGATCACCTGTTTTCTGGTATAGCCTTTCTCATATCAATGGAAAGAAAACATTTGCAAAACAACAGAAAAATACTGATATAATGGAGATTTCAGTAACTTCGTGAAGCCATTAATGTCAGCCTGACTGTGTCTCTCTGACCACCATCCTACATTAAACTAGTCTCCCTGCTTTTAATTGTGCAGCAAAGGATTTCTTCCTCTTTTCAAGTTTCAGTCAGAACAAGATCATATTGGTTTTTCATTACCTGATAATCCAGAACTCACTGGAGAGCCACACAGGTTTAAAATATCTTCTGTAACTGTTTCTTTGCTGTTCTTATCCTTTTTCTTTTTCTTTTTGAGTGCATCTTCTGATTGCTTCAATAAAGACAGTTCTTCTGACCGTCTAATATCTACAATGGCAATTTGGGAAGTGAAGCAAAATGAAACATTTGAAACTTAGCAACTTACATCCCAAAAAAGCCCATGGTTGGTAATAGCATTTCGGGAAGCTCCATGTTGCAATCTGAATTTTATTTTTAGCAGGTTGAAAGCAGTAGCCGTGGAAAATCTGATAATTCAATAACAAGGCCAAAGGCTTTAGGCTGTGAGTTTTGACAGGATTAAAGCCTGCTTTTGTAGCAAGCATCTCTGCATTTTAGAACACTTGGGAAAAACAACTTCTCCCTAATGGCTCTGCAGTCACCTTTGAGCATAATAACCTCAGTGAAATGTCTGACTTACGAACAAGCAAGAACAGAAGCGGAACCACTGTATTTGAAGTTCATGCCTTCTGTTATTCACTTAAGAATTTTATATTTCACATGCAAGACTACACACTATTCCCTAATGCACTACTGATTCAGACACATGCTGTTGGTTGCAAACCTGACACTTTGTTTCTGAAAAACACTTTTATCTTAGGGTAAGCAAAGACATTTTTAACAATATTCAGTAATGAGAAAAGTTACAGGGTTCTTGTACTGATTCAATCTGGAAGAAAAAAGTGGGCAGAAATATTTAATTTGGCCAAATGTCAGTTGAACAAGTATGGCATCATTTTATCAGAGCTGTTTAATGTAATAAAGACATACTATCCCTTTCACGATCCAGTGCTAGAAGATGAAATTGAAAGCTACATTGTGGTCAACATGAGATCATAAATTCCTTCTGAAAATGAAAGCCTAAGCTTTGAAGATGTAAATTAAAGAATCCATAAAACTAAGGGATTCTGAAGGCTTTTTGCAGACTTGGCTTGTCCCTGTGGATCACAGACACACAGGTCTGGTGTGCTCCGAAACCTCATTTCTGCGTGGTGGCGCTCCATTAGGGGAAAGAGCAGAAACACAGGGACTCGGTGCTGCAACACATTCATGGGTTTGGGTGGTGTAGATGGGTGTGCCGTGCCCTGACCTGAAGAGGTTTGGGCATGTAGAAGTTTTGAATGTTTAAAACATGCTCCTTCTGAAGTAAATCCATATACCCAGTAGGGGGAGTTGAATATCACCAATGCTAGTGAAAGTAGGCGATAAATCAGTTGACACCAGTAAAATTGCTATGGTGAAAGCTGATGTAGGAGACTGATAAGCTCAAGCTTTTAGTCAATGGCATAGAATAAGCAGGACTCAGTCCTGCTCAAAGAGGGCAAGGATCCCTTCAAAACCACCAGCAGGACTTTGACTATCCAGTACTCCTGCAATTCATGGGACACATTTCCGACACTGTATTGGTTATCACAAAGACTGAGAACCATTGACACGCACTGGATACCGAAAACCAGAAAATCTGTCTTTTGATCTTGGGTCAACTCAATCAAGTTTCTCCTTGAGCTAAACAGTTTCGTGAGTAAGGACTTTACATCAAAAGAAAGACACCTAATAAAATGCTCCAACTTAGCCGCCAGAGGGGATTTAGCTTCACTTACTGAGAATTTTGCAGATGTCACTGACAGCTTTGAATACCACAGAAGAGAAGCTGACTTTCAGTCTCACGGTCTTCATGTTTGGCAAGCGAAGCCGCAGCATTTTGTGCTGAGTAGTAAAGAACAGCTTAGCGTCTGCCTGCACCCCGCATTTATCCAGTGTCCAGTGGGTTTTCAGAAGCCAACATTTTTTTTGCTCCCACCAAAGAGCATAGTCTGACCAATCTTGTGCTATTTCTAGGAAAATACAAAATCATTATTAATAAACTATGGAGCAAATAGACTAAAAAACTTGGTTTGGAAACAGTGCTCAGCAAGCAGAGAATTTATTTACATGAAAGTAGCAACTACAGTTCCTGAGACCTACACACCATTTGCTGAATACTTGTGACAGTCACTGGGAACTAACTTTGTTTTCCCTTAAGAGTTAAGCTGGCTGTGGCACTGCCTTCATCTTGCAGATACCCATGGGGAAAGTGCATCTCCTGAATCTGGTGCTATACGTGGTCCAGTGCTGCTTGGGTAGTGCTGGGATATGGACTAATACCAAGGGTACCCTCTGTCTGGTTACTCTTGAGCAGTAAGCTATCCTGACCTGAAAGGTGTCAAAACCTTGACTACATCAGCATGAGAAGCACACACATAAGGAAAGAGATAAAGCATTGCTGCTTTCAGTTCCATGGGGAATTCCAAGCTTAGATGACTTCCCAAATGCCAGTGATGTGTAGTAGCAGGTATAGTTTCTGTGTGATCTCAGCAAGTTGTTTCAGTCTCCTGGGTCATTTCTCGTTCCTCCTCACCAGCTCCACCAGGTAGAGGCTATTTTCCTTAGTGTTTCTACAGCACAGTAGAGCCCTGTCCTATTTTGGAGTTTCTTGGTAAAAAATTGTGTGTCTCAAGACAGCAGCTGACGCTAATCACTTAGTTACAGATTTGCTTTAAATATGATTTAATATAGAAAGCTTTTTGAACTAGTTGAGTACTAGTTATAAAAATACTGTTAAAAATTAGTCTTCTGACCCAGTGAGAACTCCAGCTACCATTAGTTTGTTGGCTGAACTGTGTGTGTTAGTATGCAGAGAAGCTGGTAAAAACGTATCACAGATTTGGTACTTGCTTTAATGCTGGAACGGGGATTCCTTGATAAAATTACTGTCTCCTAGTAGAACTTTTCCATCACAAAGGCATTTTGTGTAAAAGTGCCTTTCCATTGAATGGCAGCCTTTTGGAAAGAATATTTTGTGTATCTCCCTTTTGTTTCCTTCAAAACCGATGTCTGAAAACAAAACTTTTCACTTGGCAGTAAGAACTCTGAAATTATTAAGTTGCTGATTCTAAATTTCTTGAAGCTATTTTGCTGAAGGGCTTTGTTATAGTTTAGTTTTTCTGTTCTTGTTTGTCTGAAGTTGAACTATATAAAAAAGACTAAAGTTTCAAGGAAGTTTTTTTGACTTTTTTTTGTTGCCACAAACCTTGTATTTCAAGAGCAATGCATAGAAATGCAAAGCTCACAGTATTCCCTCCTGGTGAGTTTGATCTAGCAGACAGGTTCATTTCTGTGACCAAAGACTTCTAGATTTAAGAATCGCAGGAGAAAACACAATACTTGAAGAATGAATTGCATATGAAAACCCCGGGGCATCGATATAATAATCAAATACCGTACTGTCTTGTCTGTATCTATCATTCTGCAGCCTCAGAGTGCAGGTGATTATTTTGGGAGGCAGCTCCATTTGCTGACTTTACGTTAAAGACACCTGAATTCTCTTGTCGCCTGTAGCGCTGACTGGCTGTGACTGTACACAGGGTATTTACACATTTCATCTTCTAACTTTGACTTGGCCAGACTCTGCTCTTCACTGCTGTTTCCTACTGGATATACACTAGGGATAACGTGGCTCAGATTTTGGCTAGAATACCAGTATAGCACAGGAAACGGCAACTTAGAAGTGCCTTTGTAACCACTAATCCTGTCTCTTTGACTGCTGCAGGTGGATAAACAGGATATCAGCTACCTTTATTGCCACCTATAAAGTCTATCTGGAAAAGGAGTGGAATAGTTAGCCTGGGCCAACTGTATTTGCCTAACTGGAAGACAAAACCAAAGGAAAGTTTTGTTTGCACTGTGATACTACAGGGGCTTTAGTCACAGACAGGAAGGGATTCTGGCCACATGAAAACCCCGAGTCTGCAGCACGTACATGCTCAGTGTCCCGTTACAAAGAAGTATTATTTTGGGAGTGCCATTTTGAAATGCGCAGGAGCCTCTTTTTGCAGAAGGAAAACTGCATGTATTATTTTAATAACACTATGTAAATTAAACAGGTCTTTACTCACTGATTTGTTCTACTAATTTCAGCATCACTCCTCCAATATGAAGGTCCCCTGTGACCCGTAGTAAAAATTCCTTTTGTACCTCTTCATGCTGATGATCAACTGTCACCAAGAGCTCCCAGGAGTGAGACCCATATTCACTTGAGGAAATCATTTTGGAAAGGTCTTTGTAAGCTCTGCAAAAACAAAACAAACAAGCAAAAAAGATATTTTTCCTCCACACTGTGAAACAAATGCATCTCTCCACGGTCTCAAAATACCTCCACGCTGCCAAGACTTCGCAGTGGCCTTGGCTGGAACTTCAGATGTGTTATCTTGTTACCTCTGAACTAGACTCTGCTCCTGCGATTACTCTTGCAAGATAGGCATGTGGGATGTTTTGTTTTTATTCTCATTTCCACCCCCCCCCCCACCAATCCAACTGTCTCCAGAAGGGTAGAGATAGCCCAGTTTTACCCAGGTTTCCCCACCATACAATGCTAATCTGCCAGTCTGGACACCGTAAAGCCTGCAGTTGTGGGTGGGATCTGTTTTGGCAATCTGTCCAGCGAACAAAGGAATTTTGTTGACTTGTACACTTAACAGCTGTAATTTTCACTGCAAATGAAAGTTTACACTGTCAGTTCTGCCAGCTTGGTCCCATGGGACCAAAACCAGAGACTAGTTTTACTTATTCAAGTAGATGCAAGGGGAGACAAATAACTTTAATGGCTCTCAGCCAGCAGTATCCAGGCACATAACCTCCGTTCCTGCTGATTGTCTGCTCGCACAGAGATGCAGGCATCTGTCCTGTCTCCACAGGGTGAATCGTCTGCGATCCCACCAGGCTCCTGCCAGGGCAGGTTAAAGAGTAAGCGTGCCAAGCCAAACTAGAGAAGATGCTCCAAGTAGAAGCTGTGGTTATCACCAGTAGAGTTCTGTTAATTAATGAAGAAAGAGCTTGTAGGTCTAAGGTGGTTGATTCTGCAGGAAGGATTTGGGATCTTTAACCAGTGAGAAAAGATACCAGATCAGCACTCAGTGTCTTGTCAAACTGAAGCCTAAGAAACAAGCCTTTGCAATTGAAGCTTAGGCAGTGAAGTGGATGACTTCTCAGCAATACCTGGGAAACAAGTCACAGACAGAGGCTGTTTAATGTGCCATGCACAGACAGCTTCTAACATAAAAAGTAACTAGAATTTGTTTACAGAGAAGGCTAGAGGAGATG
>JAHREE010000280.1:8571335-8600560 GCA_033628505.1 Tringa tobata
CCCTTCCCTCCGCCCCGTTCTCCGCCGTTTCTCCGCAGCAGATGTGGCAGAGCTTAGTGACTCGCTGCGGGTGTTTGTTCGCGATAGCGGCCACCGCAGACCTGGGTGAAAAGCAGCGGCGTGAAAAAAAGCTCTCTCTGGTGGAGGTGGCTGGGCCAGGAGCGAAGGCTGCAGGGGGGAAGCTGATAGCTCTCTCCGGAATACACAGCGGCAAAGCCCTGTCTGAAACACTCCCTATCTCCCCTTTCAGGAAGTGAGAACTAGTGCAAAGATACTGGAATTATGATTAAAGTTAAATATTAACTTAAGGGTAAGAAACGTCTACTTTAAGACCGATTAGTGTTTGAAAATGTAGCTAGGTAGCTATACGCCGCTCTGTAGTGACCGTGGCTAAAAGGTTTCCTCTTTCTGTACTGAAAGCCTTCCTGTCTGAGGTTGGCTGTTGAGTGTGAAACCAAGAAATAGAAATGAAATAGAAGTGAAATAGAAATAGATAGCGAAATGCCCACTGCAGCCATGGTCAGGCTGGCCCAAGAAGGGCTTGCTGGGGGGCTTCTCCTTGTTTGTGGTTAACTGCAGCACCCTCACGCTGAGGCCTTCGAGCCATGTTGCATGTACAAGGGGTTGTTGGTTTATGCTGTGGTTGTTGGGAGGGTTGAGATGAGTTGGAGAAACTAAGTTCCGTTCTGAGGGTGCAATGCTAAAGAATAGAAAAGCATATTTGTGGTGTATGGAAGCATTACTATGCGCAGAATAAAAGTGGGTTGAATTGACTGGAACTGGGCATGTGCTTCTCCAAGGGGTAGATTCTCACAGAAAGCCCTTCTTGTTTTAAACTTTTGGCTTGCTTTGTGGTATAATGACTAGATAAAACATGGGGGGGTAGGATCACAAACAAACAAACAAAGGAACCAGGAAAGAGAATAGAGAAAACTGAAGAAAAAGTTCTTTCAGATTAAACTCATATCCTGGAAAGAGAGTCTCCAGAGGCTGTAGAGGTGTAAATGATGCATCTTCGACACTCCATGGGCAACAAGTAGTTACTTTCATTAGAACAGAGTAGATGTGAAGTTGTTAAACCACAGATAAAATCACAGAATATTTGCTCCCCTTATTGCTATCCTAGAATCAGTCATTGAGCTGCTCTGGCCACAGTCATCTCTTTGGATTCCTATGCATGCACCAAGGTTGTGTAAATATCAGACATCCTTTGGGGTAGGGACTGCGGAGCTCATGCCTTCCAGGGCTCTCAGTCACTTTAGGGCATGGGTAGGCCTTTAATTGACCCAAACAGCCTCACCTGGGACCAATTCCAGGAGCTCTAGTTAAGCTCACACTAGGTATTCAGTCCTTGTTTGAATGATGTTGTGGGTGCCCTGGTTGGTGGGAGCTCTGAAAGGGTCATCCTCCAGTCCTGGCTCATGCCTTATGTGGAACAGCTCTGCTTTTGCTGCTCTTGGGCAGTGTCTTGACTCAATGGCTTTTAGATCTCCATAGGGAGGTTAGTAAGCTACCTATTTATTATTATTTTTTAAAATACACGTATATATGCAGATGAGCAAATAACTTTTCATGGGATAATATGAAATTCAGGTCTGAGTTACTTTCAATACTTGGAAAACAATTTGAAAAACTTAAAAGGTTGTTCTTGGGCCAGAATTTTCTGGTGTGTGCTCTTCCTGACTTCTTGAGCTTGTTTGAGCCTTACCTATGTGGTTGGGACACAAAGCTAAGAAGCTTTTCCTGGTGCTCCATTCAGCCTAAGCAGAGATGTGATACAGAGGTCTAGGGACTCTTGTAAACAGCTGAGTCTGCTGCTGCTCAGCTTAGAAACAAATCCTTTGTTTTGTTGTTTAAACAAATAAAGCATCCCTCCTGTGGGCAAAGCTGCAAGCCCTTGATTAAATTGGATAAAGAAGATGCTCAGGAGATAATAGATACAAAAAAAGCTGATTGCTGGGCCAGAAGTATTAATAAACATTGGCTTTCATCTCCAGGGTGGTCTAAGTCTTGACCTCTTCTAAGACCAGGTGTATTTTATTTTTTTCCTTTCCCCCCAGATGCCTGTGAATAACTAACTTGAGGGAAGAGACTGTGCGGTTTGATGTCAGTCTTGCTCTGCTGTATTAGGAGGGCTATGGCATATGCTCCTTCTCAACTCCTCTGGGACTGCTGGAGAAAACTGCTACCAGATCGTCCTGAGAGGACAATGCACTCACTGTACACTGGAGGAGCTGGATAAAGAGGAAAAGATCTGAAAAAAAGCCAGATGACAAAGAAGTTTGGGTAAGTTCTCTTGGAATCTAGCATAAACTGTTACGAGGTGTAGATGTTGGGAAATGGGTGGATTTTCGGTCAGTATTGACCATACCCACAGTATTATAGGCAGAGATGGCTTCCTTCTAAAGGGTTGCAAAATTAAGGTGTTTTTTGGAGGCAGTACGCTCATTTTCAGCCATCTTGCGGGGGCCTGAGGAAATCTGGTTTGGAGACCTTTTATTCTCTCATTCTTTGAGATGGTGAGTGGGGAAAACTGTAATTAAGAAATTACTTTTCTTTGCTAGAGTTTCCATGCAAAAGGACATGAAACCTCCATTTACACCTTCTTAATCAGTTTGTATGCTAAAACCTTCCTCTAGTCAAGAATGGGGCTTACTGGATGTGAGCAACATATGACTTCATGCTTGGGGTTAGTCAGCTAAGACTCAACATGATCTGTTTAGAGTTTGTTTCCTTTTCCTATAGGGTCTACTAAATGCCTATAGATAAGAGTCTTTTAGTAGACACGTTTATTTTGAGAGCATGGGAATATAGCATGACAAAAAAAATATGTATGTTCCAATTTTTGTGTTTCTTCTTCACTTCTTATGGCTCCTCTGTACTTTTTTTAGACCAATGTTTTAAATTCTTGCCAAGTGGACATGTAAGACTTGCTCTATTGTTTCTTGTGTTTACGGCCCTATTAACAAGCACTAGTAAGTGTCTTATGTTTTCTTGGGGAGCCTCTGTACATTAACTGTGGGGAAAAAAAATTGCTCAGCATTAAACTTTAAGTACTGTTGGGGTCACTTCGGTTCATGGATGCATCTGTTCTCCAAATTTCTATTCCTGTCCAACCTGCCTTAGATTCTCTTTACATCTTCCATGTAATAGATGTAATACTTCCTCCTTCTCCGTAAGCAGACTTTCCCACTTGGGCTGTGTCAGACTGTGTCAAAAGCGGATCCAGAACAGAACTGCGGGAGGGGTGGGGACAGCATCAGCCTGTTGCAAAGGCTGCATTTCCCCCAAAGTATCTTCAGATGCTTACTCACTTCAGCTTTTCCAAGTAACTACTCATGAGAGTGCCCTGAGTTTGGAGGCAGTAGGTGAGCTCTGACTGTTGCCTTTGAGGCAAAAGTTACATAAAGACATTTGTAAAATACTTGCAGATATTCCTGCAACTGTCTGGCATCTTAGAACTTCTAAAGCCTCGAAGGTAAGGAGCTGTTGTCACTGTGCTGAGTATCTTGGGTCAGATTCCAGGTGAAGACTCTGATAAAGCTGAGAAGAAAATGTCAGTGTCATGTCCCCTTGGCCTGAGGCTGGTCATTGGAAGCCTGTTCTTCATGTAACAGCATCAAAACCAAAGGGCAGAGATGTAAAATAGTGATGTCCTCTCTCCCTGTGGAGAATTTGTGTTATTTTGTAATGTAATTTCTGAAGTCTGCCTTTGAGACACACTACACAGGCAGATGGTTTTTGTTGTGCTAGGTAAAATATTTTTTCATTTGCTCTAGGGGAAGAAGTAATGTATGTATCTCTGTTATTTCCACCGCCCTCTCCTCCCCCACCTTACTGCCCAAAAAAATAAAAAATTGATGCAAACCCTGGAATGATTACCAAGTAATACTGCCAAAGCTGTTGGAAAAGCTGATCTTCACTGCAGCGGATCTGTAGGCCTTCATGTTTAGAATCTGCTCTGTAATAAATGACCAAGATGAGAGGTGGTAATACTTTATCTTTTGGTATCCCTTGGCTATACTACCGATTGATGAAGCCAGTAGCCGTGATCTAAACATCTGAAACTTTGGAAAAATTCAGCTCTGAATCTACGTCCTGTAAGCAGCACTCAAGAGGGGAAAAATAAATAAATCCTCCCAATCTTACTCTTGGTTTAGGAGAGTTCAAGCGTTGATTGCAGATCTGAACTGGGGTCTGAGGTCGTCGTGACTGGCTTTCCCTTGCTGCAGGGCAGACAGCAATGACCCATAATGAGTCAAGTTTGCGGAGCGTATGTACCCTCTGGGCGTAGGTGCTTCTGAAGAATTTTGAAAGTTGACCCTCTGGCTGTCTCAGGCTTGAAAAGCAACCCATGATGAAACACGGGCACGTCTAGCACAGTCAGAGTTGCTTAACAGGGTTATCAGAAACAATATGAGGAACAGAGAAAGGTGAGTGGGAAGGATCTTGTTACATCAAGCATATAAAGGACAACAGTCCTTGAAATGGACAATGCACATGTTCCCCGGACAGCTGATTTAATGGCTCGGACCTCTGTTGCATGCTTTCCACTGAAGCAATAAAGCTCTGCAAAGGTTTAGTTGCTTTTTTATGACAGAGGCTTTTACCTTCCTTCAGTGATTGCAACACAGAGCAAAAAATGGTGGTTTGGACTGTCTTTCAGGCTTTAAAAAAATAATAAAAAATTAGTGGCTTGGGTGTTAAACATGCTAGGTGGTGTAAGACTTTCAGAAATTCTTGGTGTTACTTTTCTGTGCTCACATCAAGTCAGGGCTACGAGGAGGTGGTACCAAGTGAATGCTGGCCAATTTTGAAAATTCTGCCCTTAAATACATCTGTCTCTGCATGGGGTTTTAAAAGAAATACCTTTTCCTTCTCCACCCTTAGATTCCAAACACCTGTTCCAAACACCTCTGCTGTGGAGCTGTAAAAGTTATGAGTTAAATGTTATTATGCCTGACTGTGTACATAAAAGTTACAGGCTGCAAGATATGACATTATATGAAATGTTGGCCAGTGGATTTAGTCTGCACTCCTATTGTGTTGTGTTTCTTGGAGGTCTGGAGTCAGGTTTTCGTGACAGCATTGTTGCAGATGTGAGAGAAGTAGCAGCTCTCATTCTGCATGTGGGAAATACGAGGGCTGTAGCGGCTGCAGGTCTGTGCAGAGTTACACGCCTCTCAGAGGATGGAATTAAGGCTGACATCCCAGTGTCAAGTCTGGAGCTTTAGCTGGAAGGTCGTGTACGTCGTACTTCTTGTACATAAAACTAATACTTGAACGTCTTTTGTTTGTAACAGCCTTTTGGCAATAGGACGAGTTACTTGCAGCAAAAAGTGGCTTTATGGTACAGAGCTGTGCGTGGGTTTGGTTTACACATGCTGAGCTGCAGTCTGCTGCTTACCAAACAAATAACTAAGCTTCTGTTTTCCCTCCTGCAAATTTTGATAATAGTGTTACTTTGTGTTTAACAACTTATTCTGATATCTCAGGGTGAGCAAAACTATACAGTATTATCCTGTGGTGTGCTGGACTGTATCTATTATTAGGGTACTGTATCATATCTGATGGAGGTATCTTTGTAGTTGTACTCAACTGTAGGAACAGGTGAAGAAAAAGTCTCAAAGGCAAACACAGGCTTTGGTACTATTCCTTCCAAAACTGGAATGTGAAAGACTGTCTTCAAAATAATTCTTTGACTACATGCAATTATAACTGTTTTCCTGAGGATACTATTTCTTAGTTGGAGTGACGTTTTGAAATATTATCTGAAGCTGGATTGGGGCTATTTGAGTGGAAGATTTTAAGATAAATAGATTCACCTTTGTTTGACCTTTTCAGTTTAAAATTGTTCTTATTGATATTACCTTAAGTCATTCTTCATCCTTTTCAGACACTTTAAATATTATGGCTGTACTTCCAAGATCTAAATGAAACTCAATGTTGTATGTCTGTGCAGCTTGGCTGAAGACAGCCTTTTGCCTCAAGGAAACTGGGGCTGCAATAGGGGGACCTCTCAGAGTACAAGTGGCCTTATTCCATTTGCACAAAAAGTGTGACGACTGGAGGATGTGAAGTGGTTCAGTTGTAAATCAGGTGTTTCTGAGGCAGAGGTGGTAGAGGCAGAGCTGTACATGTGTTCCTCCACTCCAGTTTGGGAGGTCTTGCAGAGCCCCCAGCTTTGGGTCAGGCAGGTAGGAGCCAAGTGCTGCTGCTTCAGGGCAAGGTTTGGGCATACAGTCCTGGGGCTCACAGAGGACCGGTGGTGGTGGTGGTATCTGTGCTGGCTTCCAAGGAGCTCCTGCCCTGTGAGCTGCTTCTGCCCGTTTCCTGGTCTTTGGGCCACAGCCCTGGAGAGAGCAGAGTTGCAGCAAGCTTCTGAGGGGGCTGCATAACTGTGCCCTGTTGGCTGGGTTAGGCTTGTGGATCTACATTAGCAGATCTCAGGTGGAGGTATCTTCCCTCGTCCACTTGGTGTGGAATAGAAGTCATCTGTCTATGAAGCAATGCATTAGCAGACTTTTTAAAAATGATGCTTCTGCAAAAGTAGGTTGTGCAACTCTCCTGAATGAATAATTTCCGGTAAAAGCAGTGCAATGCTGTGCTGCTAAACTTGGTTTTCCTTTTTTTTTTTTTTTAATTAATGCTAGACCCAGCCTTTTAAAAGAAGTGGAAGCTCTAAGTAAGACTTTCCTGTTTCTATTTAGGCACCTAAATTGGTGTCAATGCTTCCAAAGGGCTGAGCAGTACCTGGAGTTCCCTGCAGGGGTTGTGACTGACCAGTGAAAGCTGTAGCACAGTTAATGCTCTGAAAAATCATGTTGCAGATTTACATGCCTGAGGGGAGTTGTCTTCCCCACCCCAGTGTCTGACTTACCAATTTTTATGATTTTATTGTTACCCTCATGTTAATTCATGTTTCTCAGAGCTTCACTTCTGAGAGCAAGGCTAGACTGAGAACAGTGAAGAAAATTTGAAAAGATGATTCAAGTGTGCTCCAAATTGAATAGCAAATATTGTGTTGCTTATTTAAAAACTAGTTTAACAAAAAAATAATCTCATCAGGGCATGGCTCTTTAAAAATTGGCACGGTTTTTAAGCCTTGAAGTACTGTTTTATATAGTTCTTTAAAAAGGGAGTCATCTTTGAAGACGACTAAAACAGCAGTTGTCATAGTAGTGGCAATATTTGCATCTCTTTTTTTCTGGCCCTGACCCAACGTTGGGCTTCTTGCCTGTGCTTGCACTGTGGGTGGGCCAGTTATTATTTTATTCCCTCTGACAGGACAAAACTCTGATTTCTTTGTAATATCAAGCAAGTGTTGGATACTTGAGTTTCCACAAACAGAGAGCTGTACTGCGATGCTTAACTGCATTCTTCAAACTTGGCCCTCACATAGTGTTGCTTTGCAGTTAGAGCTGAGCGCTGGTAAAGGATGGCAAATCTAATGGCAAAGTGCTGCCTTGCGCTGACACGCGTGTCTGCAAGGCTCATTTAATCGTTCATGCTAGCCTGAGTTCAGCTCTCTTTCTGTCTGTCTGTAACTGAACCACATCCTGTCTCACCCATGCAGAGCCTTCTGAGTACCTGAAGAAATGCAAATATTGCATGATGTGGCAAACACAAAAATACCAAGGGAGACCTAAATGTCCCAGCTCAGTCAATGGAAATAATTGGCCTCGTAGGCCTGCCCAGAAGCCCAGCTAATCCAGGCGTAAACTGGCACTGATTTTTGTTGTGCTGCTGGTAGGACACCGACTAAGTGTGGGTTGGTTGGAGTGATACATTCACATCCTGAGGTTTTTATTTCTCTTGTCATTGATGACAGTCAGCTGTAATATCCGTTGCTGTAACATCTCCAAAGCAACTCAACAATAATAAATGACAACAATAAATAATAGCAGTGGAGGAAAAAAATACTGTGCAACAAGCCTGACAAGCTTTTCTGTCACGTGGGAAACTTCTGAAGCAGACAAAAATACTGCCTGCCTTGCTGGGCTGTGACCAGTAGATGCCACTGCAGCCTTATTAAGAGAGGCCACCACAACGCGGATGTAACTGAGTGTGGCTGGAGCATAGGAAGGGGACATCTGGTGGCCTTCTCAATCATGTTAGCGTGTGCCACACCACCTGATGCTAGGGGCGTACAGGATAGACATGGGGCAAAACCACCTTACATCTACATCTGTATGATTAATTCTTATGGCAAATGACATGCTTCCTACTGAGAACTTTGGAAAGCTTGCTTTTCCTCTCTGAGTTTTCCTGCTTGTCCTTGCCCTATGATAGAAGTGAGATCCATGGTGGTATCTCTGTCCGTGCATCAAGAAGTGCAATTCATATTTCTTTCCAAGTTACTATTACTTTGGGCTCAGCAAGCGCTGTAGGTTTCTGCCATGATAGGTGTGCTTGGCATCACGTTCAGGATTTGATAAACATGAACTATTGCATGTTCATGAAATAGTGTGAGCCAACTGTACTTGGCTTGTTTTTCTTAAGTATAAAGATAATATTTTGGAGAAAAAAAATCTTCCGCTGAAATGTTATTTAATAAAAAAAGGTTATAATAATATTTATGTATTTAATTTTTAAAAGAAAAATAGTGGAAGCCATACAGCTTCTTCTGTAGTTCTAATTTTCATGTATATATAAATATATATTTTTAACCCACCTCACTATAAAGTCTGTCTGGAGCATTATCTATTGAAGAACTAGCTCTTAAGCCAAAGTGTAGAACTTGCTGCTCATACAAAACATATCTCCGTAAAAGGCCACGAATTGCTGGGAGAAGACTCTGCAGTGAGGATATCTGGGATTAGAACCAGTGCAGCTGTACTGTACAGATGGCAGAAGAACTCAAGGATGTGGTGGTGTCGGGTCTGCATCATTCATGCTTTCGTGTGGAATTTATTAAGGGCAAAAGGAGTTGGCTGTTGTACCGCTCTCTATTTAGGGTGTTACGAGCTTGCAGATGCTACTCCAGCCAATTTGCTTCAGATGGAAAACGCCTCCTTCCTGTTGCATCTCTACCAGGCAGGTGTCGGCAGGGGTTTTGTGGCTGCTTCTGGAGGAGCTTTGCTCTAAGCACGGGTCATGTGTTTGGGTAGACCTCAAGGAGCACACCATAAGTGGATTCTCTCTTTGTAGCCTGAGTTCCTCTTAACATGAACTCTTTTTCCTATGTATTTTGGATCAGTTCTGCAAAGCACTTCAACAGACACTTAAGGATCTGAGTAGTCCTGTTGAAGGTGTTCCTTTGTGCTTTAGTCTGGTATGAGTGCTTTGCTGGACCTTTGTGGATCAAACCATGAGTAACTTTTCCTATGGCTGACACTGGAAAGGTGAGCTATTGTTTTGGCTAAAGAACACAGTTTAAGCAGTGCAGATCCCTCATGATTTGCTACAGGTACGCTCATCTTAACAAATATGCTCTCTTTTGAAGCAACTAAGCAAGCCCCAGTTATCAAGCCTTGAAGGTCTGAAGTCGTGAGCTGCACCTTTCCAAAAATTAAATCCCACCCCAATATTTTGGCTTTATCAAACTAGCTCTGCCCAGTTTCATTATTTTGTTTGTCACTTTGTTTTTTGTTTGCCATTTTGAGCCCCTGTGATGCATGCAAGTCATGTTGTCAGTCTTCACTGTGCAGCTGAAAGGATGGGAAATATACCTTGATGAAGTGAAAGGTGAGATTCCTGAGTAATTGCATGAATAGAAGAAAGAGACAATCTTAAAAATACAAAATATCTGAAGAATTGGATCAGAAGCTTGTGGTAGTCTTTCAAGGATTTGATTAAACTGAATTGGACTAAGGATCTTTTTTCCGCTAAAAGAAAGCACATGAATGCATTTAACAAAGGAAGAGTGAAAGCAGTTTAAGTGGAGCTTCTTTTTTTTTTACATAGATGGATCTTGAAAAATCCTTTGTCTCTGTATGTGGGTTTTTCTAAACTGATTACACTAATGTGGTTGTTCCTGTAATTTAATTATCTCTGCACTCCATGAGAACAAGTTAATTAAAAGTCTCTTCTTTTGTTAGCTGAAACATATTAGTTTTTCCTACACAGAACTTCATGGCTTTTGTTTGCTCCTCTTGTAGTAGGCTGTTTTTGTTCAGCGCAGCTGTGCTTTCTATTGCATAACAACTTAATATAGCTGGCTTTATAGCTCTTGCTTTTTATAGGCTGGACAAAATTACCTCCAGGGATTTGCAAATGTAGGTCAGTAGTGTAAAAACACAAGTCCCACTCCTATATTAGAGTTTGCTCCTAAGTGGCCAATCAGTTTTGCTTCCAGCCCCTTCGGCAGGTTGTATTGCAGGCGCTTTGATGTTAGAAGGCTCAATGTGTGTGCAGGGAAATCGTTGGGCTTTCAAATATGGTCCCGGTAGCCTCGGTTTGGAAATCATATTTTGTTTATAACCAGAAAGGTTTTTATTTTAGAAAGCTCCTGGGAGATGAGCTTAACCTTGGGCTACGGTAATGTCAGGACTGAACAGGGCTGGGCATCGTTTGTATTTGGATTGGCGACAGCCAATCCTTTGGAGGTGCATGACTCAGGAGCTGACACACTTCCTCCTGGGTACGAATGCCACAGCACGTTGGTAGGACGTACTGCACTGCTCTGTGAGTCATTAAATCCGAAGCACTGACTTTTTCCTGGTCATTAAAGATGCCTTGGCTTCCTTAGTAAGAGCGCAGCTTTGCCTGGCTATTCTGACTAACCCCTGACTCCAGTAATCTCCCTCCCCACGTATCCCCTCCCTGGCAGTCCGGTGCTGGCATTTGCTCTTTGCGTTCCAGCTCAAGCGCTGCACATCCGTGATGTTAGTATAGAATAGCCGGTCCTTTTTAGTACTGGGGAAATCCATGTATTTTTACAGCTCTGAAACTGGAAGGCTAAATAATCAGATGATGTAAACTGGGTAATTTCTTTTGATTGTCAGCGTACATAGGCCAGGGATCTTGTGCATTCTGTGATTTTCTTTTCCCTTCTGAAGAAAAGTCCTTGGAGTGAAATCCACCAGCCTGAATCCCAACCATTTCTTGTGTGTTTCAAGAGCAAGAAGGAGTTTCCCCTTCCCCACCACAGGGCACAGAGGGGCTTTGAGCTTTGCAGATTCCCGAGGACCAGCTTAATCTTGCGAGAGTGGCAAATATGTTTGTCTCCTTGTGTGTCTGTTCCACAGAGTGACCTCCTCTGTGTTCCAGTGAATGACAGCATTATAGCTGGCAGGCTAGCCATGTGCCAAGGCTGCTGTGACTTGAGGATGTTTTAGTAGTTTTGTGCTAGAATGCTATTTATGCACAACTGCTTTAAGCTTGACTAGACATGTTGGCAGTCAATTTATGCTATGGAGCAACTAGTTCTCCTTTCTGACCTACGCAGGCTGATGGGGCTTTCCTAGTTTTAGAAGTTGCAGATTCTGAACTGATGAGAATGGAAGAGGAAAACACGGAAATGAAAAATGGGCAATCATGTTCCCAGGACTCCAGACAGCTTTCTAGATCTGCATCTGCTATAACTTACTATATGTGACGATTCATGGTGGCTTTTGGAGATGTCCTTTCCAGCAACATTCATGTGTTAATCATGAAGCTTTTAAACAAAGTTTCTTACTTGTTGTGTATTATAACCTGCTAGCTCTGACCCATGTTTGATCTGGAATTGTGTTAGGAATATCCGAGTGTGAATGTCTGTCCTTTAGGCAGAAGTAGAGGCTCCATTTCTAGATAAATATTCCATCGTCTTTACAAATATCTTATTTTGATGATATGTTTTTAAGTTACTTTTCCAAGACCCCTAGTTCTGTGTTTATTGACATCTTAGCTTATTGAGTTGATGGCCCACTTCTTTGGTGTATGACGTAGGGTTCTTGGTCAAGTTTCCAGCCCAGAGATAAATGGGAACTTTTCTTTTAAAACTGCTTTTCCAACTTTAGTTTCAAACCTAAAAACTTAGCTGCAAAGGAAGTGCCTACATGGAAAAAGTAAACTGTAGAGCTGTAGCTGTCTTAATCCTTCCCTAGAATTTCTCCGGAAATTGAGGTGACTGTCATTTCAGTGTTTGAAATCTTCTAGCATATCAAAATGGTTCTTAACGTGTTTTGAGATGTTACTCGGTAGCCATCCAGTATATACGTGTTTAATCAGAATATTTAAAGGCTCAGTTACATTTCTAGGATGAGAGGCTAGCAGTTAATAAGTCTTTGACAGCAACAGGAGTCTTGTCTTAACCCACTTACTAATTCAATACCTGGAAAACTCCTCAAAGGTCTCAGATTCAGTATTGCTTTTAAGTGGATACTTGCAATAATATTTGTAGCTCACATACTGATACCATGCTGTGCTTGTTCTGACCTCCCTTTAAGGACCTGATCCAAAACCAATTTTGAAATGAGCGGAAAGTCTTCCATTGATGTTGTGCTTTAGAACAGATCCTAGAAGAAACTGCAGAGGAAGCGATAACATAGTGGTGGGTCATGTGTCTTGTGTCTGCAGTACTGGGGAGCTGATGTCATGTTTATTAGAAGCCAAGATCAGAGTTCACAGGCTCAGGAAATGTCTGCAGAGTTTAGGAATGGTTTGTAACTTCTATCCCAATGACAGGTTTATTTGGCACTTTTTGATAAGTGGCCTGTTTGAAATTTCCTCTCCAAGTAAGTAATTTGTAATTCCCACTTGAAAGGGCTACTGTGGGGGATGGTGATGGGGCCATATTTGAAAACCATTTATGGTTACTAACATCCTGGCATCTGTCGTCCAGGAGTCCTGTGCCTTTATTGTTTTGATCTGTCCAAAATGACTTCTTTATATAGAAACTGGAAAACTCTGTGTCTTGAGTACAGATAAAAATATTTATGGTCCCTAAAAACATATAAATAGAATTGGTGACTAAGCTAAAGGATCATTAGAAATAGTTCCACTTCTTTCCGTGATTAAATTTGCTTGCTTTATTTTGGTCACCTTGTCTCGTACAACCTTACAGTGTGGTTTTCACTGTTCCTTGCCAAAATACAGTCATTGTGACACTTAAGATCTGCCAATTCTGAGCCATTGCACTGATTCACAATTCTCTTATCCGGAGCCCGGCTTCTGCTTTCTTAAGCAACAATGTAGTCATTTTGTAGGTGTTGGAGGTTTCTTCCATTGACTTCTTCTATTGGCTGCTAAAGAAAGTTGGAAAAACTCTTGGAGGGGTGGTGTAGCTGCAGCACTCTAAGGATATTAAGGAAACAAAGTTTATTAGAGGAGGTAATGGCTTTTCTTCAACCAGCTTTTGTAGTTGGAAAGACCAAACAAACTCAGAACCTCGAGGGATCTGACAAAGTGAATCTGAGCCCGTAAGTTTGTTTGGTCTTTCAAATATGTTGGATAATTCTTGTTTAGCTTTCTGAATTTCAAAAGAATTGTCAAACTCTGTCAATGGGAAAAGCATGTCATTATGTGCTTTTAGGATTATGGTTAGATCCTAGAACTATAACAATGCTTGGTTTTGATGGTAATTTGGATTCATGAGCTTTCTATGTGTGATTGTGCAACTGCCCCCTCATGCATAGAAGGGGTATCACAGAATGGTAGGGGTTGAGGGGTTGGAAGGGACTTTTGGAGATCATCTAGTCCAACCTCCCTGCCAAAGCAGGGTCACCCAGAGCAGGTTGGACAGGATCACATCCAGGTGGCTTTTGAATATCTCCAGAGAAAGGGACTACACAACCTCTCTGGGCAAGGAGAAGGACGCTACTGAGAAGAATCTGGCCCCGTCATCTTGACACCAGCCCTTCAGATATTGATAAGCATTGATGAGATCTCCTCTCAGTCTTCTCTTCTTGAGGCTAAACAGACCCAGGTCTCTCAGCCTTTCCTCATAAGAGAGATGCTCCATTCCCTTGATCATCTTTGTAGCCCTCTGCTGGACTCTCTCCAGTAGTTCTTTGTCTTTCTTGAACTGGGGGGCCCAGAACTGGACACAGTACTCCAGATGCAGGCTCACCAGGGTAGAGTAGAGGGGGTGGATAACTTCCCTTGACCTGTTGGCCACGCTCTTTTTAATGCATCCCAGGATACCATTGGCTGCCTTGGCCACAAGGGCGCATTGCTGGCTCATGGTCAACTTGCTGTCCACCAGGACTCCCACGTTCCCCTCTGCAGAGCTGCTTTCCAGCATGAGGAACACCAGAAATCTGCCTGCCAAGAATTAAAATGGAGAATTTCCCTTTGGCTGCTTTTTTCTCTGTTTCCAGAAGCAATCTGGTGTGGTAGATCTAAAATTGGATTCCAGCTACACTGGTTTTTATTTTGAGAATTGGAGCAGGTATTTAGGGAAGTGTTACCAAAACATAAGCTCTTCAGAATCAGCATTTAGGACATGGAGGAACCCAACGAAGCAGCTGTCAACTCCACTGTGTTTGAAGAGAATTAACAGGAGTTAGGTTGTTAGCAGAGCTCCTGGG
This sequence comes from Tringa tobata, assembly GCA_033628505.1. Classification (NCBI taxonomy): domain Eukaryota; kingdom Metazoa; phylum Chordata; class Aves; order Charadriiformes; family Scolopacidae; genus Tringa; species Tringa tobata. The sequence continues at coordinate 8,585,789 of JAHREE010000280.1, forward strand.
AGCACCCAGGTCAGGTAAGGGCCTGTATGCCTCTCTTGGAACCTGAATACTCTGAAAATCTAGTCTTCAGTACATGTGTAACACTTGTAAATAAATCCCAGACTCCTGTGTCCTTTGTGTGCTCTTGAAAGTACCTCAGCTCCTTTTTGTGGTAAGGTCTAGTTGGGCAAATAATGTCTTCGCTGTTCTGATGCTTTCAAAATCTAAATAGATGAAAGAGACCTGATTTGTCTGAAGACATGTGGAGGACAAGCAGTAAGGATGAGACGAGAATCTGCATTTCATTGCCATGTTGTTGGCCTGTTTGATGGGACACAAAGTCACATAGGCTAATCTTGAATCATATTAAAATTTATTTCCTGAGTATACTCTGACTTCTGCCCTCATCTGAGGTAAGCCAGACAAGACTATCCAAATAGCACTTTATCATAGTGTTGATTTTGTTTTATTCTTGGCTTTCAGCTCTGGCTGTTTAATGAGGTTTTCATGATGATGTCTCCAGAATCATGGGGAAGGTACTGCAATTCAACGTTACAAGTTGAGTCTAGTTCCTGCCAGCAGAGGACATTGTTGTTCAATAAATTTCTCCAAGAGGCTGTCTTTTGGCATTTACTGTGGATCTTTAGCCTGATGGTTTATAGAGTTTTGGAGAATTTGTTACACTTACAAAAGAGCCTGTTTTTGTTGAAAAACTGAAACTTCTGAGACTTTAGAAAGCAAATTGCAACTGAACTGTCTCTCAGGTCCTGGAAGCAGAGTGCTTTTTGTCTTGCCAGTTTTCAGCCAGTAAAGCACTGCTTATAGAAGTGCTGCTGATTGGCACCAGTACTGCACAGGCTGTGTGTTGGATAAGCAATCAGCAGGAGGAATTGAAATCTAGGGAAACATTATGCCTCTATTATTAATGAAACTGTCACCTGTGCATGAAGGATAAGCAGGCGTCATGGCAGAAACTAAAATTAAGGAGGGATTTAAAACTGAATTTATATGTGCCTAGTGTGAGGGATGCCTCTTGATGGCAGCAGTGGACTAAGGCTGACACGGAAAGTTCAGGGAGGGGAAAAAATTGTGTTTGTTCAGTTGTTCCATGATATCAGATGTGGAGGTGGGAGCTGGGGAATCAACCTATTAATTTAAAGGAATCTTTATTGGGTCAACTAGAGAAATGGGAGTCCCTGCAGACCCGGAGCAGCCCTAAGTCATGTACACAACAGGGCAGGTGCTCTGAGGTATTGATGGGCTGGAAAGCAGTCTTTTGTAGGATGTAGACTCTGTAATTTAGATGATTCTTGAAGGGCATAAATATTTTGTTTGCCAAAACCAAACAAGTCAACCCCAAAAATCCCACCTCCCTCTGAGGCAAAAAATATTTAAATTTTTTTTTTGAGAATTGACCTTAACTTTCTGAAATTGTTTGCTAAATAAAAGTAATGTGAAAGCTAAATACTTCATGCTTTAATGTTCGCTATAGTAGAACAATCCTTTAATTCATCTTTACATTTTAAAGTTAAGATGGGAGGGAAAGTTTTAAGATGACTTCAACTGAAAAGTTTTTTGACTTCTGAGACTGTTGGGCCAACAGGGAGGATTCAACTCTCTGATGGCGAGCCAAGGAACATACTCTTTGTCTTGCTTCTCCTTCAGCACTTCTAATGCCTACCATCATCCATTACTTTGTTTCTAATGAACACTCGAATGAAAATGCCTTGATGCCACTGCAACCCCCAAACTGCAATCCTGTTCCCTTCCTTTGTGTGTAAGGAAAGTTACTCTGCATCAACATTGCTAAAAAGGATTACAGCAGGACTGGGATGTGTTTGACAGGCTTTGGTCTATCAGCTTCAGTTGCACCATATTTATATTAGCTGAGGATGTGGCTTTGGGTTTTGATTTCAGTTGTTGGTTAAGTCAGGAAACCGAAGTTTCTCGGCTGTGATGCCATTTTTTTTTTTTTTTATTTGCGTGGAATCTGCTTTTAAATAAGAAGCATAACTGACTGAATGTTGCTTTTATGATGGATTAGTTCTCTTTTGGCATTTTGTGGCCAGATACCTCCTGAATGCTGCCAAAGCCAATTATTTGTTTGTTTGCTTTGGTTTTTTTTAAGAAGTAGTAGTTGATCTCTGCAGAATGATGACTGAATTCCTCAGTGCAGACTGATCTTCCCCGGTCAAGCATGGAGGCAGGCACACCAGGGCTGATCATCAGTATGGACTGGTAGCACTGGTATCAGGGACACTGACAGTTTGCAGCAATTTAGGGCTTAGCCTCAAAAGTGTATCTAGACCAAGTGTTGGAGATAGGTCTTTAAGCAGAAAAATATGATGGCTAAAAAGGAAAAAACTGAATCTCCTTTCACAGGGGAAAAGAAAATCAAAGGCTTATAAGGAAAGATGTGGTAAACTTCATTCTTTGCAGCTTCCCTTTCCTACACCCCCTCGCTGCTCCCAAAGTTCAAGAGGTCTGCAAAACCTCAGGTTCCACAAAATGTGACCATTGCTAATTATAAGGTTAAAGTATTAGTATTGTATATAGCAATAAGAAGTGTGAGTAGGAAGCACTGCCCCCTTTGCTGAACACCCCATTTTCAATAAAAATAGCAAAGTCAAAGTTTATATTAGGAAATGTGAAAGTCCCATGACTCTCAGCGTCCTCTGAAGTAATTTCTTCCACTGCTAGGTAGTCAGCTTCCTATTTATTCAGAAACACTGTAACATCTGTGGGAGAGGGAAAGACATGCTAGTACGTGTGGCCTCCTCAGCTGAACCTCAGAGCCTGGCAGTTGGGGAAAAAGCGATGTGTTACCTAGGACTACATTTTTTGGGGGGTTTGCTTTTAACATTTGCACAAATGTGGCAATGCCCAAGGAAGAAAGAGGGCAGTCCAGACTACTTAAACCAAAGAGTCGGCAGCTGTTCTTAGGGTGGGAGCCACTGGCTTTGGGACCTCTTGTGTTCTACAGGTAGCAGAGCTGATCTGGCACCTCTCTTGGGTCTCTTACAGTCAGTAGGTCTCAGCTGATTAGGGATGAATTTTAAGAGGCTGAAATGGATGTTATCATTCAGTGATGCTGAAGAATTAAAATTTCTGAGATTGATTTACTTGGTGAACCTTATTATGTTACAGAGACTGGGTCGTGTCCATCCTTGCAGGGTTAAAAAGGGAGGATGCAAGAAGGTTTTGAAATCCCAGTGTCCTTGAACTTTTCCGGCTGAGTGGTTTAATGAGTGTCCGAAGGTAAAGGCTGGCTCTTGCTTCCAGCCCTGGTTGAAAGTGGCAAGTTACAGATGAGAAACATATCTTGTAAGGGTTGATGGTATTGGTATGTTCTCCTTGTTCACTGGAAAGGGATAGGAGGCACGTTGGTACCTGATCAAGCTTAAGAGGCTGGTTTATATATGGCGAATAGATATTTATGCCCTTGACTAAGCAAATACCAACTACATTACATTTTGGATGCATAAAAACAGCTGCCTGTGTGGGTATGTCAGAGAGTCACACTGACAAATATTTGTCCCTTCCATACTCCTAAAGCTGAGCCTTTGCTCCAAGGTAATAGCCCATAGTTGAAGCATTCATTTAGTTATTTTATTTAGTTTTGTCTTGCAGGTCTGTCTAGTCTCTCTCTTTCTGTGTGAGACTCACACATCTGGCCCCTCTGTCCTGTTCTCCCATCGTACTACTGACAGCACATACATTTTAAGCATCTCAGCTTTCCTCTGAATTCCCCAGCTGCCTCTGCTTCCAACCATCCACATCTGGCATTTGTTAGTGACAATCTATGGCGTCACAGATCCCCAGCTGTCCACAGATGCAGTCCTGTGCTATGGCTGTGTCCTGTTGTGTGACTTGGCTGGCAGGACGTACCCCTCTCATGATCTGAGGTGGTGGACCCTGATGCAAAAAGCACCTTCTTGAGTCTTAAACTGATTATTGAGAAATAAACTAGCTGAATGGAAGCTTAAAAATAACATTCTCAATGATTTTGAATTCTTTCTCATAAATTAGCAGTAGTAAGTAAGAGTTTTTGAAGCTGAGTCCTTAAAATGGCAAATGGAAAAACTTTGTGGGGCCTAACCTGAGTGATTTGTTTTCAAAAGTGAAGGACAATTAGTAGCTCCCATCAGCTCAATGAAGGTTATAGAGGGCCCAGTGCTGTTGAGGGTCTTTTAAGTATACACATATTTAATCCTGTGAGTAATGCTATGTGATGGTCAAGTAAAAGTTAAGAAAATGTTGCATTTTAATACTAAGCTTCAGTTTTTCAAATGATTGTCTATCTCTACATTATTTACAAGTGACTTTCCACAGACTTGTGCCATTTGTGCCTCAGAGAGTTACCAAATAGCTCATGCAGACAAGTAACTCTCTTGCATGTTCATGTACTAGTGATCAGCCCCTTTGTGTGAACTGCTTGGGAATTCACTTTGGGAAGTGACTTGAAATAGCTTCATCTCTAGTATTGCTAAACCTCAGTCTACTGAGAGAACAGCCTCTTCTGATGTGATTGTCTTTTCCTTTTATTTATACAGCAAGGTTAGCATATTTGCTCTTGTTCTTTAGTACAACAGCACAACAGAATTTTTTTTGGTGTTAGTGAATATGTGTAGTTAAAAATGCATGTCTGCATATAGTGTGGGTATGTGTGTATGTATGTGTCAGTTTTTAGATTATTGGAAGCAGCTGTGGGTGGAAGAGAAACAAAGCCATGGGTTTGTGAGCCAAACAATTAACATAGGAGTGGAATACTGTAGTTACATCAGTCTTTCTTTAAAAAGCCAGAATTTCTCCCTTATTCCCAAATGTACATTATTAATTCTCTTGGCATGTAACATAGCAAAATGACTGCGTTTATGAACTTGACTACTTCTTTTAACAAGTTCCAATAACTGCTTCCTAAACCTTGTGTTTTTATATCAATTACATACAGTAAGCATTGAAATCAACCAAAGAGAACTGCTGAGGCCAAGAAGGGTTATTTATGTTAAATGAGGATTGCCAACTGCCAAAAGTAAAATGTGGATATAATTTTATAACACCATTTTATAATTAAAGTCATAAGTGAGGTTTCCTGCTATTGTTTAAAAATGTGTCACGATAAATTTAAATCAAGGATGAAGGCACAGAATGGGCTACTAAGGAACATATCAATAACAAAGATGGTACAGCGAACATGTCTGTTGCAAAGAAAAAACATGTGCTAACAATTTTAGTGAAATAATTATATTTATTGCATATAGATTCTGTTTTAGGAACTATAACCACTTAGAAACTGTTTTCATTCATGTCAGATTGAGGTTAATTTGTTGTTACTGTATGTCTATAGATAGATTTTACTGTCAGAGAAATTTAATATGTTGCTTTAATGATAAGGCAGTCTTCTAGCCAGACCAGATTTTTTAAAAGGCCAAGGAATCCAGAAAAAGTTAATAATTTTGGCTAATATTTATGTGTCCACAGCATTTTGGAGTTAATATTGCATCAATAAAGAAAATAAAACTTTGGCAAGTAAGTACCCACTGGCCTTATTCAGGAAAATATTTAATCACGTGCTTAACTTTAACAATTTCAGTGGGATGTTGACTTTAATAGGAGTTAAGCATATGCCTAAGGACTTCTATACGGATTCTTTTTTTCAGTTGTGGCCTAAACTTGAAGAAGAAATAACTTCCAATTGTCAAAGTTAACAGGGATAACAATAGCTCTTTGTTTTGGTTTACTTGTTGTCTGAATTTATAATTTTGCTACTGTACTGTCAAAGCTATTTACTTCAGAAGATTTTAAGGTTGACCCTTTGCAGCCTATTGGTAGTTGGTAGTGCTGCCCTTTTCCCAGAAAGAAGTAGTTTAATTCACATGCATTCGTAAGAGTTAATCGCTAGAACATTCCTGACTTTGGTAAGTCATGTTCATGGAATAGGTAAGTAATTTCCAATGTATCATTTCATACATCGCTTTGCTAATATAACCCATGTGTTTCATATCACCACCGAAAGGACATTAATCAGTACACACCACTTCTGCCAGACATATTCTGTGCAAAGTCCCTGGTTACATCTCAAATGTCAATATGTGGAAAAAGATGAATAATAAAATGCAATAGATATCATTTGTTACACATGCCATTTGTAGGTTCATTGTAAAATAGATCCTGTAGAAAGAGCTGATGGTAATACAACATTAAAGTTATACAGTTAAGCTCTCAGAGGTATGAAATACCAGAGTCAGGCATATAGTTGTAATTCTGCTGCCTTGAGCACTATTATCCTATAGACTTTAACTATATGATCACAGGCTATTTCTCCAGTGACACAGTATTTTTTTCCAACCTGGAAAAAGCTTGGAAGCTGCACAATGCAGGAGCCATTGATGTCCCAATGAATTCTACCTCATGCCTAGAAAGTTTCAGCCAAAATGTATGCATTTTTAAGTTATTCATGACTCTTGAAATTAGGGATGCTGGAATGGAAGCAAGTACCGTAACCCTAACATAAAAGGTCACTGTAGCCACTGGTCTAATAAATGCTGAAAAATGTTCTCATTAGTGACACTAATTCTAACTTAATTCATTAGTCAGGCAGAATTCTTTTAAGTCCGATTTCCCCCTTCCCAACCTTGGGGGAAGAAGTGGTGCAAGGAAGAGATTGTGAGAAAAGGAAAAATAAATGGGATGTCTGAACAAGGAGGGGCAAGAGGAGGTGCTGGGACAGATGGGAGGTACTGGGAGCTGGAAGGTATGCCTGTAATAAAGTAAATAATTAACCTAAACCACCCCGACATGTTCTAGAAATCTGCGACAGATGGTTTCACAATCCTCCAAGTAACTATTACTTAACTTCTTAAAATCTTTTTGGCCTCTCAACTGAATTTCTCTTGTTTTCAAAATTTAGCCATTTACTCTTGTCCTGTCTATGGAGGAGGAAGAGAACAAGTAATTGATTCCCCCACTGAATTTGGTGTCCTGTAAGGTGTCTCCTTCTTTTTCCCGTCCCTACTCTCTGAATCTTCTGATTTACTAAAATTTGCATTTATTCCTGTTGATTTACTGTTTTCCAAAGGTGTCTAACAGGTGTCTGAACTTTTTTCTGTGGGCTTCTTCAGCTGATCAATGTAAATTTACATTCTGATTTTGTCCTCCAAAGTACTTGGTATCATCCAGTTGTTTTTTTGTTGTTTGTTTGTTTTTGGTTTTGTTGTTGGTCTTTTTTTTTAATAAAAAAATGTCTTTTTCAAAAGCACTTTAACAACTTGTCAATACTATTGTACCATGATAGATATGTAGGATGGAGACCGTGGTGAATACAATCTCTCAATCTCCTGGTGAATGGTTAACAATGACTTGTTGAATGCAACTTTTCAACCACTTGCTTTACTACTTTATAATCATTTCACAAAGACTATGTTTTTTCTTGTTTTCTTAGAGGAGCTGTGTTGTGAGGGCTATATTCAAAGCGTTGCTTGCCCCTGTATAGTCTTTTTATGTCCTGTGGGCCAGTTACCTTGTAAAGGGTGCAATTTTCATTTGTACTATTGCATGTGTACAAGGTATTTCTTACTGTGTTATTTGTCTTATAGTAGGGGTTATACTCAGGTATATAGATTGTGCTCAATGTTCCCAAACTCTTCTCTGTTTCTTAAAAATCAGTAAAATTATGCTTTCTGGTCTTCTGGAGTTCCATACGTATCTTCAGTGAGCACTCTACAGATAACTAGGCATGGTTCAGGGTCCTTTATTTAGCTGCTTAAATGCTCGGAAGTTATCCTGTGTGGCTGATCTGGATATATTTAACTATTCCAAATAATTTTTAACATTTTTTTTTTCCCCGTAGTCTGCACTGTGTACTTACTGTGTTGCTATTAAGTTCAGCTTTAAGTATCTGATCTCAATTAACCTCCTTTAAAAACTGAAGCAGGAAAGGCCATGTTTAAGCCTTCTAGATGTTATCGACAATCAGGAAAAGCATCACAGATGCCCTCTTCTATTAAGCAGTTTACTATCAATAGGCTGAGAAGGCAAACATGGAAATGTCTTGGACCATTTAGAGAAAAAGACTCCGCTACTTGCTGGGAGGGGGGGGCTCTGCTGCCAGAAAGCTCAAATATTTGTGGATTACTCAATGTGAGAGCAGATGACTGAGCTGAAATCACAGCCTCCTGCCTTTAACAGCAGCAGGAAGCATTTTGTTGTGCTACTTCCCTGGGTGCTCTCTAATGACAAAAAAATTGCACATTTCTGTCTGGTGAAATTCAGTCAGAATCCTTAGTAGCTGGACAGAAATCAGGCTAGACGTAGCTCCTTAACATGGTTTGCATTACATTCTAGCTGCAGATAATGCCTTGAGGAGAGTATGCACGTGGAATATTTTGTCTTAATTGACTCCAGTCTGTGTCACCAAGAGGTTTCTAATCTTTGTCCTCTAAGTTAGTATGTTAAGAAAGAAGGAAGGCTTCTCTTTCATGTATCCTTTCTTACATAGATACAGAAGAATTTTGAGAAACAACTAAAGAAAATAGAGATTACAATGTTTAAACTGAAGTAAAAGGGATTGTAAGATCCGTCCGCACTTGGCTAGTGAAGAGGAACTGGAATTTAGTGGACCTTCCGCTTCTGTAACCAAAAGGATAAATGCAGTTGCTGTTAGGAGCTGCAGCAAACTTGTATTTGCACACTTGGCAGTTGTGACAGAGTAGCAGATCTTTAGGAGGTCTGCTGCTAAACTGACCTCTCCAAGCTCTGTTGTGGAAGAGTCTGCATGTGAATTCTTCAGTTCAATTAGAAATAAAACTGATTGTTCTTTCATTGCTTGGAGGTTAACTGCCATACGCTGATGCGTATTCAGGATTTCAAAATGGACATAAAACTATTATCACTCTGCTTATGCTTAGCATCCTTCTAGGATGGAGCACCGGCTGCTAAAAAGCTGGCTTGCAATTGATCAAGCCTCCAACTTCACTCAAAATTCCAGTGTTGATGAGTGGTCAGTGGTATGTCTTGATAGCATCGGTGAGACTCCTTGTGAATTTTATAGCCTCTCAGTAAGGTACATGAAGTATTTATGTTCCCAGTCCTTGTTACAGCTGAACACCGGGAAGTTGTTAAAGATCCTATCTTTACATGACTTCCATCAGGTAGGAAGTCTCAGTTGCTTGGAAAATGAGGAAATGGAGCACGGAGAAAGTAGTTTGTGTAGGAACACCGTGACAGAGCAAAACACTGATACTGGATGTCAGTGGCTGAATTGTTTTTCTGTAGCTTTTAGTCTTTCTGAAAGTGTGAAATTAAAAGCCACTTCAGGAGCATTCAAGAGAATACGTGGCAACTCAGAGTCCCTCTCTCCATCCAGAAATCATATCCTGGATCCATTGTTAGTAACGATGAATCAGCATTCTACAACAAAACTCCATTTAAAAAGAAAAAAAAAATAAATCCAGTTCTTATTTGTTACAGGAGATCAATGTTGCTCTGAACAGTACTTGTCTTGCTCTCTGACTGGCCCCTGGAGCTCTGACTTACAAGATGGTGAATAACTTCTGATCTCCCTGGGACTGCTGTTTATTCTAATATGGTTGTCATAGCTTTCCTTAACAGCTTGCACAACTCTCCCATGGGGCTTGTGCATCATGAAATTGGTGGCAAAATTGTTAGGTGATGTGGAGCTAGAATTCACAAAAGCATTCTCAAAAAGCTCCTAAGAAACTTGCCTGGTTTCATGGTTCATTAGAAACTTTAAGCTCTTGCCATGCATGTTGAAAGATTTGCTTAAGTCAATGAAGTATTTTGAGTGAACCTCATCAGGCAAAATTGGTGGTTCCACTGAGAATCCAGAAGAATATTACCAGTTTCAAACAGCTTTTGCTCTGAGATTTCTTTGATTCATTTGGAGTTGACATGGTAGAGCTGTGGAGCAACTTGAGACAAAATACTTAAATGATCTACAAAGCAAAACCACAGAGTTTTGTGAAGTTATCATTAGAGCTGTGTTGAAAACTAGATGGTTTTTTGAAATGAGAGGGGAAATATGAAACTAAGGTCTGCAAATTTGCCTTCCTATGATTGCCACAGTAACGAGTTTAAACCCTGGAAACTTCACCAACTTCTAAGCTTCATCAGACAACTCAGACAAGCCATCATTACTGCAACAACAGGTACAACCTCCCAGTTGAAGCCTTGTCTGCTGAGCTGGACCCTATGTGAAGAAATACACAATAGGTTAGTCCTCATTTCAGAAGGCTGAACAGGCACAAGAGAGGTTTTCAGGTCAGCTTGAGTGAGCTTTGTTACCCAAACTTTGTTGAAACTCATTCATAATTTTAAGCTGCTTTGAAAATCTTAGCTGCAGGAGTCTGATTACTCTCTCTCACTCTTATCTGTTAGATGTTGTCTGAGAAAATGAGGGATGCCCACATCCTTGTGCATTTGCTTTAGACCCTATCTTCCAAGCTGTGCCTGCAGGACTCTTAACACTGTATTTTCATTCTATTTTAGTCCTAGCTTTCTGAAGTTTTTCCATAGATGCTAATACTGGTACTTCTCTATTATTTTCATTTTACTAAGCTATGTAAGTACCTCAAAAGGCTCTTTCAGTGCCAGCGTGGTCCTATTGAGGAGGCTTGCCTAACCAGATATCCATAGTGAACCGCACTTGAAGATTCCCGAGATGCCCGTGCCATTCTTTTCCTTGAGAAGAGGCAGCTGACCATAAAGGAGTATTGGAATGTGAGACAACTGAATTGCAACACCTATAATACTGGAGTGGCATTTTCAAATGGGTTTACTTCTGGTTTTGGCTTTTTTTTTTTCTTCTCCAGAAGAAAATTACCTTTTCTGTGGAGCTTGCTGCACCACAACAGACACATTTGGAGAGCTCTTTCACTCTGAGGGAGTGATTCTTACCCACATGGTGGTGGCAGCTTGCTTCAGTTTGTTTCCTTTTCTTCTCAGAATTGTCTGGTGTCACCCCTTCCCTTCAGTGGTGAAACCAAGAAGATCAGCTTGTGGAGGTTCCTGCTGTTTTCTCTCTGCAAGGGAAGCCAGGAAAAGAGAAACTACACCACTTACAATCCAGATCCCACAGGATTAAACTCTCATTTGGCCAATTTCTCCCTTGAGTTATTACCCACCACCCAGGGAAATAAATCAAGGCATACCTTGGCTCAGTGTATCTTACTCTATGCTCAGAGTACTCTGTTTCCACCATCGCTAGGCATTGCAGAAGCACAACTTCTAAATATAAAGCCCTTTCCGATATCACTAGAGCAAGGGGAACACAGCCTTAAAATCCATATTAAATGAACCTAATTTCCTCTGAGATGTTAACGTGCTGCACTGATTTCAAGTTAATCAAAACAGATGTTTTCTAAATGCATCAAACAGGATGTAGAAAATTTGGCTATTTAATGCAGATTCAAAGGCAAATTCCTTATAACCACCACGGAAACCATGGCTGTTTGCTAAGTACTGTGGATTGATGCTGTGTTTAAGTGCCACTTGCTGACTTCTGCACACTGTTGCCTACATACTGCAGACTTATTTAAAGCTTAGTTATACAGAGGCACTAAAGATGGTTGGCCAAACCTTGTTCTTGGGGACATACTTAGTATATCCTGCCGATTTCTTAAATAGATGCAGGATCAGATCTAGTTCCTGTGTAGGAGCAAGACATTTTTACATGTATTATATGTTCTATTCTGGAAGCTTTTGCTATTAAATTTTGGTATTTTACACAAAAGAATGATACAAATGGAATTACTGAGGAGTTCATGTCAACATTTGATATTTATTTTAACTGGAGATCCTTTGAATCTATATTTGATCAGACCCATTTCTAACCCTTAAATTCAGTACTACTCAGAACCAAAAACCAGTTGTCTCGTTCCTTCTGATTCAGACACAGGGGTAAAAGCAAGTCTTTTTAGTCAATGATATCTGTTTGTATGTATACCTGCCACTGAAGTAGTTGAATAAGTCCAGTTTTTACAGTAATGTTTCAGTTGGGGATTATTCAGTCTGAATCCCCGTCCTCTTAAAGTTTCTCCTGTATGTACTAAGGGATCAGGTAGAGAACAGTCATAAGTAGACAGAGAAACAGTCATGGTACTTCAGCATATCTTACAGCTGGTCTGGGGTTTTGCATTTTTCTTGTTCTCTATTACAGTTTAAAGATCCTGATGTGACCCAACTGAGTAGAATTTGATCTCTATCAGCACTTTTAAAAAGAAGCAAGGAAAACTGAGGGAATTTCAGGAATTCTGGTTTTGAGAATGGATACTCCGCAACCTCTCTGGGCAGCCTATTCCAGTGTTTGACCACTCTCACAGTGGAAAAAGTATTTTTCTTATGGTTGAATGAAGGTTCCTGTCTTTCAGTTTGTGCCTGTTGCCTTTTGTCCTGTCACTGGGCACCAGTGAGAAGAGTTTGGGTCCCCCTTCTTCATTCCCTCCCATCAGGTAGTTATGCTGGGTGATAAGATCACCTTAAATGTTCTCTTTTCTAGGCTGAATGGTCCCAGTTCTCTCTGTCTCCCTTCATGTGAAAGATGCTTCGGTCCCTTAACCATCTTTGTGGCACTTCATTGGACTTGCAGCAGTAAACCCTTGGTTTTTTGCATAATGAGGAGCCCAGAACTGGGTACATACTCCAGATGTGGCCTCGCCACTGCTTAGGAGAGGGGAAATATTCTTGATGATTCTTTTATGCTGTCTTTTTTCCATTACAATTAAGGTTGTTTCTGTCCTAAGTCTGTTCTTGTATGGCTCTGATATTCTTCACTTTCTGTTTTAAGCTGCATTGCTTTGGGATGCCATTAAAAGCTTGGCATTGCTGAAATAGGCTTTTTTTCCCCTTTTTTTCTTTCTTTTTTTAAAACACAGGCCGAATTGTAGGAGTGTTTGGAAGGGCGGACTATGAAAGGTGATATATTTTTCTACTGCTGTATTCCACCGAAGTGTTACTCTAAATGGTGTCAGAGTATCCAACATTTATGAACTTCTTTTAGCTAAGATAAATGGAGAAAACTTATTGGCCATGGAATGAAATGTCTGAAATCTGTGTAGAAGGACTTTTGCATTTGGCACAAGAGGGATTCGGGTCCCTTTTTACGGGGTACAGATACAAAATAATCAAACATAACTCGTGAGTTTCTTTAAACTAGCTATGAAAATCTCCCCTCCAATGGATTTAACTTCAGTGAACAGTTCACAGTGGCAGTGGTAGGTTTTTCTGACATCTCAGAACTGTGTTGTTTGTGTTGTTTTATGCTCCACGTCACTGAGAACTCTTTAAATTCATGACACTGAGACTGTGGTAAGATTGGTGTCTCTGAGCTTTGTCAATAGGTCTGTAGTCCAGAAGCTTGTACAAAAGCCTGGGTACCCCCCAGGTACAGAGAAGCTCCAGTCCTATTGATGTCAGTGATAGTTCCTCACCTAAATACTCTTGAAGATGTGGACTGAAGTTCTCCTAAGATCTGTATGTATTAAGCAGTATGAACTCTGTCCAGCTCTGGTACCAATGGGAAGTGTGGTTCCACAGCATTATACTCTATGTTGTGCCTATTTTCAATTTTCTATTCCTGCACTTGCATGTGCTTGAATCATAGAACAGTTTAGGTTGGAAGGGATCTCTGGAGGTCATCTAGTCCAACCTTTAACCTCATCTTTGTAGAGGAAGGAAAATCACTTGTTTAAACTTCCAACGATAACCACTTGCAGTTGTTTAAGTATGTATGCCTCTGGGCACCTGTATTTAAATGTTTAATGTGCACACTTGCTGTATCAGTTCCTTAATGGCAAATTAAGGACTAAATGAATGGATTCCAAACCAAACACAAAACAGACCAGACACCATGCAACCAAGCATCTACAATGCCTGTATAATCCAGACCACATTTATGAATAAATGGATATGTTCTCTTTGGTGATTTTGATAATACGTTGTACTGAGTAGCAAATTCTAATTACAGTTCTTTGATACTCTCTGTTAGTTAGAGGAGAAAAGCAACCTTCCTCTTGCATTTTTACATGTCTTGTTCTCTGGTTTCTAATTCATAATCTGAAAGGAGTATCTGTTTTCTTTGTGGAATCATCTATGTTTTGTGAATTTGTGGTTAGGAAAATTGAAATGTATTCAAGGAATGGTCATATATTTGACTGGGCAGTTAAACACAAAGGGGCTTTACTTTTGGATTTCTTAATTATTATTTTTTTTTAATTCTGTGCAAATGGCTGAGAAGCTGTGAACCTAGTGAAAGTTTATACCGTAATGACTGACTGGCAGTCTGGAGGGCAGGAAATTGTTCTGTCTTGTGTAGCAGGGAGGCTTATAATTACATTAAAAGGTTAAATTATGCAAAAAATTATTTTTCAAATATTTAAAAAAATATATGAACCCCAGTTTCATAAAATGTACCTTTGGAATATCTTGCGGAGTATCTTTGGAACTTATTGCTGATGATCTGTGGAAAAGTTGAGGTATCAAGTGTCCAAATCACCTCTAGTATTCGTGTGCATAACAAGAATAATCAGCATGATTATAACAAAAATTAACAGTGCTTTTTGAAGGGCTGCCATTCGGGCTGCAAAGCTCACAGGCGGGATTAGCATTCACGTTGTCTATCACAGTGTTCTTGCACCTTCTGGTGAGGAATCTGGTGTGGGTGGTTAGGAGTCTGGGTGACTGTCTGAGCTCGGGTCTACTCCAGGGTGGCATTTTTTGTCTCTGTTTCTTTTTTGTTTCTTTTTTTGTTTCTTTTTTTTTGTTTCTTTTTTTTTGTTT
>JAHREE010000280.1:8600757-8771516 GCA_033628505.1 Tringa tobata
TTTGTTTCTTTTTTGTTTCTTTTTTGTTTCTTTTTTGTTTCTTTTTTGTTTCTTTTTTGTTTCTTTTTTGTTTCTTTTTTGTTTCTTTTTTGTTTCTTTTTTTTTTTTTTCTTCTAAATCAGAAGTTAAAATCTGGAGTAAAGCAGTAGGTGGCACTACAGACTCTCTGTTCTTTAGGTAACTTTCCACAGTAATTCTTCCTTGCCAGCTTGCCCTGAACAAGTGTTAATGTGTTTCCAAAAATAACAAGCTTGTTTCCAAGTTTTCTTGAAATATATGCACGGCTGGTTAGTCATTCATAATCACTTCTTTGCAAACACTGCGGATATTTCACATAAGAGCAGCACGTCAGAAATGGGAGTTTTGCAGGAATTCCCAATATCGTGAAAGGAGTCCCTGAAACGGTTCTTTCTGGCAGCAGGGCTGGTGGGTTTACCTGCGTCAGTGACCGAGCTGCAGCAGTTTCCCTGCTCCCTTCCCTAAGCCCTCGCTGGGGTTATGGATGGTGGGCACTGTTTGCCCAGGTGAAGGAGATGGGTAGAGCCTTGCTGGAAGACTGCTCTTGTTGCCTGGAGGGTCCTTGTGCCAGCTGAAGTTGCCTTGCTCCCTTCTGCACAGCCAACATCCCGTATAAGAGGACAGCGTAGATGGGAGGAAGGGCTGTTGTGAATCGGTATCCACTGTCTTGCTGGCTTTTGCAAATACTGTGTGTGAAACCGAAATTGAGCCCTTGAGTTCACATGCCATTACTGCCACCTTGAACTGCGTTTCCAGTTAATTTCACTGGAAGTGCAAGATTGAATTATACAACAGGTACTTAAATAGGGACCAGTGTGATGGAGCTGTATATTGTTGAATGAATTTCCATGGGTTCTTCAAAGTGAATAACCTGGAGGATAGGAAGCTGGATGTCATTCTTTAAACTGCGTATGAGGGCTTGGTGCCTATCTCACTCCTTGGGACTGGCCCGAAGTGCCTCACCTAGAAGCAATAAAAAGCTCACAAATCAATGAACAGACTTTACTGGTGTTTTGGAGTAATTACCCTCTTTCCCAGAGACTTGTAAGGATAGCTGGTTACATCTAAGGAAAGCTATACAACCTTGAGTGCCAGTGACCTGAGTACCTCCTGGTTGTCCATGCTGCCTTTACCCATGCAAGCCTGTGAGCAAGAGGTCAGTGTCAGTGTGGGGCTGAAGCAGTCAGAGGCAAAGTGATTGGGCCCAAGTGGTATAGAAGCTTGTGGCAGAGAACAGACTTGAACCATGGTTGCCACACGTTCTTGCTGTGACTACACCAATGTGTTTGCTCAGGTCCTGCAGACCGGAATAGTTCCCTTCCTGAAAACTTATGTCCAGACATGTCATGGTTTGGATTTGTCGCTACTGAGAACTGTCTGCTGGAGTCTCCCATGGGACAAGTTTTACTAAAGCTTCCTGTGACTTTGAACTTTGTTCTCTCCCGCTCTCTCCCTTCTTCACCAACCTGTCCCATCTGCCTATCATATCTTGACTCCTGCACCCTAATTCATAAGCCCCGTGTTATGTCTGTTATTCAGGGAAGTATATAAGCACCTGCTTTTAGCAGGTGATTAAAAGCAGCTGGTAATAAAGGAATCAGTGGGACATGTGCATATGTTTAAAGCTTCAGCAACTGAAGATACTGCCCAGGTATGCTTTCCATATGCTTGTGATAGCTATTTCCTTTCTGTTCGCGGGGTGCTGGTGTGACAGGGCTCTGAGCTACTTGATACCTAAAGTGAAGCCACGGTATAAATAACAATGTTGATTATTTTAGCTGACTACACTGCTGCAAATGTGATTGCCATTTTTAATTTGATTTCCCTGCCAACCTTTGTTCTTGAAGACAGGGACTGTTTTTCTTTGCTATCCCATGGTGTGAAGGAAGAACAATAAATAGAGATGGAAGCTGCACAGGAAAGCTACAATGCAAGACAGAGCAATGTTAGTGATTTTTATTTTTTTTTTCTTCTGCTGAAAAAGCAAGCATTTGGTTATGTTTGGTGTGGAGGTAATGAGGATTGTCTGGACACAGACAAATGCTGGTTCCACAGAAGAACGTGTCCTACTACAATGTGAATGCTTCCTGGTAGAGAACTGAGATTTAGGTGCAAAAGCAGCCACATACTTACTAAGCAAAAGTCAGTTACCCCCTGGGTGTGCTTTGGAAGAGAACTTAAATTCCTGCAACTGGATTTTGCACATGTGGGTTAAAGTATCTCTCTGAAGG
Source organism: Tringa tobata (assembly GCA_033628505.1). Lineage (NCBI taxonomy): Eukaryota > Metazoa > Chordata > Aves > Charadriiformes > Scolopacidae > Tringa > Tringa tobata. Next base: position 8,603,007 of record JAHREE010000280.1, read on the forward strand.
CCACTGTATCATGCAGTGTATATACCATCCCCTCTAGCGTGCTTTCCCTCTCGGGCTCTAATGTAAATACAGCTGCTGTTACAGGTCAATACTGCCTGTCAGATCTTTGTTACTGTAAAACTACAGTTGTCCAACACGAGGGTAATGGTCTCTTTCTTTTTCACGCACTTGTGTGCATGGTCTCTTTCTCTCCCCCTCTCAAAAAGAAGAAAAAAAAAAAAAGAATTTGGGTGGTCTTAAGCCTATATTCATATAATTCTAAAGACCAAGAGTCAGAATAGCTAGGAGGCCCTGGGAATCTTTTTAATCTACAGCTGTGCTGTCACAAAGGCGTTGCCTTCCTTGAACTTACAACTTAAGGGACTTTAAATAGAGGTTTCAGGAACTTCTTGAAATCGTTATTTATTTCTTGACTTTTGTCATGAAAATGCTTGTTTAGCAAAGACAACAGATGCTCTAAAACCACTGCACAGAGATGTGTTGGGCTGGTGGCTGCTATGCTAAAGGTAGCAGATGATACAGCCTGGGAACATTTTTGATTTATTGAACTGAATTTTGAGAAAGTGTGGAAAAGAAGGTGCAGTGTGATAATGTTGGGTCAGTGAAGTTGTGGCAGGGCAGGCTCTGGACATATGTGGTAATTAGTTTACTTTCTCAATTATCAGCTTGGCTGAGGTTACAGTCTGGGGTCAGTAAAGCCAGGAAAAGAAAATCAATCCTTTCTAATGCTCCCCATTTAAAATATACCCTACTTTCACTAAAGTTTTTGTACATCTCTGAAGGCCAAGCTGAAACTGAAGACTTTTGGAGGTTTTTTTAGAAAGTTTATATGAAAAAACAATCTATAGTCCATATATAAAAACTACCTAATTGAGAGTTTGTTCAGTGTGTATATCAAAAAACCCCCACATTGTAGGGGATTATCCCTAGGAAAAAAAAAAAAAAAAACAGCAGTGAAAGCCTAGGAAATTGGAGATAATGATGTCCTTAAAAAAAAAAACCCTCTTGACATGATAATATGAGGAATTGCAGAATCTAAATAATCTTAACTCTGTGTAGGAGGTGACTCTTTCTATGATTTTTAGAGCTGTTGAGTGCCTTTAGTTCTAAGCAAAGTCAGTGGAAACTGTGGATATTCAGTACTGCCGAAACTTAGGCTCAAAAAGTGTTGTTTCTTCCCCTGTGGTCTCTATTTCTTCCACAGGAGAGATTTTAGTACAGTAGCTCAGCAGGGAAATCCTGGGGTGATGATGAGGTTATCTCTTAACCTCTTTGGATTCATCTCTGTTTGAGGTTAGGAGAGTTAAAGCTTGCCAGCCTATGGGGAAGGTATTTCATCATGCCCCAGGGTAATTCCCAGTTCTGGCCCAGGACACAGATGCATGGCACAGCAGAATTTAAGGGGACATCAGTTTCTGTGAACAGGTAAGGTGCCTGGATTTTGAAGCAGGGGTATAAATATTAGAACTCATGTTCATAATCAGATTTTCATAGAGCTTAGCACTCAGCAGTTTTTAGAGGAATGACTGTGAGATGATGTTTAAAAGTCTCCTTCATCCTCTGTGCTGGGCTCTTCTGCAAACCTTACTGTGTGCATACACAGGGGCAGAGCTCAGCATGGCAGTGAGTGGTTTCACAATCCTGTCTTTATTTGCTGTGCAATGAGCAAGGAATTTTCTTTTCATTACTACATCATTCATGACCTGATGTGGCGGCTCCAAGAATCACATAACCTTATCCTGCACTCACGTTAGCATGAATAGTTTAAATCAACATTTCTGTTGGGGAAAATTGTTGTTTGGGAAATGGGGAGCATCCAGTAGGCGTGTCTGTCAGTATGTTTTTCCTGCTGGGTCTCTCCATGGACTCAAATACCTGTCTAAATACAGCTCCCTAACACTAGCTGTGTTGTTTCCTTGGGGTGGGCAGTGAGTTCAGATCACTACAACACAAGATACAGTACCAACTTTATGTTGTGCGTGTAGATTTCTTCAGCAGGAGAGCTCTTGTCTACATATGCAGTAGTACCACTTTCACGAAAGGTGAAATTTAATTCAATCTAGGGTAAAGGCTTGATTTTTCAGTGGGAATGGGGTTCCTAAATATACAAGAAGCTGGGCCTTAGTCTCTGTCTCCAACGTGAAGCTCCTTACTGCCTTGCTGGCTGCTCTGTAGGACACTGGGATGTTACAAGGAGCGAGGCTGTGAGAGAAGTAATGTTCATGGTGTCGTAGTTTGGAAGAGTGTGGGGGTTTGGGTTTTTGGATTTATTTTTTCTTTGGTAAAGGAGAAACAGAATTTGCAAGTGTAGTCTCGTGGAGATATCAGGACACAAAAGACATTCTATTTTGGGATATTGAGATGATAAAGATGCTTAGGATGTCTAGTGAAGTGTTGTCAGTGTGTGACACTGGCAACTGCTGTTTGTGAGCCGAGGATAATAAAGATAGCTGTCTTTTGGGTGATTCTGTCTTGGAATTTGACCGATAAAGCTGTATCACTACACTTGCATCAGGCAGTAATATTGATAGTGGTAGAATTTGATGCGCAAATATCAACCTTTGTCTGCTAGCAACATGGTAAGGAAAATGGATCATTTTGATCATTTTAAATGCAATTTGTTCAGTTCTTTTCAAGCATATAATCCTGATACAAAGCAAGGATTTTTGTTAGGGCATTTTTCAATTCAAACAGAACAAAAGCGCAGACCACTTGGAGGTTGAATTATCACTTGCAGCTGCACTGATAAAAGAGCAAACACTAAATGCCTCTACAGTTCTGAATGCTTTAGAAGCAATGAAGTTTCTCTAAAGCAGCTGCTTTCTTCACTGTTATCTGGTTTCTCATTCAAAGTGGTATCTCCCTCCTTCCTAGGGCATTCCTACATCTGTCTTATGCACGTAACACAGGCAAGTATCAACAATGGGGAGAAGATCAGTTTAGTAGTCTGGTATCTGTTTCCAGAGAGATGTCATGCTATTATCATTAGGCTATAGCTGCTGGCTCAAGTGTATTCAAAACAAATCAAATTATCAGTTGTGATTTGTTACACTGTCTAGGTTGTTACGGACTTTCAGTCTCTTAGTTCTGAATAGTAAATACAGAATATATCTGTACATAATAAGTACGCTTATCTTCTGGAAGAAGAAACAAATACCATGGTGAAGATGGGGAACTTCCCTGCTTTCGCTGATACCTGGAACATGTACCAGAACTCCAACATGTGCTGTGTTTCTGGGATCCACCTAGAGTCTTGTTATGAAATCCATCAGTTTTTATTTAGTATTGACTTTTTATTATTTTGTTGTGGCCATCAACAGAGATAATGAACTAAAAAAGCACGTGTGATCTCAACCTCCTGGACTCTCTGTAGCAAATATCTTGATGTTTTCAGAGAGAATCAGAAGAGAGAGGGCTCCTCAGCAATCTCAGACGCAGTGTTTTCCCAAAAGAAGCAGTAGGGTCTCAGCTGCTGTTCCGCTCCCATTCATTTTCACCTCGCTGCTGACAGTCGCTATCTACAGCCTGGAGGTAAGCCAACACCAGTGCCACTTTGTGAGTCAAGTGTCAGGACATGGCATGGAGCGATAGTGCCTGAAATCTTCCTGGGCCCTTAGAGATAACAAAGCCAGGTGCTCTTGAGAGCTGAAGTTCAATTCCCATCACCTTCCGTCAGGCCTGGAATCTCAAAAGGGCAAGCGGAGAGGCAGCGTGTGTTGACAAGTCAGAGGAGGGGTTTGCTCTGAACATTGACTTTCTGAGGAGTGGGAGAAGGTTAGCTGTATACACACACTTGCTAGATACTATTCTTACATGTGTAACTGGTTTGAAGAGTCCACTTCTGTGGTATCTGGGCACTGTAACCGATAGTCCTAACAGGTAGTGAGGTCCTGGAGCCAGGGTCCCCGCTGATGTAAATCAGTGTGGAGTTGGGTAGAGGGAGGCTGATGGGCACCTCGGGCTGTGGCACATGCCGTAGGGGACAAGCACAAGTACACCACCATGGAGGGGTTAATAAGCATTTAGCTCTCTCATTAGCACCAGTACACATGCACTCCCATAGGGCCAAGGCCCTTGTGAAAGCAAGGCCGTGTCCGTCATGTCTCCACATATGTTACATTTTATCAGCTATTGACAAAATGTTTATGTTGAAATTGCCAATATTATTTTTACAGGTAGGAAAAACAAATAGTCACTCCTCTGGTTTATTTGCTGAAAAATCAGACTCAGTTCGACTGAAGCTGTTTGCAGTCAACCTTGGCAAACAATTTCAGCCAAACTTTCCCACCCTGGAAAAAATGAGAGAAGTGAAAGCTGTCACTTCAGCATTTTCTACATGAAATGTTTAGGCTTTGTTTTGAAATGGGGTTCCAAGATCAGGTTCAATTAAACTTAACAAATACAACTCTTAAAGTAAAGAAGCGCTCTCAGATACAACTGGCAATTTGTTTGTTCTGAACGTAATGAAACATTTCTTTTTGTCTGAAATGTGTTTTCTCCCAAGTTGGTCTTTTGACAGGAGAACAGAGACATTTTGATTCTTAGAATGACCCTTAACAATTAGAATGAATAACCTGGAGAAATATTCCCTATATGGTTCCCTGATCCAGGCTCTGGTGGATCATGCATGTGTGCTGATGCTAATGGATGAGGTTTTGTGGGGGCTTTGTGCTGAGGAAACAATGTTATCTAGCCCTAGCTCTCTCAATGTCACTGCTTGGTGCAGTAAATCGCCCTCAGGACTCCAACCAGTTGTAATGACAGTGCTGGAACAGTGATGGGGGCGCATTTTCTTGATGTCCCTTTTGTTTATGTTTTGCATGAGGGAGTGAGGGTGTCCACAGCATTTTTATCAGATAATGCCATGAAGGGGGATAAATGAGGGGAAATGGAAGAAAGAAACATTTGTAGCCCCTCACCACAGCAGAAATTTGCCTCAGTGAAAATGAGACCCAAGAGACGCATATAAAAATAACTTAGGATATGTTTAGTTAAAATAAGACTAAATCTCAGCATTTTGGCTAAGTTAAGTGGAAGAATCAGATACTGACTGTACATCTGCAGCCAGAAATATTTTGGACATGGACCTGTTAAATGATCAAATGCGTGTTATGTGTGGAACCTTGTTTAAATCTGAATGTTAATACCACTCAGAAGATTTACAGAAACTGTTTGATTCTTAATACCTCTTCTAAAGATATATCTCTACAATCCAAGTGTGTTTATTGCTCAATAATAAACAGTGTCGACAGGAAACTCATGCAGAGTAAACATGATCCTTATGTTTTACTTCTGCGTTTTCATAAGAGGTCAATGCCCTGCTATAGCTTTCTTCTCCATATTCTTAGTAGTTTAGTTTAGATGTTTCTTCAATGATACGTGTTATCAAAGAGTAGAACAAGCTTAATTTAATAATTCACTTTTTTAGGCCTGTGAAATACTTAACTGTAAGTAAGTTTGTAGAAACACCTTATATATATAAACAGGCATCTTTTTTATTTAGTATTATTTTTATTATTCCCAAAACGGCTAGGACTAGTTTAATTCCACCAACACTAATAATTCTTCTGCAAACTGTTTTGTTCTAATATGTTAGGCATTATGTTAACTAAAGCTAGATAAGACAAAATTAAATGTTGTCACTATATCTTGTTCATATTTCCTGTTCAAAACATTTGTGATGAAAGACAGCCTTCTTACTAGATTAGAAACAACACTTTGTCCTTTTTCATTAAAACTAATGTTAATCTTGTGGAATTTTGATGTTTTAGTTCTACTTTTTTTTTCCTTTATTGATACTAGATGCAATTGAACAAGAGCATTAAAACATTTCAGAAAACAAAAGAAAGTCTAGGAAACTTAAAAAAATAATTGAGAAAGCTGAAAAAGAAAAGTAAAACAGAAAAAATAGTCAGCAACAGTGATGTTAGATGTAATTTGAAACAACAAGAAAGGACAGAAAAGTAACAGTTTTTCAGAAATTGTAAACATTTATATTATCACTAAATTTTTATAAGAAATGTTGTTTTGTAAATCTTTTCAATATCAATTGATTGCACTATGGAACAAAAATTGCTTCAGAAACTCCTGCTTCTGTCTAGAAAATCTGTATCCTATAGATTTCCAACATCTTTTAGATAGGAGTGGAAAGACCAGTGTTTAACTAGGGAGAGCATCTTGCCCCTTTATGCCTTTTTATTTGTTAACAATTTTTTAAAAATTATTTTTAATTGCAGCATTATAAATTTTGTAGGCTCTGTGAATTCTTGGAACCAAACAAGAGTCAATTCCACCCCGTGTCCTGCTGGACTTCTTTGAACCCTGATGAACAATGATATAAGTTGTAGGAACCACTTTATAAGGTCCAGAACTCAGGAACTTTCTGTATTTGTGTTTCATTTTCTGGTATCTCTGAGCTTTGGGAAGCAGAAGATTCCTGACTTTTTAAAAAGATGAATTAGAGGAATGTGTATCAAAATAATAATCTTTTCATCTTTTCAGCTTTACAGAGTTTAAGTTTGTGCAGACTGTCTTAGTTGGACACCGGTAGAGCCAGTTACAAGACTGTTTAAAGAGAAAAACCCAAATTAAATAGAATCTCAGAACTTTGGCTTACAAAAAGAGTGTAAATTTACATCAGGAAGAGGGTCTTGCCCTATTCTATTATTTGGTGTTTAAATTATAGCACACTTGTCTCTTAGCCTTGACAGCTATGTCTGCATTTGGGAGGGAGAGCATCTGCAGACAAATCAATGCCTTGGAACAGATGTCCATGGTGTACATGGCTCGAGTGTTTCACTGTGGATGTTGTATGGACCCATAGACTTAACATGCTTTAGTAGCACATCTTCTGGTTTAGGTGCATGAGAGAGAATTCAGTTCTTCTGCCCTGAGTCTGCTTTGTGGCAGGAACCAAAGGACAGCAAATGAAGATGACTAAAAGACTTGTTTCAGCACGATACATGCTGATTAGCATTAAAATGTTAGACCCACTCAAACTAGTTGGAAAAGGCGAAGACCTTTCCTTTCAGTCGTCTCTACAAGTAACCAGGTTCCTTTAAACTGCAGACTGGTGGTTTTAGGGTAAAATTGAAACTACTTAGGTTGAGAATTGATTTTTTTTTTTTTTTTTTTTTTTAAATTTTTCTCTGCCTTTTTCTGCTGGGCTTTCTTGAATTTAGAAGGTGATGGTCTGTCTTTCCACTGCCAGAGCTGTTGACTGATTGCTGAGGAGCAAGTTGAGCAGAGTAAGATGAAAGAAATGGCAAACAACCAGATGTGAGTTGGGAACTCACCTCTGCTGAACTTGTTCTTTTGCAGAAGACTATCTGAGCTGCTGTGTGGACGAGGTTCTATACTGCTGTTAAAGTTCTATCACCACGTACTCTCCACTGGCCCTTTAATTTTTCTTCCTAGTTCTCTGGCTGATGTGAGGGGGTTGATTCTGAGCAACTTCTCTGGTTCTCACATACCTTTGAAGCAGCAAATCTCTATTTTCCCTATGAACGCAAAGCTGGAGCCTGCTTCTTCCAAGCTTTTTCTTCAGCTGATAGGGAGTAACTGTGTAGCAGTGACACATGCCAGGGTGTTTGGCTGCTGCTGAAGGTAAAGCTTGCAGGCAGCTATCTCCTTGGGGGTGCTGTGAACTGAGTTTGAGAAAACACAAAAATACTGCAGGTATTGAAGTCTCTTACTTTCTAAGTGCAATTTGTGATATGTTATTTTTTTTAAAGTTAAAACACCTGTATGAACTCCAAACTCAGTGATGTGAGTGAATACAAGTGCTCTCCTCCAAAGTGACTGAGCTCACACTGTCTGTGGTATGGCCTCACCATATGAGTTTTTAAAGAGTCAACCGAATTGTACTTAGGGGAGTGTGACAGATATTCTTCCAGACATGAGCCAGTGAGTGGTGAATTCTTACATGGATTCATTCATTAAAGTGCTATCATGTTGCAGTTAAGACCTTTTGTCAGCATGCTTTTTAGTAGTGCTTTCTTTTCCCATTTTTGAGGAAGGGTTGTGTATGAATTTTTTGTCCATCTCCTTATTTGCTCGCTTGCCAATAAATGGAGCACTAAGTCATCACAGCTCTCAAATGTTACATGTCAGAGTGAATTTTATACGAATGTGGAATGGAATAGCTGTAACCTGGGGCCTTGCAAGTCTGTTCCCAAGAAGGGAGATCCCTGATAGATGGCCCAGCCAGAGGGAGGAGGTATAGCTCTCAACTCATGGATTCTGCTACGTATTTATGTTTTAATCAGCAACTGCTGTGTGGGCTTAGGAAGATAGGGAGGCTACAGTTCCTGTAGTCTCTCTGAGTTAATGAAATAAGGATGTATGTTTAGAAATACTTGTTTATTTGTACACTCCCGTGTAGCTCTTAAACTCATTCATGGAACAGAGAGGGTCAGAAAAGCCATAGGCAAAACCTTCTTTCAGCAATACCAATATAGCTCCAGCAACTGCTTTCCCAGCAAGGGGGTTTAGAAGGCTGTGGTGGGAGGAAAGCTAGTCCTGCTGCTAGTTTAAACTCAAAGAAGCAAAAAGGAAGAGAAAACAGTTTATCTGAGGCCATACAGCCAGACTGTGGCCTGGTGTACACTTGCAACTGCTGTGTTCACTTTGCCTTTTTCGACCTTTCTTGAATGCCTGGGCTAAGTTCACCTCTTTGCATTGAGACTATGGGTTTGAAGGCAGCAGCAGGATGTCAGTGTTGATAACTCGTTGCTTGGCTCTTTCTGAAGAATGACCAGTTATCCCCATGTGTCCAGAGAAGCAGGTAACTCAGTCTAGAAAACCTTGTACTGGGTGATTTCCTGAATCACTGAATCCTAGTGGAAAAAATTCCTCAGAATATTACTACTGTCTCTCTATGGAAAAATCACAGTCTTCCCTTCTGTCTCTCTCTTTTTTTTTTTAATTGGTATTTTTATTTTACAACTACATCTTTCCAATTCTTTTCCTGCCCCATGAGAAACTCTGGGGGTCGTGCCGCTGCCTAATCCTGCCTTTCCTAGAGATTGTTAGAGGTAGCATTTTCAGGATCTTGGTTCCTCTTGCTCCTTCTGCTAACAGAACAGTGCTTTGCAGGGCCATTATAGGGAGCTTTTTCATCTTAACATCCACTGGGTATTACTCAGGCATTTCCTAGCTTTCTGCTTTTAGCCAGAGTGTTCAGCAGAGATGGTCTTTCCTTTGAAGAAATAAAGAATTCCTTGTTCTGGGTTATGGGTGTGAAATAAGGATATTAAGTGTTGGGCATGGCGTTTGCCTACCCCAGCAGATTGCTTCCAGTAGGTCATTGTGGCATTACAGCACCAGCACAACATATATTGCGGCATCACATGGAAGGAGAGCTTGATGCTGGTCTTTAAAGGATTTGCAAAAGAAAAAGAAAGGTGTATTTAAACTTACTGTGCAGTCAATATTGCCTTTACCTTATTTGTTTTAGATTTCAGTGCATAATTGTAAGGTTATTTAATTGCTTAAACAATTATTTGCTGGTCACCTTTAGCATACTACTGTTCTTTCGCAGTTGAGAGGCTAAATACCATTACCTTTCACTAGTACATATTTCCACCACCTCACCCCCCCGCCCCCCGCCATGAAATGCTAAAAACACTTCTACAAAAGGGCACCTGGGAGCACATAAAGGCATTTATTATTCAGATCTATTTTTAACCAACTAATACTCTCTTAAAAAAAAAAAAAGCTCCTCTTAACTTTTTCAAACTGTCCACCTTGAAAGAACTTTATTTTTTACATTGTGTATTAAATTTATTCTGGGAAAAGTTGTGACAGCTTCTTGACAGCCAACCATGCAATTAACTTATTCCTTGAACTACCTAAGGTGGGTGCAGTTTCCAACTTAGTCATCTTCTCAGATAATATGGTTTCTACTTGAGAGTTAACTGGTTCAAATTTATTGTATTTTGAAAGGGATTTGAGATCTGGTATGTTTCTTCTCTTCTGGTCAGTGAGTTTATCAATATGAATGTCTTCTGACAGAGTTAAATAAATTGAAGGTGTCCTCACTGAGAATCCATGGACTATTTTCAAAAAAGTGGTGAAGCTGAAAACCCCCTCATTCTCCTGCGTGAGACACAAAGCCTTGTGCTGGAGCTCTGAGTGCTGAGGTCAGTCCTGGCCTTATTAAAGTCAGTGGCAACATTCCCATTGACTTCAGTGGAGCCAGAATTTCACCCTTTATTTTTATAATTCCTTAAGGGGATCTTTGGGGAGGGGAAGCAGGAAAGTACGACTTTAATGCTAGCAAAAGGAGCCTGGATTCATACATAGGGCTCAGCAGATGATGGAAAGTCTGACCCATTCAAAATGGTGTCTGAGGTAGGGCATGGAGTCAAGCTACTTGCTGATGGGGCTCTGTGCAGAAGGTTGTCAGAGGGGAATGGCTTAAGGAAGACAGGATAATCAGGGGGGTGGTGCTGGCATATTTAGAACATATGGGTTTTGATGTAGATTATAGGAAAAGAATAAGGAGTCGTCAAACAACACAAAACAAAAAAAAAACAAAACAGAAAACCCATAATGGTCTGAAAAGGAACAGAAACTTGGAGTGGATGTAACACTGGATATAGTTCTGTTCATAAACAGTGATTTTAAAAGTGCAAGGAAAAGGTAAAAATAAGTAAGTGCAGATGAAAGTATAATTTGGAGGTGTGCAGATCATGCTGTGGAGCCGATCTGCTTGATATTTGGAAATACCTGGGCTGAAATTCTCAAAATATGGAATTATATGCAAATCCATTGTGTGACTTCCTTATATTTGCCAGGTAGTGCAATGTGCCAATCTCAGTATGCAGTCTTTTTATTCCCTGAAATTCAAGACTGGACTATGCAAACATATAAATGGGATTAATGAATGCAGCTCATTACCGGCTCTTGATTGAGACCACACATGATGATAATCAATCACTTTGGAGTGCTAATGGCTTTGGGTGACTGACCCCTAACCTAGTCTTTGATGGTCATCTTGTCAGGGACACTGAGCAGAGAGCTCTGGACAGCGTCCACTGCTCTGTAAAGCAGTCCAAGAAACCCTGGCCAGATGCATGCGTTGACTAGATAAATGATGTATGCTCTGCAGTACAAATTGCCTCTGCGCTGAGCTTTTTCTTCCTGTGGCGACAGAAGACCAACTTAGGTTGTGCCAAGGAGATTTTGATGAGGAGGTCCTGTGAAGAAAGAGATAGGAATTGCGTAAAGGAAGGGGTGTTGGGATAAAAGTCCAGCTGAATTTCCATCAGTAACAGGGTCTGGTGGAGGTGTTGGTGAATTATTTCAGATGGCAGTTCCTTGGTGTCATACTGAGGAAGGATGGTGGTCAAAACTACTGAATGCTGTAGCCCTGTCTCTCCAGTGTGTATGTCCTGGGGTGGCTTAATGGTGTGAGCTGTGTGTTGGGGAGCACTGAGAGGTGCCACAGATTTGTCAAGCTTTGCTGAAGAGTCAGCCTTACTGCAGGCATGGTTGGGCAAATAAAATGCAGGCACTGTCTCCATCTTCTGTAGACTTCTGGAGAATGGCATACATTTCCATCTTGTCCTACTTCCCGAACATAATTCATTTTTAATTACATCAAGACTGCCAATAAAAAAGCTTCCTGAAAATATCTGTTCCCTTTAGATTTGATAAATCCTAATGACTGGTTTCAATTTGCTGTAATAAAAATTAGCAGATGGGATATCTTTTGCTGTCCCAGACAGTAATCTAAGTAAGATAATTTAGATGGCACCTCATGTGAAGCAGAATGGTGCTGGACTTGGAGAGAAAGGAGAAGTAACTGTGAAGAAGGGTTTGCAACAGAAGCCTATGGTGGTCCTTCTCATCCAAGGAGGAGGGTGTAGAGCAGCTACTGCAGGGAATTCAAGCCTTGTTTTGCAGCTGAGGGTTCCCTGTTTCTCCTACACATTAACCCTGATTTCTGTGCTGGTCAATTCTGCAGTAGCCAAGGGTGAGCCAGATTTCCCCTCCTCCCTCCACCTCGGCCCCAAAATATAGAGCCTTTTGTTTGGACTAAAAATTACAAATTCAAGTGGTTCATTTTTGAATAGTGAGATAAATTAAAAACATCTGGTCCTGGAATGGTTGAAAAGAGTCGGGTTCCTAGAGCATTTGTATTCATGGCTGAAGGTAGGTTTATGGAGAGTCCCCTGAATGCAGGTCTGTTGTATTGCAGAAGGTAGGGTGTCCAGAGTAACAGCCAGTGCTTTGTAGCAGTTGCCTGTTACCTGCTGAGACAGTATTATTGTTTAGTTGTATCACTTACTTCTTATTATCTGTCCATTTGCCTCTGTTTGTTGTTTTGTCATAAATAATAAGAACCACAAAGCAGACTGGACTGGAGTACCTTAGCTGGCATGTCAAGGTCGGGAGACATGAACCCTACCCTGGGAGTTTTGAGTCAGATGGTGTGATTGTAGGAAAGCATGTATCCTACAAAAGTCCAGGCTAAACATGAATTCACCTTGTGAGGTATGATACCCCCAGAATTAAATGCAACCCTGCTCACCTGATGTCATTTCCTAATGATATCTGATTCATGTTGGCATCAGTCTTTGGGGAGATATTTATCCTGGATGAGAGCATGGAGCCCTGAACTTTGGGGCTTTGCAGAATGGAATGCTTACCAGTGAGAAACAGGTCAAAGCCTAGCAGCTGCTCCGGACTCGGAGAGCAACACAGGGAATGAGGGTGTCTACTTTTGGAGAACTGACAGCAGCAGGCCCTGAATCTAGTTCCCACAGCAGATAATTTGTCTCTGCACTTAAAGCATCAATTCTACTGGGACGATGTCACAAAGGTATAGAAATTCAGACTGGTGTGCCCACAAACCCCGCCTTTTTCCTCCAGTGCTGCTCTTCTAATGAACATACCACCTTACCTACCTTCCTGCGTTCTCTCCCATCTCTGCATGTTCCTCCAGGACCGTCTCTATTCTAGATCCCAAATCCAGGTGCTCTGTGTGATCATCAGGGGCTGGATATGTTGGCTTACACCTTAGAAAATAGGTTTATGCTGCTAAGAGTGGTTATACTTAGCATAGGCTATGAACCTCCGGTCTGGAAGGGTTAGGAGCTAGGTTTTTAAATTCTTGCTCACGTTCAATAGTATGAAATAATTTTGGAGGGTGGAGGTCGTGGCTACAATGTAGAGAGAGGCAAGAGGAGGATTGATGGAAGAATTGCTCTGTCTTGGTATTGGCAATTCTCCCTTTGGTCTCTCCTATAATATTTTGACATTTTGGATCAGTTTTAGCCTATTTAAGAGATGTCTGAAAGGGGACGCTGAGGTTGTATGTTCAAGGCAGTAAGTATTGTGATATCATGATTAGGGCAGAACAGGAACTAGTGTGTCTGCATATAATTATGAAGCAGTATGGAGCGTGCAATGCAGAAAAGGCTATTCCCAAAACAACTATATTACTTATATCTCGTGGATTTCATGCCTTTGATATTGCTTTGGCTATCTCTTACTCTGGGTTTCCTTCAGCAATAGGGTTGGATGTTCAGTTTTGACAAGTGGCCAGACGTTTTCAGTTGTCTTGGAAAGGTCATTGAAAGTTGGTCTGGCTATCTAACTGGAAATCTCATGACTCTGGGTCTTCTCAGGAGATTTCTTAGTCTTCAGGTTTTCACTTGGCCAGTTGAAAATGTTAACAGCTGCCTTTCTTTCACTACTTCTGGACCTAGACCAGACATAGAAATAGAGGCACGTGTGCTGCAAAAGACTGTAATTTTACTGTGTGATCCATAGAGTGAATTTGAGTGAGAAAAGGATCGTAGTTTGCCAATTTTATCTCATAATATTGGGCACTTCACTAAAATTGCAACCACAAAAGATGCATGGAAGTGAGAAAACTTCAGGATCTATTGAGGAAGAAAAAGTGGCACAGGTTGTTCACAGTCTTCTAGTTCAAAAGAAAAGAATTAAAATACGTGCATAAAGCAAAGAAAAAACCCCAAACCCAGACCCACTTAAGAGTCTTGTCCTAAAATAAAATCAGTTTGCAAGAACCTTTAAAGCAAATTAACAGTAGAATCAGGAGCTTACTGCGACAATGTAAAAAGATCACTATTTCTCCTATGAATCGGTAGCTTTATCAATTAGGTATTGTGGACTAATCAATCAGTAATGTATTGATTTGAAGAGCAGAAAGGAAAGACACAGGCTGAAAGTAGAGCTTTATGTATGGATTTTTTATTTTTTTTTTTAAATTGTAAGCAGGACAAACGAGGAAAAATCTTTAAGCACCGTCAATGTCTTGTTTTACACCTGGATTGAGAATTGAAGGTGGGGATTTGAGGGAAACTTCACTGCCCACACCTTAGAATAGCTTCATGAAGATAAGTGGGTAAGATTTTGATTAGGTTCTTTTACTGCCTTGGTTTTTTGCAAAGACCATGCATTTTTTATAGATTTCATTGAAAAGGGTGTAATTGAATCAGGCAAGAATCTCTTTGTGACTGTTGAAACCTGAAAAATATTCCCAACTCCTTGCTTGGCTGAAAGTTTTCAATGGAAACAAGGTTTTTCAGCAAAAAATGCAGATTTAGCTATGGTTAATAGTTTCACATATGTATGTAACTTTTGCCAAATTGTTCTTCTATTAAAACATAAAAAATCACCCAAATCAAGTAGATCTTGAAATCTAACAATTCAATGGGGTTTGCATTTCAAAATTGCCTCTTTAAAACACTTAAAAATTGAAATAAAGCAATCACTTCAGATCAAGTTAATGTTTAGTTTGGACCCAAACTAAGTAATTCAAATTTTCTACTTTGCTGGAATTTTTGAAAGACGTTTGGATTGGATAGATTCAAAACAATGCTCTCCAGTGTTTAGAGACTGCTGCAAAATCAAAATCAGTTATTTGCATAGTGCAGCTTCTGAATATGATCCTGGTCTTACTTAAGGTGATGGAAAACTCTGTGCTTTTTCTGCCACAACAGACAATATTTTGCATAAGTAGGACATCTTGCCTGTTTTCAGCAAGAAGACCCACAAAGTGGAATGCCAGCTTTTCCAGCTTATTGGGAATGGCCTTTCTTTGTTTCATGAGAGTAATTAATCTTTATCTAGCTCCGTGGTTCTGATGGGTTTGCTGATACAAATATTTCTCATTCAAGATGACGAGTGTTCGTGATGCCCAAAGTAGTCGCGTGTGTATATTTGTACTCTTCATGTGTTTATCTTCCTTAGTTGGATATCAGCCAGCATTGACATAAAATTGCAGTTTGCCATTGAGGTCAGCAGAGTAAGTACTGGTTTGCATCCAGCTTTAGCCATCCTGCTGTCTTACAGAGAATACTGTTTGGTTGTTACTCAAGCAGTCACCACCCTTATGGGAGAGCAAATTCATAAAACCCTTTTGCCTCCATTCAAGTATCTGCCATGATGCTTGGAGGGGTCTGCTGGGGCCTTCCGGAGGCAGGGAGATACCGTAGGGAGCAATTGCGGATACTTGCAATTTCTGCCTTGCTTGTCTTGCCAGTAAATGTCATTAAGACTTTTTTATGAAACAAGTTTAATTAATTCACTTGAATTTAATGGCCACGTTGCAATAGTCTGTCACCCATTTACAGCATTATTTTTTGAATGTACACAGCCCTTTTAAAAGATGAGAGCTGGCTTTGCTAGATCTAGTTGTCATTACGTTTAACTAGGTCTTTAATTATAACCAGATGGATGAATTATTTTAATCGCTGCTATATATCTTAACAGTAGTTTGTACATTGACACAAAGTTGAGAACATCAAACAGAAATTAAATGCTAGAGCAGGAAAGCTGCCAACCTCTAAGGGAAGCAGTTGATCAGAACCTGTCATCTTAAAAGGCTCAAAGAATGCAAAACAAACATTCAGGATTAGTATACTAAATATGGTTTATCAACCCCACTCTCTTCTCTGATAATTCACCTATATCATTTATTTTAATACTTTGCCGTGCATATCTCAGACTCTGTAATTAGAGAGCTTCAGGTATTCGCTTCTTCCTGCCTTTGAAATAGTTTGCTTTGAGGCTCTTCAGAGAAAAAGATATGATTATTACAAGGCTATTTGATGCACAGTACAAAAGGTTTTTCATGTAGAACCGTCCCTTTGTGTGTAACAATTGACTGGAGTTCACACTGGCACCTACCGTGGTTTCTGCTTTGCTGCTCAGCCTGATGGAAACCAAGGAAAGGGCTTCCAGGCTGAATTTGTGTTGATCTCAAGAATAAGAGACCACGGATAAAAGTTGGCTCCACACAAGCATTTTGCTGCCCACTAGTGCTTTATTTAAAGAGAGAGGGAAGGAACAGTTGGAGTGCTGGAAAGCTTTTGCATACCATGTGTCGTGAAAAACTTACTTGTACTGGGTCCTGTGCTGGGAGCACAAAGTGCTGGATAAGGTGGTAGGAAGCCTGAGCTTCCATACAGTGTCTGCAGGGGAATATCCCTCATCCTGTTGGGAAGAGGCTTAGATACTTTTCTTGTATTAGCCCCTCTTTACTGCTTCTCTGTGCAGTGCTGCAGTCTGTCTCTACATCTGCTGAGTGTGGTTAAGGTGTGAAGATGGGGAACGGTGCTAAACTGGGCACGTGTGGGTTTCTGGTACCGCAGCAGAGAGCAGCGATGTGCTGTGGTCCCCCGTGCCATGCACTGATGCCAGTTCGAGGGTCGGAAGCTGTTTGACACTGGATTTCTGCATCTACCCTCTTGCTGTAAGGAAAAAAAAAAAAAATAGGAAAGGGGGTTCAGGAAGTCTCAGTACTGACACCTTTTGAGTAAAGCCTCCAAAGAGAGTAGAATTAAAGTGATACCAAGTCATTTTGTGAGAAACACCCAGGGTGATTTTGTCTGTTTGATGTCTGATTATACAGCAATTACTTTCTAATTATGGTGTTGATTTGTATGAGATTATTGTGCTCTTGATCAAATACAAGTGCTGTGATAAAACCACTCCATTTGTTTGTTTTCTTGCCAAGTAATAATGATGTATTAAGTAGGATTATATTATCTTTTAAGAATGTTTTGCATTTATCAGCTATGGTCCAGCTATGGCCTTTATTGTTTAAAACAGTGAGCAGGTATCTGTAAAAATCAGTTATGTTATAATACTTTAGTTTCACTTTCTCTTGATTATGAATTATCTTACTCTGCTAAATAAAGCCAGTAATTTATACATTATGTAAAGCATTATTTGATATGTAAAAAAGCCCTCAATCTTAATATGCTTTTCACTCCATTAGAAATCTTGCTGCAGGAGTGATGTGGAGTTATTTTCAAAACCAGATGTTTTTTCTCCCCGCAAATATTTTTCCGTTAGAAATCTAGAATTTTAGACTTCCAAACTTCCATAGTTCCCCAACTTCCTCTAGGACTTGGGATGATTCTGTGAAAGTCAGTTCCAAAGGGCATTCCAGGGACTATAAATGCCTTGTAGATGTGCTGGTCAGACTCTCTGTGCCTAACTTCCCTGACTGGATAAGCTTATAAGGTGTTCAGGTGGTGTAAGTTTTGCAGGTGGGAGTCATAATTATATCTAAGATAGGTAAAATGCTCTTTTTACTTCACTTCGTTGTTGTTTCTGAACTTTTGACATGGCAATGATGGCTACAGTGGTATTTAGAAGGTATCAAGAGTGATGCTCTGTTGTGTAAATCACCGTGAAATACACCAGCAGAGTTCAGCTGGAGAGAACGGCAGCACGTGTGGGCAGAGGCGGCCGGGCCGATGCAGGGTGAGAGGAGGGGTGGAACACCCAAGCAGAATGACCAGGATGAACCTAGCAAATGTCATGTTAGTTATCTAAAAATTCATCTCTCTAATGGATAGTTCAAAAAAGCCCAGAGCCCAGCATGCAGGAACTTGCATCTTTGACAACTAACTCTTGAAAACTGAGAGCTGTTTGTCACCTGAACACTTGCCTTTCCAAAGAATCTTGCAAATGCTTTCTCTCGTTCAATTCTCCTTTTTCTGTTCTTGTAGTTTGTCTACGTTTGAAAGCAGAATGGGCTCAGACTTCCTTGCTTAGTTCTCAAACACTGGAGCAAATGTCACCTAGCTACTGGATATCTGAAAAGGAGAGGAGAGCTTGATGTGCTTCTACCTGCTGCCTCTCAGAAACCAGCAGGAGAGATGAGCAGAAATTGGAAATTCCATTCAGAGTTACATTTCAATATTTACTTTGACATTTACCTTCAGAGAACTGAAGACTAATGCAGGTTGGAAGCAGCCTCTGCATGTCATTGGGTTGACCCCTGTGCTCAGAGGAGGGCTACTTTCACAGTTAGATCTTTTCCATTTTGAGTCAGAGCAAGGAGTCAAACTTTATATACCTTTAAATCTGATATTATATGGATATAAAAGGAAGGGAATAAAAAGTTCAGAAAAAAACCTTTGATCTGGGAACGATGAAATATTCTTGATCAAAGTAGAATTCTGTTGACATTTCTAAATTGAGACACTTCATTAGAATCTGTTTGACAATAAACTGCATCTGCTTGAGCTACCATGGCCTCCTATCAGAGTGGTAGTTCCAGCTGCTGATGCTTCATTTTTCCTGGTGTGCCATGCTTCCTAAATTACACTTCTGACAATGTTCCTCCTTCTTCTCCACATGTCTTCTTCCATCCAACAGCTATACTATTTTTCCAAAATTAAATGTGTGCTCTTACCAGTCTCTAGCACTACTTTAATCTTTGATCTTTCATGGCTCTTCATGGCACAGTAGTTCCATATTCTCCTTCCTGCGTGCATGTGTGTGTATTGGCATTTCTGGACAGTCAAGGAGTTATCCTTTGCCTAAAGACTTCATTATTGTTTTAAGTGGACTTCTCTGCCCAAAGCCTGAGACTTTCATCAGCTGTTCTGACATCCTCTGTTAGATAACTGTGGTGGATGTTGAGGAGTTAGCCCTTTGTCTTGCATGAAAAGATGGCTATTTAATTGCTCATTGTACCCACAAGTATCTCTAACAGCAGGGAATACCCAGGTTAGACAGCTTCTGCCAGGGACAAGTACAGAAATGGACCAGGTGCAGGGATTTCCCATGTCAGACTTGGAAGCTGATTTCATCTGTGATGTTATTGATGCCACTGTTAAATAAAAGCAGCTTTGAGATTCCCTGTTTTTGCAGGCATTTATACTCGCTGTAATGAAGTGGTGCTTGCTGGAATCATGCAAAGGAAAAAAGGAGAGCCCTGTCTTTTTTACACTGCTTTTTGTGTGGTAGTCAGTGTATTGTAGTGCCCCAAAGGGAGGATTCTGCCTTAGCTCACCTAGAGAGTAGCATGTGAATTTACACCTCCAGGCCTCAGTGTCCCTGTTGAATGACGATGGCTTCCTTATGTCTTCTGTCCTGTTCCTCATTTAGCCATTCCTGGAACTGGCCAGATTTGCACGCTCGCAAGATGCATTAGGGCAGTGGGACAAAGGAGCTCCTCCTGTTAGCTTGGCCAAAAAAAGAAAGTCAAATAAAACCTCCATTCATGGGATGAAGGACGATGAAAGGCAGAGAGGAAAGATGACACAAAGCTGACAGCTATGGCACACGTCTCCTCTCTTAGCCAGGAAAGCTGACAAGTAGATTGCTCGGGACAGGCACTTACAGGTTACCCTGTCAGCTACTTTAATGCCTTGTCTTTTATCTGCCACCTTCATAGGGGAGAACAGAGAGAGCTTGTGCCCATCTGATGAACTGGTTCATACTGGCACATCATCAGCTTTAGCAGCACATGAACAGAATATCGTCCAAAAAGTGGCAGTTGGGTTACTGAAATCTTTCTCTTCTCTCTTCTTGCATACATGCATGCGTGAAGACACGTACCTGCCCAAGCAGCTGTATGCCCTTGAAAAGTCCTATTCATAGAAGTAAAATTCTTCCTCCCTTCAGAACTGGCTAGGTTTTTTGTTTTGTAAAGCCCCACTCCATTAGTCACTGCATAATAGTGTGACTTTATTTATGTAGGGTAATGGCTGCATTCGGCTCAGGCTGTTATGTGATTTCAGTTCTTTTGCCTTGCTTCAGTCTCTGCTGAAGACAAGGACACAGCAAGGACTGTGACTTCTTTCTCCTAAGAATTTATTTGTGCTTAATCTCAGAGCAAGGGAGAAAGACATGAAACTTCCTTTTGCCCATACCTGGTGGAGCAGCATGGTGTGGGGGAGAAACGTGTGATCTCAATAAATTCATCCTGGTGAAAACTGAAGTACAACTAAAAAGAACTTGCCTAAACAGCCTGAAATTCCAGCATTTCCTAACTTCAATTGGTTGATGTTGAATGTTGACTTAAGATGGGGTATGTGTTGGATGTGACACAGAAACCCTAACATTTAGTTTCAGGCTAATAATTGTCTTGTTTTGTAATTTGGCCATATGCAAATTTCCCCAGAAAGACCATTACCTCCTCTCTGCAATTTCATGTTATTTCTGACTGTGACCGTGATAGAGTTATTTGACCTGGTAGACATTCTCTCTTCTCATTTACAGAAATGACTTAATGATCTCTCTAAAAAGATTCAGCCTGAGATCAATATAAAGCTTGGAAATGATCAGCCTTAACAGCTGCAGCTGTTTCAGTCATACCTTGTTCTAAACCAGGATATGCCAGGTAACCTTACCTACTCTCTCCTTTAAAATGAACGGTTTAGTCCATTTCCTATTAGTGTTAGCAGTAAAGATGTCACTGCTTGTAATGAGAACAAGTAGAATTTACGACTCTGCAAGAGAAAAACCTTTAGTACATGTTATTTTGAGTAGAGGCAGGATTCAGTGATGCACAAGCCTGAAGTCTTTTGCCCGAGTGCAATCTAGTAAGGTAGACAATGATTGCGACTGCAGGTATTGTGTTAAAGTGCTACCTAGAACTTGACTGTAAGTCACACATTTGCACATTTCTATCCTTTTCCCATTGCAATTTAGAGGTTCAGCCTGTGGCAAGGCAGGAAATCAGGATTTTTAGCTGCATGAGTAGAACTAAGATAGATCCCTGTTGACTGTCAGGATGCTACAGATGTTAATAAAAATAAATGCTAAGTAGTGAGTCTTTCAGCAAACGTAGTAATTTCTTTAACACATCATCCTCTCCTCCTTTTCTTCTCCAGAACTGTGTAGTCAGTGTTTATAGAAAACTAAACATGCTGCGTGGTACAAAAGCTTAAAGATTAATTAGTAAACAATTATGATACGCTTTGAAGAGGAGAAGGGTTGAGTATGATTATGATAGAGATACATTTGTGGGCTATGGGCCATTCAGAGTATTGCCAGCAATTAAAGACATGTTCTCTACTGCTTCAGTAGCTCTCTTTTAATTAGCTTATATAAATGTATATATCTGCGGTATCATCGAGCAATTTTCTTGAGCATACAGGTTTTGTTGTTATAGATTATTTGAGATGATTACATACAATGCTTTTTGTGGTTGCTTATTAAATTAATTTAACTGCCTATATTCTCAATTGCTATAAATCATTGTCACTCCAGGCCAGGGAGCTGAGCTGATTCACACCAGGGAAAGCTGCATTCAGGGGGGGTTTCTGGATGTTGTGATCTTTTATCGTCAGTCAGTGGAGTGTGGTCAGGCCAAGGGACTGTGCCGCTTGGCACTTGAGAATGGAAAGGAAAAGGCACTTATTTCCCTTGAGGTCTCAGTACTATGTGCTTTCCAAGTGTCAATCATACTGATGAAGAATAACATTCATTTACTCATTTAAAACATTCAAAAGCAAAATAGATGGTCTGCATCTCAGGGAATCTTGGTTTCGGCTTCATCCCTTTTATTGCCCTGCTTGAGGAACTCATTCACAGCCCAAGGAAAATGATTTGTGTTTGGAGAACTTTAGTTGGTCAGGAGTGCTGATAAATAGTCAAAGCAAAGCCGTGCTGCGTGAGGAAAACAACGTATGGGCCAAACAAGGTGAAATGGAGAAAGAGAAGTTTTATCGGGAAGTCAAGGCTGGTAGGATCACACCTTTGAGAAACCTGGCTTTACTGGGTCTGTGGGGTAGATGCAACCTGTTTAGGAGAGAAAAGCAAGAATCCATTTATTCTAGCATTTATCAGGAAAAATGTGAGTCTCTGCCAAAGGGCAAGAATTTAGATGGCCTTGGCTGCAATAAGAATATATTGTTCCCGTTCAATAGAGAACAGAAACAAGGAGCTATGCTCACTCCAATGTCAGAAAAAAAAAAAATGTTTGTGTTCAGTACATTGGAGAAATGTCCAGAAATAGTTCACCTTAGTGAAAATATTACTTCTGGAATATTACCAAGGTCAGCAAGACCCTGACTTATCAATCCTGTTAATGTTCACATAAATTCAAGCTGTCAAACACTAACTTGTCCACCCAAGATATTATAAAAGACTTTCATCTATGTCTCCCTTCTCCGTATTTCTTTCCTTTTTTGCACATTTCTATCCTTTTCCCATTGCAATTTAGAGGTTCAGCCTGTGGCAAGGCAGGAATTCAAGGCTTTAGATTTTCTAGGCCTTAAATAAGGCAGAAAAGCTAGATTTTGCTACATCTTAAAATAACACGGGATTCCCAAAGTGTCCTCTGAGAGTATCTCCGTCTGTGAGAAGGATATCAGTGTCTTAACAATGAACCGTTGGATAACCCTCTGCTCTAGTTATTGTTCAAGGGCAAGTGCCAGGTTCTGCACTTGGGCCACAATAACCCCGTGCAGCGCTACAGACTTGGGGAAGTGTGGCTACAAAGCTACCTGGAAGAAAGAGACCTGGGGGTACTAATTGACAAGCAGCTGAATATGAGCTGGCAGTGTGCCCAGGTGGCCAAGAAAGCCAACGGCATTCTGGCTTGTATTAGAAATAGTATGACCAGCAGAAGTAGGGAGGTGATTGTGCCCCTGTACTCAGCACTGGTGAGGCCACACCTCAAGTATTGAGTCCAGTTTTGGGCACCTCAATACAAGAGAGATCTGGAGGTGCTGGAGCGAGTGCAGAGGAGGGCAACAAACTGGTGAAGGGCCTGGAAAATAAATCTTATGAAGAGAGGCTGAAGGAGCTGGGACTGTTTAGTACGAGGAAGAGGAGGCTGAGGGGAGACCTCATCACTCTCTACAACTACTTGAAAGGACACTGTAGAGAGGTTGGTGCTGGTCTCTTCTCACAGGTAATTAATGACAGAACGAGAGGGAATGGCTTAGACTGAACATTAGGAAAGAATTCTTCACAGAAAGAGTGGTCGGGCATTGGAATAGGCTGCCCAGGGAGGTGGTTGAGTCACCATCCCTGGATGTGTTTAAGAGCCGTTTAGATGTGGTGTTGGGGGATATGGTGTAGGGGAGGACTTTGTAGATTAGGGTAGATGGTTGGACTCGATGATCCCAAGGGTCTCTTCCAACCTAGACGATTCTGTGATTCTGTGATTCTAGTGAGGAATGGCAATGGGTGAGGATTCAGCATATGGGATGTAATTCTCCATCAGAGTTTGGTTCTGCAAGGGGCTGAACAGCTTGCCTCTGACTTAGCAAAGCAAGTTCATGCTTGTTTAAAATGTGTATAACCCGTGTAGATAAAGGAAACTGTCTCCATAGGCTCAAAAAAATTGAATTTGGTCAGAATAACTAGTGAGAACCCAGTCAGGACAAGTCTGTTGCAGTTTCCCAGGGAACTCACTTATATCAGTGTGAAACACAGCATCAGTCCACTAACGCTGCCTATGCCTGGCTCACTCCTGCACCTGACAGATGCCCCTTATGCCACCAAGGGGAAGAATGGCAAAGGTGCTCCCTGTTCCTGTACGTGGGGTTGGGCAGTCGCTGCTCTACACTAGAGCATCCTCCAGACTGCTCTAAATTATGTCAGTGATGATGCACCGGTTTAGGCCTGTGGACCTTGGCCCCGTGGTCTCAGTGCCAGCCCCACCACAGCAGGAGTCTTCACTGCCTGTTTGCAAAGAGACTGAACAGGCACTTTGCTGCAGCAGACAAACTCTCTCAGTTAAAACTTTCCTATAAAAGTGCAGTGCACCAATGCAATACAGTCTGTTCTTCTCTTAAAGGTTCATGAAATGATTTGTGGAAGAGAGTAAACAACTTGCACTTTTCTTTCTTTGTTTCTCTCTGTCTGTTTCTTACTGCTTTAAAACAATAACTACATATATCAGAAAGACTGATAAGAGACAAGAAGCCTGGGGGTACTGGTGACATTTCACAGGATGAAGTTAAGAGATAGCTGACCTAATGTGACAAGTGTCTTTTTTCAAGTCTTTGCTAATAGCAGTAACCACTTAGACTCCTTAGGTGTGTGTCAAATGCCATGGGCAGTCAACTGAATCACGTCAAAAGGCTGCCTCTCATGACTAAATAGTCTCATATCAGCACAAAGCCCTGTAAATCCACCAGGTGGACTTTAATCATTTTGCTTTCAATGGATTTTGGTTAGCAAGAAGTGGCTGAGAGGCTAATATTTCATCCACTGGGGCTGCGAGTTTTTCATTACTGCTCAGTGATGCTGACTGTCCTTTTAGCTGTATGGTGTGGTTTGGGTTTCTGTTGCTTGTCCTTTGAGGACCGGAGCTGATAACAAAGCTGGAAGAATTTTCTGTTGATTTTCACTGGACTTCTTGACTAATACTGATTTCTGAAGCACCTTGTAGTTGAAATGCTGTTTGGAAGAGTCTGGGGGTAAAGTTTTCAAGCACTGGGCTGGGATTTACCATAGATTACAGCTGGGATCCTGTATCTGTGCTAATGTATTGACCTTGCAGTGAGAGAGCACTTACGACAGACACTAATGAATTTACACTTGTATGTCAATAACTCTCTGGGATGTTAAGCATGAGAGCTAAACCCAAGGTAGACTAGCAGACAGTTTGTTCCTGAGTATGATGATAAAGTCATCATATTGTCATTCTTTTATTTTCTGTGCTCAGATTCAATTAGACAATCCTAGATAAGGTTTCCATTTTTCATGGTGCCTTATAAATGCAGACCAAGAGAGTCCAAATTGATTTAGTCTATTTGTGTTAACAAGAAGTACGTAAGACAGACAGGTGTTATTTTAGGAGCAGAAAGGAACTAGCATTAAAAAAAAGGAGAGTAAAGTGAAATTTCCAGTTGCTGTTCAGGATTATGCTTAAAAATGAATACAGCAAGCGATTGTGAAAAGTTGGAAATGCCTTTAAAAAAACTCTGCAGTATAAACATTCATATGTCTTGGATATTAATATAACTGTTATGGAAAATCATTCCTCTACCACTTTCCCCTTTTCCTCTCTCAGTTTCCAGTCTTTTACCTATTGGTCTCCAGCGTTTGCAACTTCCCCTACAAGAGGAATGATGCTCTTTCCGGTAATGTCTAAAGCAGGAGAACCCTGAGTTGTTTTTGGCTGTTCCCCAGAAGACAGTAAGTCACAAAATGTGGCCAGAAAAGTCAGCATGAGTTCCTATGAACACTGCTGTACCCCCTCTTATCCTGGAGGCTTTCTTAAACATTGACACTCACTCTGCATCTTCATTTCTCCTAGAATTGGTATTTCATCTCTTGAATGAGAGGTCCAGAGAGGTGATCCTGCCGCTTTGCTCTGGTGAGACCTCACCTGGAGTATTGTGTGCAGGTCTGGAGCCCTCAATATAAGAAGGACATGGACCTGATGGAGAGGGTCCAGAGGAGGGCCATGAGGATGATCAGGGGGGTGGAGCACCTCTGCTACAAGGACAGGCTGAGGGAGCTGGGGTTGTTCAGCCTGAAGAAGAGGAGGCTTTGGGGAGACCTAATAGCAGCCTTCCAGTACCTGAAGGGAGCCTACAGGAAGGCTGGGGAGAGCCTGTTTACAAAGGCCTGTAGTGACAGGACGAGGGGCAATGGCTTTAAGCTAGAGGGGAGCAGATTTAGATTGGAGATTAGGAGAAGGTTCTTTACTGTGAGGGCGGTGGAGCACTGGAACAGGTTGCCCAGGGAGGTGGTTGAGGCCCCTTCCCTGGAGATATTCAAGGTGAGGCTCGATGAGGCCCTAGGCAACCTGGTCTAGTTGGGGGTGTCCCTGCTGACTGCGGGGAGGTGGGACTAGATGACCTTTGGAGGTCCCTTCTGGCCTGGACAATTCTATGATTCTATGATTCACTCCAGAGGTCTGCCAAGTGCTCCCTCCTACAGCTTGTGGCCATGAGCTGCCTGGTCAAAGTCAAGTGTTTCTGTAGTCAGTGGAGCAGAAGAGAGCTTGAAAGGAGGAATTTGAAAGCTGCTGGTAGAATGGATTTATCTTGTTCAGAATGAATCACTTCCACGCTTGAGAAGCACTTTGCAAGAAAGCATGAAGGTGCTCATTTGGAGTAGTCATAAATGGGCACAAGGCTGTTCCCACCAGGCAATGGGAGCCAGAAGCTGTCTGTAAGTCTATGATAATGCAGGTAAGAATAGGCCAAGAGGAACCTGCAAATGGAGATAAATAGTCCGATACAGTGTAAGAGGAGGAATTAAGAGTTTGTCCATATTATTTTCTGTTGTTGGTGCAAATATTTGGGATTTCAGGCACTTGTGTGCTAAGTTTTAGTCAGTGCAGGCTTTTTTAAGGACTGTGACTTTTACTTAGTCTACTCTTTTTCTTTCCTCTTTTTTTTTTTTCTTAAGATTCATCATTAGAAAAACTTAAGTGCATGAACAGGGAAAAAAAAAACCCCTTCCTTTGACAAATTGGAAATCTCCAAAGACTTATAAGCCAGCATGAAAGATTGACTTAATGGAGCAATATATTTTTGATACAGCAAGGAGCCCCCCAATCCTCTGATTAGACTGATATATAGATTTTCTAGAGATTAGCAAAACCTGAAATGCATTAAAAAAAAAAGCCAGTGTGACAAAACAGTTTTGACAGCATAAATGAAACCTAAAGCAATGTAAAATGTAATTACTGCAGCTATCGCTGTGACCCGTCAGTATATGCTGCCTTGCTCTGGCCTCAAGAGACCTGGGCTTATTTTCCACCTATTTATTTTTCTGCATGTTTGGCAAGAATATTTTTAGTCTGTTCATTTACTTTTCTTTAGTACCCCTTTTCTGGTTCCTCTGTATTCCAACATGGGTTTTGATGAAAAGATTGAAAAAATAAATAAATAAGGGTTTGGAAGGTTATGATAAGGGTACAGGAAGTTCAAAGACAAACCGGAATCAATCCCTTACTGCGTTTTCACGTGCTTTGGTGGTAGGGCTGTACGATTACTTTATTTAACTTGCAGAGGTCCAGGAGAAGTGCTGGGTTTTGTTTACATTCCAGAGTAGAGGGGCCCTTGCTGGTATTAGGAATTCATAGTGGTAGGGCCTGTGGATCTATCTACTGACAGGCTGTTTCTAGTTTGTACAAACCAAGTGGCCGTGAGACAGGAGAGGAGGAAAAAGGCTTGGAAGTCCCAAGGTGACACAGAAGTGTATGAGTGTTGGGCCAGTGCTTTACCCTCCAGATAGCACTGCTTTCCCACATGAGGTGTCCTGGCATCAGCCATGCAGGCGTTGGGCATGTGACTCTACCTGCCAGTGCTTTCTTCTGTAAAGCTGATTCAGAATTGATTTATTTTTTTCTGAAGGTAACACGGTGGGTCTACTGAATATTGTATTTTATGTGTCATATTTATACCCAAAGAAGCAGTGCTGATTTGCTTCTCCCCATGCTGCCATGGTGAGGGAAAGATAATTGAAGACTTAGCATGATGGAAAGAGAGCTTGAATACAAAAGTCTGTATGTGTGGTTTTGTAATATTTTTTTTTTTCTTCCCTCTGCAAACTAAGATTTAATTGCTGTGATGTGACTGGAGGTGGCATTTATTACCTTAGGGATGATATGAAGGTCACAAATTTGCTATGAGGTAACTTACCTTGCATCAGTGAGGGGAATGAGTTTTTGATCCTTGAGTCACCTTGTCTGCCACCGTCACAGCAGAGAATGCTAACTAAATCAGTCAGCAGATAGCTCCAGATGCAAAAACATATCTTTAAAAATAACCCCAGGGTCAGTTATTTGGTGTTTTGGGGAGGGATTGTGGATGGAAATGTTATCGGGCTCTTGGACAGCATCTATCTGAGGTATTTGCGTGGCTTCCATTACCACTGGATCCGAGCAACCTTGTAATCCTCAGTGTGCTCGTCCCAGGGGCGCTCCTGCCAGGAGGCAGAGCGGTGCTGGTGGTGTCCCTCGGAGTGAGCCCCTGCCCCGTTGGCCCGAAGTCTGTGGGAGAGCGAGAGCTCACGGCCCCACGCTGGCCTGTGGTCAAGCATGCAGAAGTGCCCTCCGGCGAGGCAGCCAGCACAGCCCGGGGGGCTGTTCGCAGGGGCTGCGGGTCCTCTTGCTTGGGATTGAGATCAAGTTCTAAGAAAACTTCCAATTGCTCTAGTGGTATTAGCTATAAACTAAAACACAGGTTCCCCAGGCATTTTTTTTACCTCCGAAAGCTGTCAGCCCTCCGGTTTTCATGGGCCTTGCTTCCATGTCCATCCCGTTGTCATCATAACTGTTAATTAAAACTGCTATTCTGTGTGGCTTGCTAGTGGCATGTACAAAACTTGGTGCTGGTGATGTATCCTGTGATATTTTTAATGAGTTTCTTCGTGTTTCTCCAGATCACTTGTAACTTCTGGTGTAAATTTTGCAGGAAAGGGACCTCTCTTTGTGTCGGTAAATGGCACGATGGGTTTCCAATACTGATCTCAATAGGTTTATGATAATTTCTATAAGTGCTTTTACTGTAACATTTGGTTATGACTATAGTAAAATAAATGCCTTATCTCTTTTATGCAAAATCATTAATTTAATCGAACCCAAAGGTAATCAGAGCTCCCAGTAACTGGCAACACTAGCTGCATTTTGCATAGTTCTACATTTATGTATGTTAATAGTCAGAATGGGTTTATTGCTCTGGAATTTAATGCTTTTTAGACTTGCTAATCTCTCTAAAATCTATACATCAGTTTAATCAAAGGATTAAGGCTTCTTTAGTAAATCAAAAATATACTGCTCAATTAAGTCAATCTTTCACACCAGCTTATAAGTCTTTGGAGATTTTTACCTTGTAAAAGGAGATTTCTTAAGTAGGATTTGCACTTCTATAACAATGCAGGAAAACAGACAGAAATACAAAATAAATAGACATTACTATTAATAAGGCCCACAGAGAGAAGTAAGTTTTTTCTCACCAAAGTGTGTAACTTTGGAGATGCTGATGTTATGGGTGAGGTGCTCTGAATTCACAGGGACTCATGAACTTTCTCTGTATTTTTCTGCTGCATAGGTTTAGGCTGGTGAGATCTGACGCCAAATTAACACCAAACTTGATATATTCCCACAGAAACTTTATCTATGATAAGTTGTTACATCTGATACTTTTTGAATCATTGGTAATGTTGTTAGGAGGTGGGGAAAAAAAACCGTCTCAAGTTCTGAAAGATTTAGAAGTCCTCACACCTCCGGGCACAAACGCAGTATGCCAGTAACAAGGACTGGGCAGAAGTTTTCTGTATCGACAACTGTAACTCCAGAGTCACCAGTGGTGGGTTTTACTCGTGCGAGGATTCATGGGAGCTCATGATTGTCAGCACATTTATTTCCCCCAAACCTGTCAGGTGTAGGACAAGTTTGATTTCTTAACTTCACGGATAGAGAAGTAAGGCGCAGATCCCTGTGCATTTGTGGGTACCCATACACTTTAAAGCTTTCAGACAGAAGTGGCTTGCCCGAAGTCATATAGGAATGTGATAAAGTGGAGAACTGAACAGAGCTTTTCTGAGCCCCTGCGTAGCACCCAAACTTTGGGTCCACCAATTGCACCTTCCTGTGAAACAGCAGTTATAAGCTGTTCCTAGATACAGGCTGAAGTTGTTACACAAAGCGGGTGAAGTCAGTGGGGATCCTTTTCAGGGATGTCCATAGCCTACAGAGAAGTGAACGTTGGATTCTTTTAACCAAGGTCTTCCTTCAAGCAGCAATGCCACAATTCACCGTGTCGTTGGCATATATCAGGGTTGTTTTATTGTGCTTGTGCTGCAAAACAGATAATTCCTATTAGAAATGGCCAAGCTTCTGTAAACTGCCTTAGAGCTAAATTATTTATTTCACACATGTCTGGGAAGGAGAACAAAGAGCTAACCCCAATGTGTAGCAGCCTATATAAGAGTCATTTATTTGTGTTGTGTGCCAAAGCAGTGCTGTGTTAGATGGGGATGAGGTGACAATGTGTAAGTCAGCACACACAAACACAGTGTTGCTAAATTTGACCGTAATGCCTTAGGAAAATTAATTTGTTGTGTAGCCCCTGTGTAAAAATTATTATAGTAGTTGCAATAGCAAATGCAGTTGTTAAGGCCGAGTTCTAATCCCCACTCTTGGCTAATAACTTTTTGCTAATAACTTTCTCAAATTCTTTTTGCTCTGAAATTTTCCGTGCTTGGTGTTAGCCCTCAGGTGAATTTTTTGGAAAGTCTGAGAGGATTTTGAATTATGATAGCATGAATAAAATACATTTTTCCTCCTCATGTTTTAATGAAACTTTTGCATTCTGAAAAGTCTCTGAAGCTAGAAACTTCAGATTTTGTTTTGTAGCCCTGAGTAAGAAAAGAAAGCAGCGTAATTGATGTCTGCAGAATATCCTTGTTCATGGAGCTGTGAGAGTTGTGGTGACTGTGTGTGGTCACGGCAACTTTAAAGATGAAGGATGACATTCTCAAAAGTATCTAATGATTTAGGCCCTTTTCAAAAGCAACATTGACATTTTGGAGATTAAATGTCATAGAATCTTGTAGGATTGAGGCACCTGCATGCCTGCTGCTCTTGAAAGTAAAGGCTGTTTTAACAGAGCTGGGCAAGGAGCATTTCCCTTTTCATGAAGCGTGGGGTTATTTTGATCCCCACGTTGGATGAGGAACCTAGTAGTACACTACACCTACGCAGCTCCCGTGGTGTGCCACGCAGCTAGATCATGGTGTCGTGCTGGAAATGTGGGGTGAGGGATTTCCCCTTTGTGCAAGGGTAGGAGTCAGCAGCTACAATTCCTGTGAGGGTCTGTGTGCTTTAGGGACTGTAGTATTGATTAGACCCGGTTTGAAATATTATGTATTCCTGACAAAAAATTGAGCTACTTGGGTCCAATCTACACCTCTGAGCCAGAGGTTTGAAGCACTAATCTTAAATGTGATGAGTAAGTAAAACATAATTTTAAGCAAATCTTTATATGGGGAAGTGTTACAATCTATATCTGACTCCATTCTGTGTATACTATTAAACACAGTTTGTTTTTAATTTCAATGCTATCTTAAAGGGCTTCAGCTGGACTCCACTTGACCTTGCCTGTTAAAGCCCTTAGATGCCACCAATACCAGCAGCAAAGAATGTGCTGCTTCAGGGGCTCCTACAGACTATCCACAGCTGTTGGTCAAAAGTCTGAAAAGTCTTCTCCATGTTCCAGAAACGAATCTGTGATTAAGTACTGTCTGTGTCCTTTACTGTCTTTCATTGTCCTGTCCCTGTTTTGTTTTTAAGTGCTTTTCCAGTGGAGGTCTACTGGTGAACGTTCTTGGAGGAGCTGAATCTCCACCAATGTCTAAAGGAACTTGGCTACCAAATGCAAGATGCCTTTGTCTGTTAATGATGCCAAGGCGAAAGCTGCTAGAGTGAAAAATGTTTCATTTACTGGCACCTCCATCAGAGCTGCATTTGGTGTTGATTCCTAAAACATTGTACCTTTGCAATGAATGAAAGAAGTCATTGAGATTTTGCAGTTCTTAGAAATCCCTCTATGCTTTAAATAGTTGCAAAAATCAGTGCTAGAATAATATGAAAGCTGAGGAGTCCAAAGTTCAGGGCAAGGAGAGTCTGAAATACGTGGTTCGTATCACTAACTCAGCCATGGTACATATACACTGAGTGAGACTAGAAGGCATTTTCCAGTTCAGTTCTCCTTGTTAAATGTCATGTGTTACTGTTTATTATTTAATCTGTGCTTTATAATATAGAGGATGTATTATGTGGCTGAGTTAATACTGTGGCTGGAAAGTTAATTTTTGGATTTTTTTTGCACTTCTGGCTTTTTTTTTTTTTTGACTGGGATTTAGTGACAGCTTTTACATTGTCATCTATATCATATGCAGAAGAGTTGAATGGCTTCAATGCATGCCGGAGTGCCCACTCCAGGACAAGCAGAAACTAATTCTCCTCTGGAACACCCCGCAACTGAATCAGCCAAATGAGCCATTGAGTGGATTCGGTTCTTTTGTTTTCTCCCTCCTTTGCTGGGTGGCGAGGGTCAGCTTCATTTCACTTGCTGGAAGCAAGTTAAACACGATGGCTTCATTGATTCTGGCTACCCTGCTCCAGAATGAATGTTAATGTGCATCTCTCTCAAGTTGGTCTGGTGCCCACCGAACGGATGACAGGAAGTTTCCTGTCAGTTTTGGTGGGATTTGTAAAAATTTTTCCTCTGGATCAGTTTATGATCAGAAAGGTATTTTGGGGGAAGGGACTCCCACATTAATTGACTAACTCCTTGTGTTAGTAGGGTATAAGGAAAAAATCTATATTATCTGAAATTTTGTGACAATAAAAATTGAAGTGATTGAAAAGAGCTCATAAATAACAAATGTACTAATGTCAGCCACTGAGAGATGCAAAACACAGTGAACATTTGGACTGCTTTTTTAAAAATTTTTTTTACCAATGCCCATATCGCTTCCCTCTCAGCAATTTGTTCCTTTAAAGTGTTAGTATAGAACACCTTTCTTTCCTTGCATTTTTAGGACCCAGTATGTCATGCATGTTTTGGCTTTGAATTCCTGGGGGTTTTATTTTTCTTAGGACAATTTCCTCCAAGACCTTTGCGATGCATCTGGTATGCATCATAGCTGCCATGTGCTAAGCAGCTAAATTGCATTACCAATGGGAGGAATAATTATCAGCCTCAGATTATGGCATTATTAACGCCTTAATACTGATAACTCTTAGCAGTTCACAAGACCATCAAATGTTTTCTTTTTTATACTGCTGCAGATTTTTCAGAGAGCACTGGAGATAACATGACAGCCCAATAGAGTTTGATGTATGTGTCTGGAGAGGGGGAAGAAAAAAACAGTTGAGATCCCCCAGTCAAACCAATGTCTTTAATGGCTTCCCTAGATTAAAATAATCCCTATGGGAAATCCACTATGACAACAGTTCTTATACAGATTTTCTGATTTTCCAGTCACTGCTTCTGTGCCACAACCATTCTTTGAAACTGTTTATATTAGTGAAAGGCCACATTCTCAGAGACTTTTTTTTTTTAAAAGAATGTGTTTTAACTCCATTAAGAAGAGTTTGATGTTCTCACTTTCTTCCTTGGGCATTAGTGTGCCTATTAGTCCTGTACCTTCTGACTGTTTGACAATGTGAAGAAATGTAGAGGTCAGCTCTGACTCTCCTGTTAAAGGTCATCCTAGTGTTTGCACTGAAGTACAGTATTTATAACATGGGTGATTTCATGCATCAGCCCTTTAGGGGATTGAAGAATTAGGCTGCATGACAGAAGGCCAGGCAGTAACAATGCTGAAACACTAACTAGTGTTGATTTAAAATCAAAATGAGACTAGATTTGCAGTCTTGAAATCAGGCACACCGTTACTTCTATTTAGATGTAACTCCGATACAAATCTGACACTGAGCAAGCGCTTTTCAAAAACAAGACCAAGGCCAGAATCTTAAAATGGAGAGACATTTTAAAGAGCCCTGATTAATTCAGCCATTTCTTGTTGGCAGAAAAAGTTGTCATTTTCATAATTACAGGAATTTAAAGCTACTGGGGAAGCTCCAAATTATTGGGGGGGAGATTCATGAGAGAGAGCAAAAGACTGAAGTACTTCTGTGGGTGTCCACTGAGATCCAAGATCATGTTTGTAGCATCGTTGTACTTAACCTTTGTACCTTTGCTTCAGGTTATGTGATCAGCCAGAAAGCTTCACAGAATGTGAAGAAGGTTGTGGTATCATTTGCCTCCCTGCCACTAAAATACTGTTGGAACACATTGCTGTGGCCACAGCTCATAGATTGTCAAATTAAAAAGGAAGATTAGACTTCCCTCGCTCGCTACCAGTTCCACGGGGCTTCTAGCTGTTAGTTGGTCATTTATATAGCAGCTCCTCTTCTTCCCAGTTTGATGTGGTGGTTGCAGCAATCAGGCTGATTCATTTGTGTTCAAGACCTGTGTTTCTGTATAGTGAGTAGCTCTGAAGCACACTGTACAGTGTTTCTTAGTGTCTGTTGTTATTGTCTGGCTTGTCTACCTATTTTACTTCCTTGAAAGATTAATCCTTAGGTATGTCATGTGAAAAGCATCAATTTATTCCCAATTCAGAGCGGCATCTCTGGTACCACAGAAATGTTAGTGTTATATTGAGGTTTAGCTAGCAAAATGTCATTAAACACATTGTTAAAAATTCATGATCAAAGGATACATACTATGAGGTACTTTAGATATTCAGTAAGAAAAATAGTTCAACCTGAAGAAACAGAGAAGTGGTGGTGAGTGGTGCAGTACCATGAGGGCTGCCCAAACTGCTAACAGTGCCATGTCATCTCTAACCAGGACTGAAAGGTGTTCAAAAAGATAGAAATGTGGCTTTGTAGATTGTGATTAAGGTCTGTTCCCTGGAAATTTTACTAATGACTGTCTTTTAATTATACTCTGTGTTCTCCTACTGTTGCATCTTGGTGCTGGTGTTGGGCACGGTGCTGCCAAGGCTGAACAGCAGCATCTTCATGGCTTTGCAGATCAACTTTCCAGGCAGAGTATGGTCACGTTTTCTATGTCAAGCTCACTGACTAGGCATGTGTCCCCTCCTCCTCTGAATGGGCTTTACACAACAGCCCAGGGCCTCCTCACAATCTGTGCACTGCCAGGAACCAAGTCTGCTGGCAACCAGGAGCAGAGCTGCCTGGTGACATCTGCCCTGTCACTGTCTGCCACCGTGGGATGGAGATGGAAATGGGAGGGTCACGCTTAGTCCTGTGTCACTGTGCTCTTCTGGTCAAAGTGCCACTCTCAGTGAGCGATCCGCTGGCAGGAGTCCTGTTGCTGGTGGTGATGGGTGTGTGAAATGAAACCACCTTTGAGGGGTTAAGCTGAAGTTTGTTGTAACGCCTTGGAAGGAGAAAGTCAAAGTTAGCAAAATAGTTTTCAATCAGAGTGCTGGGCAGGGTTAGCTCTGGGTGTGCTGCCCTTTCTGCTCTGACCGCTGCCTGGGCAAGAGTTCAACTCTATGGCTATAATCTCAGGGGTGTTTACATGATAGCCTATAAAAACAATGTTGCTCCAGCAAATTTTCACACTTCAATTTGTTTTAAGAGTTAGAAAAAAAAAAAATTTCACGTTTCATAAATTCTTTTTCTCACAGACAGGTCTGCCTGAATGAAACAAGCAGCACCACAACTTTATTTTAAGCTGCTTTTCCTGTTTCCCACACATTGCAGTCAGCAACCTTTGCCCAGGGCAGGATGACCGTTGATTAATACAGAAGACTCGAGCCCTGCCTGTAAGCGGTAGGGATGCTCCAGCAAATAGGATATTTGTTCCACTTGCAGGCCAAGGAAAAAGGAATTTCTGGAATGATCTGGGTAAAAAAATAATTGTTTCTTTTGGCAGTCTCACTTGGACAGTCCTTGAGCTGTTGTGTGGTGGTTCTATTTACACCAAGAAGATTCAAGCAAACAGGCCGCCCTGGGCTATCAGGATGGCTTAAGTTTCCAACATATTTTTCCTGCGTATCAAAAGTTGGGATCTTTGCCATGCAATCATTTTACAGAACCGTGAGTGGAAAGCACTCCAGTCACTCCAGTTGTGGTCAGTCTGTTTTCTGAGTTCTCCAACTACTGCTTTTCAAGGAACGGTCAGTGCAGCCCCATATCAAATGAAATACCTCTAAGCTTGTCCTTTCTCAATCTAATTCTTTACAAACAACTGCCCCTTTTAATCTGTTTTTAGCACTTATGATGCTGTTATATTCATTTCATCATGGCCAGATTTCATCTGTATAACTACGTAGCAGTGACAAGGCTATACACCATAACAGTACTTGCAGTTTTCATTGCCCTCAGTGTTGTTCAGCAGAGATGCATGAGTCCTTTCATGCAATTCCTCCAGCATCTCCCTATCACTGCATGCCCATCTAGTTCATGCCTAGTGGTTTGGTGATTCCTTCTAGATTTATGGATTCTGGAGCAAATTGCTTGGAGAATAACATCTGCAGGGTTGTGAATGGTCATTGAGCATATTACAGTGTTTTCTTCCCTGTAAAATGCATTGCATCCAGGAGGATGACAGAGATTGAGGGAAATTAGCTTTGACTGAATTGGATGAAGCTGAAATAAAAGCAGGGGGATGGTGGAGCACTCAAGAGATCTTCCATCCACTGCAACACAGATGATGAAAGCTGAAATCTGCAGCTTGCTTTCTCTTTTGCAGTTAGTCATACACCCACACTGGTGAAAGGAAAAAGAAAGCCAATTTTTATCAATATTGTACGACCCAGTAGTGCTGGATGTATGTCCAGTGCTCCATGTCTTGGAGAGCCTGCCTACTTACAGGCAAGGTTGTCTCCTGTGTCTGTGTATCTCAACTGCCCTGTCTGCACGCCTGCTATGGCTTCAATGCCAGTATCTGGGAAGAAGTCTTTTGGTTGTCTTTTGTGTTGTGCTTGTGCTGTGGGAGTATTTTGACAGCTTTTTGGGCTTTCTTTTTGTTGTTACTGCTATGTTAAAATTAAAGGCCTATTTCCAGCTTGTTTGGGATAAGGCAATTTATATAGGTTGCCCTGAACAAGTCCTTCCTCTCTGCCCTTCCTCAGTCCTGAGTGCTCTTTTGTGGCTTTTAAGGCAGTTCAAGGTTTCTGTTTTAATTTCTTTTTGGAGCTGATAAAAATTCCTGTCTGTGACGCCTGAAGAGGGAACAAGTGATTAAAAGAAGATAAAACCTAGTAGCTACCTTCCATGGGAAATGTGGGAGAAAATGTTACAATATTTTTTTGAGTTTTGGGATATATCAACAGACACATCTATGGAGAGATTACAGTTCCAGGAATTGTCTCCAAACTTTGTTTACCAGTGAAATAGCAAAAGAGTTGTTCATATTGCCCATAAACAGGCTTCCGGTGCTTCAGACTGATGTTTGTTCGTTCTGTTTACACCGTGGTTAAAACAAAAATGAAAGTCTAAGATGTAAATCAGCTGATTAGTCTTGTTCGCTGTGTTCAGACTTGGATAGCAGAATCAGAGAGAGCACAGAGCGGTGCTTTGGACCTGTGCCTGGCTATTCCCAGCTCTGCTGTCCAGCCAGGGATGACCTTAGCTGAGCCATATTGCTCTGTGCCTCCGTTTGCATGTGTGTAAAAAGTTAGCCATGATCCCGACTTTCTTTTTTGAAAGTATTTTGAGCCCTGCTGCTGAGAAGAGCCAGATGCTCCTCTTCATGATTTACCCAGGTGCATGGGATAAAAGCAGGCTGCCTTGGAGGAACAGGCTCCCTTCTTTGGGAGCTCGGTGTTGCTGGAGGTGCATGATTGTCTGAAATGTTTACATCCTGGACTTCTAAAGTAATATCTGTAGGCCATCACTTTGGGTTGAAAATTGATTTTATTAGGTGAAAATGAACTGAAGAAATGAACTGCAAGCCACATTGCTGCACTTACAAAATGCGTTATCCAGTCTTATGTGCCCAGATGTAATGAATACGCAGAGACCACCTACTTTGAACACTCCTCTGATTTTCCAGTTTCTTTAAAGTCTAATAATATTGGCAATGCAGGATGAAAGCAATTGTGAAAAGTGAAAAAGTCCTTGTTTGCCTATCCTGTCATCTGGGGTCTGTTTCACTGAAGCTGAAAATGAAGGTAACTTGCCTTAATGCTGTAGGACAGCTTTTAGTCTAATTGAACCATGCATCGGCAAGAACCTAGTATTGAGCCTTCAGTCTTGGGTTAATCCCTTTTATTGGCTTGGGTGCAGGTTATCATCCCTTCTTATCAAACAAGGACCCCTTTCTTCTCGCTCAGGATCAGAACTAAAAGCCAGTTGAGAAAGAAATGACAAATTCAAAGCTTTAAGCCTCCCCCGCCCCGCCCCACCAAAAACCACCCTGTGCATCCACGAGGTGTTCTGCAACACACACACTTCAGCTGCAAGGCTTGGGTGCATTTTTGTTGCTAGGAAGCTCCCTTCCTCCATCCTTCCCTCCCTCCCCTTTCAGCTGTGATTTTTGTAGCAGCAGCTTCAAAGTGTGCAGACTTGGTTCAATTGTTTTGCCCAGCATTTGCCTATCAGCACGTCAGATTAAATTTATGGGCAGTTGACTAGTGCTTAGTATTTGAACACCTGCTTCAACCTCCTCTTCTGGCACAGCTTTTCGAGCGGAGGTATGTTAAAGTCACCAATAGCGAGTGTGTAGTGTGGGTCAGTAATATTTTTTAAGGAAAATTAAGATGGCTTTGGGGAAAAAATGATAAACAGTTCTTTTGTGTGAGGCAGCTGGTCAAACTCCAGGATCACAATTGTCCTTTCTGACCTTAAACTCTAGGAATCTGCTTAAACTAACCCGGCCAAAAATCCCCCACGCCTATTTGTGAACTGCTTTACCATGATTATAAGTCAAATCACCGAGAAGCAAATAAAAAGATGTACTCCGCATATTTTAAATACAGGCAAAGATTTTTAAATGAATTAATATGAAATCTTCAACAAAGACTATGGGATAAATGGGAAGCGCATATAGGATACTGGTATGAGAGTCACTTATTCTGACACCCTATTCTTTAAATGTAGTTTAAAATGACCAAAAAGTCCCACTTTTTTTTTCTCCGTCCTCAATGCCTGCCTTGGTCTTTTGAAAACAGTATTTTAACAGGTTTTATGACAATGGACAGGCAGAGAAGAGGAGGAGAAATTAGGCTTATTAAAGGTCGGGACAGTCTAGTAGTGGACATAATAAAATAAGATCTTTATAAAAAGGCCTGAAACCTTCCCGCTTCCGCACTAGAGTTTCTCGCACTTTCCTCTGAAACATCTGGTCAGTGACTCCCAGAAGCAGGATACTGAACTAGATGAACCATGGGTCTGATCCAGTTTGGCATTTTTGTTCCCCCTTGCACACTCCAAACTCCAGCAGTCAACAGCAATTTGAGGTGTGTGAGAAGTGTATGACCCAGCAATATTTCAATGCTGCTGAAAGAATCTGATCCTTTGTCTGTTTCTGGGATGTTCAGCCAAATTCTTCCCATCAGTTGTTGTATTGCCTTCAAGACGCTTTCCCTGCAGGCACCCTGAAAGAAGAGGTTGCAATGTCTTTAAATCTTTCTTTCCCTCCATATTGTTCTTTGGTAAAAGCATAACATGGCTGGGATCGGTTTTTCATACAAAACAGCACAATGCCTGCTGGCCTGGGTATCCAAAATATAGTTTTATTGTTGTGGAAAGGCCTTAATGAGGAAGAAAAAAACCCTATTTAATAAAGTGCATCAAGTGCCCTTGGGAAAAATTAGCACACAATGACTTCTTGTGCCGCCAATTGAAACAGCAGATTGGTGTAGCGATAGGCTTTACAGGAAATATTAAAAAAGCACAGATGGCTCAAGTTTACATGTTTACAGTGGAGCTGGAACAGCAGCTAAAACCTTCCAGTATAGTATAATTTACTAGAAGGTCATAGACCTAGTGGTTAAGAATGAACCTGAAGACTATTGTAAACACACTATTAGGGTTTGTAGAGGTTTAATCCAGCGTTTTTCATTCTTTTCTGCAATATTAGAAGCAATTGGCTGCAGCGTTAGTGTAAAGAGATACTTAAAGCATGGAAAAATGTGACATTCCATTGGCGAATGTGGAACTGAGCTGTTGCAGGGAGCTGGAAGAGGGTTATGCAACTGCTACTGTTACTATGTAATTAGAAGCTCTTTGGCACTAATCTATGATTTTGCTCACGATGTGATTAAAAAAAATACTGAAAAATGTAACTAGAAACAAGCTGCTTCAGCAATTATGAGTATCTGCTATGCCCCTACGAGTTCTGGTTCACAGCTCTGTGAGGAAGGCTGGCAGAGAGAGACAGTCAGGGGATCTGGGTTTAAGTCTTCCTAGTGCCACGAGTTTCCTGTAGGTGAAACCAGCTGGGATGTGTTCAAATTTAGGTACCTAATAAAATGCTGCTTTCTTTTTCTTTGAGTTTGTTGTTGGGACCAAGTAGAGATTGGACCACAGGAGGTAACAGGGCACTCGGCAAGGATGCTCCGAACTCCCTGGGCATACTTTTCATCATCTGTCTAATTGATAAATGTCACTTCTTTTACTTTTCCTGCTCTTTGTTCAGAGTGTCAGCTCTTCAGGACAGGGATTTTAACATCTAAAACTCAGACAAAAAAACGGATTTTAAGAAGGCCTGTTGCAGGCTGTAGTGTAAGATAATAAGGTGGGTTTACTAAATGGACAGGCGAGCCTTGCTAAAAAAGCTTGCTAAAAAACCTGCCTTTAGTAACAGGTGTTCTTTAAGTATGTGTTTTTTCCCCTATGGAAATCAGCAACCTTGGTCAATCGAGCATCTGTTTAACTTAATGACATTGCAATGTGGAACCACATTCTGCCTCCCCTGCAGTTTGAAATATTTGTCTACTTAAAAACAATAACTAACCCATAGAAATAGGACAAGCAGCTAATGTAGCCCAGACACTAAAAGTAAATCTGAAGTTGTCAAAAGCTCTGAACAGAAATATAATGAAATCTAGCGCATGTATTTCCATTCACAACCAGTTTTCAAAGCACTATGCAAATCAGTTCAGTATTGCCATCCTCTTCCAACAGATGGAGAGACTGCAGCACAAAGTGAAGTAGTTTGCTGGAAGAGTGATAAATTTTGTACTCAGAAATAGGTATCTTGATTTCCCAGTCAAATGTTCTGTCCTTTGCACTAGGACAGAACTGGGTTGTGCTCAGTGGAGTCTTTGCATTTTCGTGGGACAGTAGCTCAACTGGTGCAAACAAATGTCACCGATTCAAACAAGACATCGTTCCAGTTGCTGTCAGCCCAGGAGCAGCTGGGTTGTTTTTTAGTTTCTTTCCGTGTACATGAAAATGTGAATGGCATTATTTTTGTTTAACAAGCTCCTGTAATATCACTGGAATTGCTTGATAGTTAAGTCATGTTAAATTAAATCTGGCTGCTGCTGCCACGTCATCACAATCAACAGTACAATAGGTACATTATTAACTGAATATTTACTTTGCAGACAATTATCTTCCTCATCAGAAAGTTGACTTCACCCGGGAATGTTAAAATAGGTGAGTTGAAGCTGGAGTTCTCAGCTAATCTGGTGCTGATCTAGATGGCAATATCTCCATGTGAATTTCACCAAATGAAACCTGCATGACTCACCCTAGAAAAATCTCAACCAATAACATGAGCTCATTAAACACAAATCAATCACCACAGCAACTAAAAGCACAACATGGCAAGGAGTACTTCAGAAAAGAGGAAATTTGGGTGAAAGTGCCCACCATACCCAGCTTTTCAAGCAGAGCTCATGGTTGGTGATGATTAGAGGTTAGAGCCAGACGGTGAGGGTTGCTCCAGGACAGGGCCCATAGTGAGCATAGTGACTTTCTGAAAAATCCACGTTTTGTTCACTTCACAACCGTTTCCAGCTCCTTGCAGCAAAACTCATTTCAGGAGACAGAAATCTGGTAACAAGCCTTGCAGTTTATTATCTGGTGGCATTTTAAAGCTCTCTACTTCTCCACTGGAGACTGTGCATACAGAATCACAGAATCACAGAATCTTCTAGGTTGGAAGGGACCTTAAAGACTGTATCAAGATCTGAAAATATTTGTGTCCACATGCAAGAGAGAGAAGTGGAATATATCGTGTGGTTGCCCTCACCCAGGTCAGAAAGATGGAGTCCAATTCCAGGACCTGCAAGCTCAGGTTGAGAGCCAAACACCACCCTCTGATTATTGCAGCAAGGGTAGGGATCTGTGATGATGCTGAGCAGAAAAGGGAGACCTTTGGGTCTAGCTCAGCGCTGTCTTGGCCTCGTGCAGCCCTTCTGTGCCTGCCCTCAGCTTGTTCTGGGAATTCTGCCAACCAAAATTCCCTGCTCACTGTGTGAGTAGCTTCTTAAACATCTCAGCCTAATCTGGGGGTGTACTATGCCACCATTTCAATTAATGACCTTCTATGAATCCAAAGTTCAGGAGACATTTCAAGTTGAGTATCTTGAAGTGAAGTAGGCTTTGCTGTCTGGATGGTCCTTCTCTCAGTTGTGAGAATGATGGTGCATACACTGGAGAATGCTGTGAGCTGAAGCCGGGTGCTTTCTGGATCTTAGGGTCAATATCATCAGCACTGGTAATTTTGGCAACTCTCTGTTTTTGACAATTCAGTGAAAATTGCATTTTAGTTGATCTGCGTGGGATTTATTTCATTTACATTTGTGTGTGTATGAAAGAAGAAAAATAGCTCGATCTGCTGTGATTCTCCTGCTCACTTCTGACCTGGAGGGAGAAAAGTTTAATACCAAATTCATCTTGTAGGTGTCCCACGCGACCCAGCATGCCTCACCAATGTCTCATTGTGAGTCTGAGAGACCCATTTCCCAGTTAGTTTGGGTTCAGTTGCCAATGGCTAATGCTCACAATATGTCTGAGGTTAGAGAGCTTCCACACTGATGAATGCAATCCTAATGACTGAAGGAGAAGGAATACAGAGAAAAGATTCCTGCTCAAAAATCTGCAGCGAATGCTAGATGTCCTATTAATTGTGATGGGATCCAGATTGGATCATGCTGTGGCCAGTAGTAAGCAGTGATGAATTAATAATTTTGACAGTATCCCAGTTTACTAGGTCTTCATTTAAATGATGTGCACACACATACATATTTTTATACGCACGCACACTTATGTAAGCCTGTGACCCTGTTTTGCTTGGTAGCAGTAGCTTTAGTTTATAGAAAGAAATGCAGTGTATCAGACCCCGTCCGTCTCTAGATATGTATGTTTATATAGGCCAGGGTTCTGCATGATGTAGATCAGTGATAGCCATTAAATTTGGTGATGAATATTAGCTGAGGGTGGACTGTTTCTATTTACAGCACAAGCCCCGCTGTGTTTTATGTTTTGATAAGAACCTAAAATAAATTATAGGGAGGGGAACAGTTAAAGTGGCTCAGAATAGAGACTTCTTAAGCAGAAAATACTAGTGTTGGAAGTGCTTTAATTTCTGAGAAGAAAGTGTAACTACTGGGATTTAGAACTGACCTCAGCAAATTCAAATGAGAAGTAGAATATTGTTAAAATATAATGTTAGCTAGCGGGAGGTATAGCAGACTGTCAAGGGGAGGAGTGGATTCTCCATGTGAAATGGTTTCTTCTTCAAGAATGAATGCTTTTTCTTTTTTTTTTTTAATATACTGAAGTCAGACAAAAGCTAGTGCAATCCATGTAGAAAAACGCCTGTGTTAAACAAAA
Source organism: Tringa tobata (assembly GCA_033628505.1). NCBI lineage: Eukaryota > Metazoa > Chordata > Aves > Charadriiformes > Scolopacidae > Tringa > Tringa tobata. Next base: position 8,646,490 of record JAHREE010000280.1, read on the forward strand.
GGTCAGGACTAAATGGTCTAAATCTTCTCTTCTGGCCCGTAATCTGGCCTGTGAATCTTACTATGTGTTTATATAAGTCCCGGCACAATGAGTACTTGAGCTGAGCTGTGACTTTGTGGTATAATAATAATTAATAACAGAAATACACCATAATACATTTTGAAATACAAAGTGAAAGTTTGTCTTCATACATAAGCATCCAGAAAAATGTCTTTGTATTAGTTGTTGGTATGAATTCAAAATGAGGTAGGTAGCCTGCTATAAACCATTGGTGAGAAGTCTATTTCAGAAATAAAAGTCACTTTCATTCAATTTAGCTTAAGTTTGGAAGTGAAAGAAGAAAAAAAAATGAGGTCACAAACTCAGAAACGGTCTATTGTCACAAGGATTTAATACAATTTAAAATACCATTCCTATCTTCAAATTATACTTCAAATTAGTTTCCTCAAGTTGTCCCCATGTAGACAAGTCTGTGGTCATGATACTCCTGCTGATGCCTTTCAGAGTCTCCACACTGAAACTAATGTTTCCTCATCTCTTTTTGGTGATGATAACTCTTGTCCTTTATCTCCTAGATGACTGTTATGTTAAATGCAGAATATGTTAAATTGGATACCTCTCAGTTTGGATGAAATTTATTACTTCAGGGCTTAACATTTCATCTTGGCTTATGATTAGGAGAATGAATGGTGATAGAATGTTGTCTTCATTCTCCAGGAATGCCGAAGAGGTAAATACAGTGTCTTACTGAGCATGGTTTAGACCACACGAGTTGTTGGTCTTATATTTTTATGTTGGTCTGTATATTTTTTAGAGAAAGAAATCTACTTCTGGAAGCATACTTGTTAAATTAGGGAGAGAAGCATGGCAAAGGAGCACCAACACACGGTGGTCGAAAGGTCTAACCAGGCGTGACACTGCCTGGTCAGCACCCTTTGAATCTAATGTGGATGTTGGCTCCAGCAGGGTATAAGTGTTTGCAGGCATAGGTTTGATGACTTAAGGTTGTTCTACTGACGTTTAAAATTCAAATTCTCTTTCTGTCCTAAACTTCCCATGTGACATCACAGATGTTAAGCCTGCCCAAATCCTGCTAAAATTCAGAAGAAATTGTTTGCTACACCTATGAATATTGTTTTGGACAGAGGAGATGATCTCTCACTGTGTGTCTATGCAATACATAAAAGAATCAGAGAAAAAAAGAGGGATTCTTGAGGTGATGTGCATACCTTTTACAGCTCTTAATACTTGTGTCTGCCATTGTCTAAGGAAAGTATCTGCCTAAAAATCTGTGAGAATAAATACATCTTGTCAGGAAATGAGAGGACTTTTGTTTTCCTTTTTATTTAGTTGAGCCAAACTCCATACTAGCTTCAGAGAAATTATGCTGGGAACAGAACTATTCCAGTGAATGCAAATGGCTTATACTGGTGGACTGTGATACCTGTGAATTTCTGCCTGCTTTCTAAAGTAGTCAAGTGTCTTCAGCTTTCGGAAGCTGATTCTTTTACTAGCATTTTATGCAAAGATGTTGAAACATCACCTTAAATACTTGATGGTCAGAAAATGTCATCTGTTGTTCTGGCCCCTGGTTTGAACTGTGTTATATTACCTCACTAGATTATATTTCAGTACTTTCTTTAGAAGAAGTCATGTTAACTTGCCTCAAGAGACTGGAAAATTCAAGAATAAAAATCCACCAAGACTGTTTAATGTGAAGACACCATCTGTGGCTCAGGAAATTCACAAATCGCAAATCCACAGATGCTGGGAGAGTATTAGGGATAAATATCACTGCATATGTACCCTGGCTATTTTATGGTTCTCTAGGTACCTGCTAGTGGTCAGAGACAGAATCAGAGGTTAGATGGACTTTCGATGGGGCTTGTTACGCTGTTCTTATGCTGCAGTCTGCTTCAACCTCCACATCAACTTCGAGTGGACACTCATGGTACTCTGTTTTCCCATAAATGCTTATATATAAATGGTGATAGCGTTGCGGTCATTATTTTTACTTTTATGATCTGCCCCTGCAGTCCCCACTGAGATCTGTACCAGGTGCTGTACAAGTCTTTGCAACAACAGGCTTTGAGCCAAAGGGTGGGGTTTTCATCTTAATTGGAAGATTTGAGAGGAGAAGTGCTTGCTCCACTAAATCCCTAAGACACTCATAAATCTCTCTTTCCCAATAGACAAGGCAGACGTACAGTGGGAAAGGAAAACAAATGAAAACAGGAGTGAAGGGATTTACCTGGTGCACAAAGCAGTTCTTGGCACAGCCAAGCATAGAGTTCAGGTTTTTTTAGCCTTAGCCTGCTGTCCTGTGCAGTGGCGATTCCCCCACTCCCCCACCATCCGTTCATGAAAGTGCTGCTGTAAAACAAAAACATTTAAAGCTTTGATTCAAATGCTTCCTCTTTCCAAGCACCAGGTGATGAATCAGAAGAGTAAATTGTCATTTCCATCCCTAAACCCTACATGTTCTGGCAGTTCCAATATGAAAGACAATAGCTTAGGACAAGTAGTTGCAGTGATTCCCATTCTTGACCACTTTTCATCACTTTGGTGATCAGAGATTCTCTCTTTAACCCTGGCTCAGCCCCTGAATATTCCCTGCTCTTTATAACAGTGTTCATTTCTTGCTGAAGCTGCTTTGAAGGCATGATTGAGTTAAATCACCTATAAATCCTACTTGACACAGTATCTGTTTCAAGGTAGTGAAATATACACTTAACAAAATCGTTCTGAATCATTAGCTGGTGCTGGGAGAGAGGAAGTATTTCAATCAAAGCTTACAAGCATTTTGTCTTACATTAGCTTTTTGACAAGACCCCAGGGGGCCAACTTTTGTCTTGTTAGTGTCAGATCTATCACATGGTATTCAGAAGTCAGGATGAAAAATTCACTTATAAGAAAGATTTATCAGAAATCATAGATACAATGGAATAGATGAAATTGGAGACATTTAGTACAGGTAAGTAATGGCCAGATACATAGCTCCAGGCAGGAAGATCTTAGTCTGTATACGTTGACCATATGTAGCAGAAGTAGACGTGTAATTTGCAAGAGTTACCAGCTCTTAGCCATGTTCTGATGGGGAGCGTATTGCTTAGAAGCGTGTTACATGTATTTTTACTGTTACCTAATAAATAGTTTAAGGCCATTTGGTAGTCTGCTTTGACCTTCTAAATAGCAACAGGGAGTAATTTTTCCCAGGTGATTCTGCTGTGAAACCAGTAACTTCTCTTGAAAATTGAGCATATCTTAAATAGAACAATAATTTGTAAAGATATAATCAGAGCGTTTGCCAACAAATCACTGTTTCTAGGTGTAGGGTTTTCCAGGTCAGGACCTGTATTTTTTTGTATCTTCTACAGCGCTAAGCCCTCTGGTGGTGTTCAGCAAACAAAAAACACAGTGCAGAATCTTTGTAAGAGTCAGCCAAATTAATCTCTGGTGTAATGGCCTTGAGGCTATTCAGGATGCATCAGGAATGAATTGTCCCTCTTAGAGAGAGATGAAAAAACTAGCCTTCTCTTGTGCCTGGAAGCACCTGGGTGTGCACCTTCTTAATAGCTCAAGCGATAACTTGGGCATAGGAAAGCTGTGATGAGGGAGAGAAAACAGACCCATTCTTTCCTGTCTCCTAATAATGTTCCTTGTTCAGTAAATTTTAAAAAATAAATCTTTAAAGAGCTTTGTGGTTGTCACACAGCTATCATACAGTTCCTTCTTAGCCCTGAGTATTCGATCTACTGTCATCACTTCACTCTGTGTTAGAGTGTGAACAAACAAAACAGATTAAGTTTTGCTTTTTGGTAAGATACAGCTAAGTAGTCCTTATCTGGAGACAGTTTCCTACAATTATTTCTTTCTTATGGTGCACGACCAATTTAAGGATGAACGATACAGATCAGTATGTACAAGTATCAATATGTTAGTGTACAATGAAGTCTGTACATGCTGCTGCTCATAGACTTGTTTGTGGTGGAGATAACTGAAGGTTAAAAGCAGGGAAACAATAGACGGGAATGCTGATGACTGAGAAGAGATGATAAAAAATTACATTCATGTTTGTTGCATGCAGCTTTATGTTGAGTTTGCAGATTTGGAAGTTTCACTGCTCATAGTATTGCACGCTTCTGTCAAATGAGGGCAGAAGATTTATCTTAAAAAGCCTGCCTTGTGTAATTGCCTCTAGGAAATGAGAGACACTAATCTATGCTACCTACAGGAGTGCAGTACAACACCGCACAGTGGGGTCTGGTCCCCGAGCGGGTTCTGCAGTGCCTACAGCTTCTCCATTTATTTATTAACAACTGTCAGAAAAATCTTTCTCTTCTCAGTGCCACATTCTAACGTAGTTACTAAGAATTTGGATTATGTGCCAGGCAAGCTGTTGATGTAAGACACCTCCGTGCACCTGTCCACTCAGAAGGGTGATCTTATATCGGTCTTTACCTCAGGAAGTGGCTGTTACTAATAATTTATTGAGTGCTGACAGCCTGTTCTTCTCTGTCCAAAATACCTCCTCCCTATGAAGACTGCTTACTGAGTAATGCAGACGGTGCCCTATAAATCATGATCAAATACAGCAATGCTGCGGTGATTCAATATGTGATTCATTTAAGATTGGAGGGGAGGTGGAGGGATGGGAAAAGATGGGATAAAAGCACTTTCCTGAAGAATGCTAAGCGTAGATCACAGATTATTTTCAATTAGATTTGCTGGCGTGAAGCTTTTACATGCAGGCAGGAACTGGTCGTCATGTGAACTGTCTGCTTTATTCACAGGAGCAATGCTTAGATGTCCTTCTCAGGAGCTACTTAAAAAGCAGTTCTGTTTATCTGTAAAGGAAAAAAATTATAGATGTTGCTCTGCTTTTCAGCCCTAAGGTGATGTCTATTTTCACCAAGTTCTTGCTAAGCATTTGTTCTTGAATCAAAAGATACTTTCAATTGATGAAAGCAATTAAACGATTTGAAGATGGTTGTCTGCGTTAGGTCTGTCTTTAAGGATTTTGGTGTCTCTCAGAAATTCTACACTGAAGGTTTCTGATGTGTGTCAAAGAACTCGATTTAAACTCAGATTCTGGGGCAGGGTGTGCGTGTGTGTGTAATGACACAGGAAAGGAAGTCTGTCTTTCAGTTTTGCTGTCTGAAGAGGCGTTCAGAAGACTCGCAGCTTTTGTTAGACTTCCTTTCTTGTGTGAATGACTTAAAAGTTCAAAGAGACTCTTACACAGACCTAAGTCTGAGAGACTGGTCTCCCTCAGGGGTATCAACCATCACCCTTTGTTGATGATGACTGAGTTATTCTCCTGGATAGTAAGGAAGAAATCAGTGGGACCACTGTGAAAGTGACTGCATAGCAGAGGAAATGCAAGGTTCACAGTTTGACCCCAAGTTGTGTCCCGGTAATATTTTAACCCTGAAGTCTCCAATTCTAGACAGATGTGGGAACAAGGTACAACATTATCAAAGTTCAGGGGCTGTTATGGTGTGGTAAGCTCTGTTTTCCTAGAAGGTAGGAGTCCTTTGCAATCTTTGCTGGCATAGGTACCAGAGGTAAAGTATTTTAAAAGCATCTGTATGATTTGGGAATCTATAGGTTCTGACTGACATGTGACAGTCAGTTAAAATCAGGCAGCTGAAGTTATTACTGCCCACAGGTGTCTGCCCTGCCCCTCTGATGGACATTATTGCTGTGAGACAGTGATGTCGGACTGACTCAGGAATTGCCCCCGTTTACAGCCTAGCACCTGCAGCCTGCTTTCTTAGCTTATTTTTATGTGCCAGCCTAACTGTTAATGGTGGTGCTACCTTCACTGCTCTGCCAGCATCTGTCTGAGCCCCACACACATTCCTTTGCTTGTTTGTGGGACATAGGTAATTGTCACACAGGCTCTGTCTCCACGGCAGTTGCAGGTATACTGAGCATCCAGGCTGATGGGAAATGGCAGCCAGCCTAGCTCCAGCCCGGGCTTGTGCACCCTCTTCCTTCTGTGCGGGAGCGAGGGAGTAGATCACTGCATCTCCAGGGCTATGGATGAGCTACAGGCCTAGATCCAGGATGTGGAATTCAGAAACTCCCCTCTGCTCTTTAGCTATGAAGGTGCTGTGCAGGTAATCTGTTCAGTGTGCCTGGCTGGACAAATGGAGCTGGTCCACAAGCTCTGCCAGGGGCCTTCTGTACAAGCACCAAGAGGGAATTTGCATCTGTGGTTCAGTTTGGATCATGCTTGAGCTTTAGAAATGAATCTTTCTACTACCATGCTTCAGTGAACATTACAGAGTGGTCCTGTACTGCTTTTGGATGAGGTTAAGGCAGAACATATGCACATAACGTACTCTAAATGCTGACAGGCATTCAGTTCATAGGGTAGGTTTAGTGATAGGGTAGGTCTTCTCAACACGTTTTTTTGTAGATGCTCTTGTGTCACTCCACAGTGTCTGCTGATGTAAATGTAGCCTTAGGCTGCTACTAAGGATGGCTCTCAGGCTGCAGCGTTTCCTAACGCCTAAGGTTCTTTTTAAAATATGGTGTGTTTTTCAGATGTACTCCAAACCAACATTGCCTGTCATAAACTGTGAGAAATCTTCACAAAATTTGAAAACAAGAAGGAAAAAAAAAATCCCAAGAACTTCCAAATTCTGCTTGTTAAATCAGGATAGAACTAAATGACTCAGAAACGCTGGATTCACTCCTCCCCTCTCTTGCACCACATGTGGTATTTCACACCGGCACATGCATGGTGGTTCTCAGATTGCCGAGCTGCAGTGGTAGCATCTGCCCCTGGGCTTGTGGTGATATAAACAGGTACCTTCCTGCAGGGGAAGGTGAATCTCAGCTGCTATCAGGGAGGTGGCCTGAGGAGATTTTTCCCTAGGGGACTCGGGGCATTGTCTCGCACATCAAACCCTTGCCTTGATCCCAGGTCTCTGCACCATTTTGGGTGGTAGGTTCTTCTCTCCTCAAGAGGGCAGCAAGACTTTAGGGAGGGCACCTGTACTGTGAACCCATAGCCCTTGCAGAGAACTAGGGTGATTTCAGCAAGTCTTTCACAAATAGGTGAATGTCCAGCTAACAGATGTCTGACATGTATGTCAGAGTCATCTCTGGGGTCTAGGTAACTCTGAATATTTCGTCTTTACATCAGAGATTTTACCAAGCTTCAGTGCAGCAATATTGGGAGCCCGTTCAAAACAAGCTGGCCATCTGTATGACTGTGGGTGGACAGGAATCTCTAACACAAAGATGTCCAAAGACTGTCAGCAAGGGAAAGGGCTCCTTTAAATTCAAGGCACCAAGAACAAATCTGAAATGGGTACTTTTCATCCGCTGGCACATGTCAGCTTGGGTTCCTCTCCCATTTCCAAAAACTTCCTGCTAGTGAATTCTAGCAACCTGCCATATATTGCAGCAAACCAGTGAAAGGTTAGGCACTGTCTGTATTGTTAACCTACACACACAACATGTTTCAACGTATCCCAAACTGTAAGGAGTCTTGTGAATTCCCAGCACTCAATATACTTGTCAATACACATTTATTCTCACTAGTCTTGGAACTTATGATCTAATTAGGATTTATTGGAAGGTAAATGACCTTCTTAACAAAAAATACAATTTAAACTGATGAGGGTTTTGTGTAAACACACATGTGCACACACACATTTGTATAAGATTGTCATTCAAGTTCTTGCCCTCTTCTGTATAAGTCAGTATTACTAACCTTGCTAAAGAATCAGAGAACAGAATGGATTATTTTTCTTTTTATTAATCAAAATATATTTTCAAGCAAAACGATTTGACTGTCACTGGTTTTGAGCGTCAAGGTAATGGCCATTAGAAAAACAGGCATTCTGTCTGCAGCTGACAGTCTCTAGATGTACTTCATGGATGATTTCTTTGTCTTTCGAAGAACTGTTCAGGTAGTGAGGCTGATGGACCAGCCCATCTGTAGCTCCAAGAGCATGAGGTAGGTAAGGGTGTGTTTTAGAGTGCTCCTGATATCAGTAGTACTTAAATGACTTAAATGGGAAAATGATAAAAAAATCATGAGGTACCCCTGGACAGCTTTGTGCAGTGAGGTCCCTGTGTGGACAGGTGGTAGGACAGGTTTGGAAACATGCCATGCTCTTGGCTTTCTGCATAACCATTCCTTACTTGTGATGTGGGTATACCCTTTAGCACTCTTTGTGAACCAAAGAACAGGCAAGTCACCGGCGGTTCAAGTTGGACCATTCCCATTGCTTTGACCAGCCCTTCCCATGTACGTTTTGCATGTGGGAACAGGAGGGGAGATGGTTTGGGATGAGAGAAGGGGTGGATCAGTGAGAAAGGCTCCTGAAATGTGTTCTACGCAAAGAAATGCTTCACCTAGGCAAGGAGGGGGAAGGAGGGAGCTAGCTATATCTCTGTTAATAAATTAAACAATGCTCAGGAATGTTCCTGGGCCAGGAGCGTGACTGCCCGCCCTGGTAAACTGTTAGAACAGTCCCTGGCAAGGTTTTGGCATGCGCCAACCAGCGCTGCCCCGGGTAGTTTTCAAGTATGGGTTGGCAGCAAGCGTGTTCCTGGGACCGTCCCCAGTTAGCTGTTTGCATGCAGGCTCCCTGTTTTGAAGGTTAAGGGTGCTTACTGGCGGAGACTCAGGCTGTTCTGTGCCAGCTGGCCTCCATGCCCAGGAATGTTCCCAGGCACACTTAATTTACTTGTATAGATATAACCTAACGTTAACAGCTATCATCTGTCCCTGAATCTCATATCACTGGGCTAAGCTAGTGTGGTGCTGCTTGTACACAGCTTTTTTCAGCAGTGCCTTCTGCTGCACGGGGCCTTAAGGCTTGTGTTGTGCGCATTTGAAATCAGGTCAAGGTGTCTTCACTGAGAACCCTGACACCGACAGCAGCTTCATCCTGGGTATGCTCCTCTTATAAGGGCTCCAAACAGCGCTGCTCTGGGGACTACAGCAATGAAGCCCCCCTTTCTGGTAATTCCTTTCAGTTTATCAGCAGTGTAGGTTACCATATCATCTTTTCTTTTTTACTTTTTATTAAGTTTACTTTGGAAATGTAGCTTTTTAAAGTAGGAATCCCAACACACATGAAATGAGTAGAAAATTCCCACTGATTCTATAGGGATAGGATTTTACTGCAATTTCCTGTATCCATTAACTCTCTGCATTACTGATTATTTTATTTTGGATGCATTTCTTGTATTCTTTCTAGTTATTTTCTTCCAATATTTCTCAGCCTTCTGAGTCCCATTGTATGACTTCTCTTCCTTCTTTGCTGTTTACAGTTCTTTTTCTCTTTGCATCTCTAATCCATTTAATTATAAAAAAAGTCTTTGGTATATTCATGTGATAGCTACTGAAACCATATTACAAAATTGTAGGACAGCACAGATCACAAAAAAATAACAGGTCTAGTGGAAAAATATAATTTTTCCATGACAGTGTTTCCTTTTGAATTGATAACAGTGAGCTATATGTCAGGGTAGCTAGATGTGTATGATTTCTTCATTAATGATTTGAAGGAAAACAGAACATATTTTAGAATTGGCATATGCTTTCTATTTAAAGACCAAAGAGATTAGTACATATTTCAATGATATGACATCAGTTAGTCACCAGATCTTGATGCGGGAGCGGTGGTAATATTTTGTATATTCTTTATTAGGTATCTGTAATTATGCTTTGCTGGTGACCTCTGTCTCTAACACAAGGCAAAGCAGGCATTTTGGTTCACTACAGTATAATTGTAGAATTTCATTGTTTATTTTTGTAACCTGCATAATGATGTCAGCTGCAGATAATGTTGAGGTAACTACTTTCCACAAATGTGGAGGCAGCGAGTTGGGCTGGGGAATACTTATGCTACAGATTATTAGCTTTATTCTTTAAGAATAAAAAACCTCAACCTTTTTATAGACCTCTGTTGGGGATGCATCTAAGAGCTGAAGTCAGTGAACTATTTTATATTAAAAAATAAGCAGATACATGGCATGGCGGCAGCCCCCTTGGAGGCAGAGCTACCACCTTCTCCTGTAGTCCAAAACTGTCAGAACAGGCGTATCTATTCCCATATCCTTCCTTTGGATTTATTTTGCATAGTTGGAAAATAATCAAACAGTCTTTTTTTCACAGAACTGCTCAGCATGATGCAAGTGACTGACACGTAAATAGTGGATCTGGAGGGATTCTGCAGTATATGAAGGAACAAATAGAATCATAGAATCATTTTGGTTGGAAGAGACCTTTAAGATCATCGAGTCCAACCATTAACCTACCACTGCCAAGTTACCACTAAACCACGTCCCTCAACAACACGTCTTTTAAATACCTCTAGGGATGGTGATTCAACCACCTCCCTGGGCAGCCTGTTCCAAAGCTTGACAACCCTTTCAGTGACGAAACTTTTCCTAATATCCAACCTAAACCTCCCCTGGTGCAACTTGAGGCCATTTCCTCTTGTCCTGTTACCTGTTACTGGGGAGAAGAGAGAGACCTCCCTCTAACTGCAACCTCCTTTTGGGTAGTTGTAGAGGGTGATAAGGCCTCCTCTCAGCCTCCTTTTCTCCAGGCTGAACGGTCCCAGTTCCCTCAGCTGCTCCTCACAGGACTTGTTCTCCAGAACCCTCACCAGCTTCGTTGCCCTTCTCTGAACACTCTTCAGTACCTCAGTAGTGAGGGGCCCAGGACTGAACACAGCACTTGAGGTGAGGCCTTACCAGTACCAAGTACAGAGGCATGATCACTTTCCCTGCTGGCCACGCTATTCCTGATACAAGCCAGGATGCTGTTGGCCTTCTTGGCCACCTGGGCACACTGCTGGATCATGTTAAGCCGTCTGTCCACCACCGCCCCCAGGTCCTTTTCTGCTGGGCAACTTTCCAGCCACTCTTCCCTAAGCCTGAAGCATTGTCTGGGATTGTTGTGACCGAAATGTAGGACCCAGCATTTGGCCTTGTTGAACCTCATACCATGGATCTTAGCCCATCGATCCAGCCTGTCCAGATCGCTCTGCAAAGCCTTTCTACCTTCAAGCAGATCAACACACCTTCCCAACTTGATGTCATCTGCAAACTTACTGAGGGTGCACTCAATCCCCTTGTCCAGATCATTGATTAAGATATTAAAGAGAACAAGCCTCAGTACTGAGCCCTGGGGAATACCACTCATGACTGGCCTCCAACTGGATTTAACTCTGTTCACCACAACTCTTTGGGCCTGGTCGTCCAGCCAGTTTTTTTACCCAGCAAATTGTACACTCATCCAAGCCTTGAGCAGCCAGTAGTAGATCCCCAGATTCTGTAATGCTGTTATTTATATTGATGAGACACTGTGGTTTTGAAGGTAAAGCTGCTTCACAATTTCTCACTGGAAGCTGAACCTCTGAAATGCTTATGGTATTAAAATCTCTGACTTCACCATCTGAACAAGCACAGTTTCACTTGGATCCAAAATGGCAGTAGTTCAGAACAGATGCACTACCCTTGTTTTAAATCCATGTGTTATATATCCCACCATAATCTATCTCCATATGTATCCATTTTGATCTAGTCTAAACTGATTTGATGGATACAATTCCTCAGTAAAGACAGAAGCAGTTACAAAGCATGCTGCAATGTACATCTCCCATATCTTCTTAAGAGATGCATATTTTTCTCCTCTGGACCACCAGCTCCACAGCCAAATTAGCCACCTCTTTGAGAAGAAAAGGCCAATGCCCTAAAGGAAAGTTTTATGGTTTAATGAAACTGTAAGAAAAAAACCCCACCAAGTTCTTAATGAAAGAAATGAAAATGAAAAGCACACAGTAGTCAGTACTTTATGATCCATGAATTCCTTTCTCTTGCCCTGCAGAAAGTACATGTGTTCCGCAGTAGTTGGGCTGATCCTGTTGGCAAATCCTTTGTTCAGAGTAATGGTGCAGGATCACAGATTTGGAAGGAAACAGGGAACAGAAGAAATAGATGAGACCTGCTGAGACATAAATCCAGCCTTCTGCTATCATGGGCTCTGCACCATAAAATCACTTCCATAAACTTTTTAAACCTCCGTCACTGATTGTCAGATTTCTTTGTCCTCACAGCTCACCTTGGCATGGTTTTCTAGTGACTCACCTTCTTCTTATTTTTTGCCCAAATTAATTCATGGCTGTAGATGCCGCTTTGTTCTTGAGCCAAAGTTGTTCTTTAGCTTGCACGGATATCCTTTCTGCTGTGCATCTCTCTGACATACGTGGCGACAGCAGCTACACTCCCTCTGCCTTTCATTGTCAGCCGTAACAGCCAAACTCTTCTAGTTACCTGCCATGGGATGGTGCTTTGATCGTGCTGGCAACTTTGTCCTGTCCCAGAATTCCTACTTATTATGAAGACTGGAAAACCACATAAGGTCACACCAATGTTAGTGTCATTGGTGGTGACGGCAAGTGAGCAATGAACTATGGTGTCTCACAAATATCAAACCAAATCCATTGACTACATATTTTTTTAGATGACTTTTTGTGTTCAGCGCTAAAATTTCTGGGGAAACCCTGCCACAGAAACAGTGTGAAGTACGTTGCTGCTGCCCACGATGGTTTGCATAACAGACCATGTTGCCCTCCCAGCTAGCGAGAAGTCTGCCTGTGGGCCACACCACTGGTGCAGAGTTCAGGATCTGATTTGAGTGGAAACTGAGAGGATGGCTCATTTCTGTGGTTACTGGTGTCTGTATTTCAGTGGGTTCCATTTTTCAGTCCTACGATTACTATTCTCCATGTTTTCAAGGTAATGTTTCCTTTACCTATTGAATTCATAAAGTCTTCAAGGCAGAATCTGCATTTCTGTGGGTAAATTCATCACTGAGCACAACAGGATCCTGACAATCGGAGAGTTTTAGAGGGAAAACTGTGTTGTGAGTAATTGTCCTTACAGGAGCGCTTTCAAAGTAGTCATTTTCAAATGATCTTACGGTTTTGCTACTTAAGTCACACGGTACCCAGGTAGGCTCAAATCAAAGTATTTTGACCTCAGTATGTTTGAGCTAAGCCTCTATTGATGGAAATTTTCATGGAACACATTTTCTCATGGAAATTTAATTTTCTACATTTAAAGCTGTATTTCTTGCAGATGAAGTGAGTGTGCTTGTTCATTGTGAAGATAACAATACAGCCAATGAATTGCACATGCCTGGGTAAACTCTAAACACACAAGCTTAACATGGAATATAAATCTAAATGTCTTGCACATGCTATGCAAATTCAAGAGTCTTCAATAGGGCCCTGTTTCACCAAGGAGCTGATTCCAGAAAAGTTTGAAAAAGCAGTGGAATAACTTTAACATTATTAACCCACATAAAGACTCCTGAATATAGTACAAAATCACTCATGTTGATATTGGCTCCCCCCCGGAAAGAAAAAGAGATCAAAGTTTTTTTTTCCCCTGAAAATATTAGCCTTGAGTTTGTTTTCAGATCTTTAATGTAAAATTGCATTTACTTTCTATGTTTTCAAGACTGAGGCATTATTGTTACTCCAGTTCAGTAGGCTTTTTATAATCAGTTCATATACTCACTTTTATTTAGCTCCTTCTTCTAAATGGAAAGGAGATGATTTTCCCTACAGAAATGGAGGGTCTTTTCAAAGATGGAAATATCTTAAAGAATTACACCTTTATTATTATTCATAGATTTGCTTATAAGGTTAGAGCCCTATAAAGTATTCAGAAGTAATTTAATTGATAAGCTAACACTGATTTGAAATAAATTGCTGAATCCCCATGCTTTCCTCATTTTCTGTTCTAGCATATTTTTTTTGGTGCATTGTAATACTGGGTTACTCAAAAGAGATGAGAATGCTTATTTCAACAAGAGCAGGGCTAAAGTTGGGGTTTTTAAAAGAATATCATGTATTGTCTTTTAATGTAGCAATTTCAAAATGGTGCCCGTGTTTTCCTGTTAAAACGGAGATAACTATGCTGCATTTTAATAGGATATATTTGTTTAATATCTGCAGACAAAACCACAAAGTAACCTTTTCTAATATACCTTGAGTTTCTGCTTTAGATCTTTGTTCACCAGGGACCACACTGACTCTGGGATTTTGTACAGCCTTGAGAGATGTATTTGGGCTGACTAATATACTGCCAGTCAGTGTGCTGTTACACTCCCTAGGCAGGCCCTTACATGAGGCAAAGGGATATGAAAAAAAAACTTTTCAATTTTTTTAACTAGACTTTCTATCTCCTTCACCTACCAGGAACGAGAATAGCATTATCATAAACTGCTGGTACTGCAAGGATGAGTAAATACATTTGGAGCAGCCCAGATCCTGGGTGATACCAGCAATTCTGTTCACTCTGCTGAGAAGAAACGCTGGAAGTTACCCTGGTTGACCAGAGTCTTAAGAGACAGCTGCAAAACCAGCTGGAAAATGGTCCATTTCTCACATGGCTTGAGAACTGAAGGGGAGCAGCTCTGTCCGTTGGCTGCTTTGGCTGCTTTTTCCTGCCTAGAAGAACCAAAATGGGTAACATGGAGGTGATGGTGAGAGCCAGGATGGCTTCCTTCTTTTCTTCAAAATTAAGACCTTCTCCTGCAGTCGTGGTGTTAGAGGGGAAGTCTTGCCCAAGTGAGGGTTGTGGCACAAAATGGGTTCCTTACACCAGGATGTTAATTGCTGTTGAGAATATTTATGAACGGGCTGCTTTAATGAAGTGATTTGTTGGTCCTAAGTAACTGCTTTATCTCATCAGGTCCACAGCACAGGAAATCTAATGTGAAGGTTTGGTCCCAGCAAAGTATGCTTGGCTTAAAGAAAAGAATCACACTTTGGAAAAAAGGAATAATGGAATGTTGAATTAGTAATGGCTTCTGCAGCTTGTTTGCAGTTTGATCTTTCTATGCTGTAAAAATTATTTCAGTATTTAATTTCTGTGGCTTAATTTGTGCCTTTGTTTGGATTATTTTTTAAAGAATTTCTTCTGCTTGGAAGAGCTTGTTTCCTACAACAGAAGAATAATATTACAATAGAGGGTTTGCATTTGGCTGCCAGAAGCCCCAGCTGTTGGTAGGAGGATATTCTGAACAAGTGTGTAAATAATGTTAAGACCGGCAGGCTTCCTTGAATCTCCATGAAAACATAGCTTACCTCACCTAGGCCTCCAGTCCAGGAGAGCAATTGTGTTTGTATCACCTTGACTTCTATAGGTCTGTTCATATATTTAAGAGAGAGATAAATGCTCGTCTGCTTGGCTGGATTGGAGTCACACAGCTATGCCTGCGCTGCTGTGAGCTGCAGCTCACATAAACATGTTCAAACTATCTTTACATCAAGTCTCTTGGGTGTTGGTATTACTATGGACATGGCAACTTGGAGCTCAGCGTGTGGTACGAAGATCTGGCTCACCTGCACTGAGCTCTGTGCTGCATTAGCCACGTGTCTCGTTGTCCAGCCAGCTAAATAAGAAAACCTGTAGTCATGGCTTCCAGGTCTGCTCAGTGAGCTTGAAGTAAACATGGGTACTGGTTTGACACTCACTTTCATACCCTGTTATGGGGGTAACAGACCTTATTGGGCCCGTAGTGGGGTAGAGGAAGAGTTACACCCGCTGAGACGGTGCTGGGAAGTGTCTCCATGCAGTTGTCTCCTGCCTCAGACATCCCTGAATTTCTCCACACTTGAGCTTGTTAGGTTACATGCCTAGACTTACCAAAGGGAAGCTGATGTGCAGAGAAATGAAATTATTTGCACAGGGTCAGGAATGGTAGAGCTGAAGACTGAATCCAAGTCTCTTGAAACCACGCCAGTACCTCAACCACAAGGCCACCGTTCCTTCGTTGCATATTTTCCTTTGACTCTAGCAGCTTTTGCAGCTGGCTGGCTTTGTAGAGCAGATCCAAAGCTCACTGAAGTCAGTGGGAGTCCACTTACTGATTTCCAGCAGGTTTTGGATCAGTCCCATTAGGTGCTTTTTTCCCTTATGCTAAAAAGGATAGTTCTGTCTTTCAATGCTCCCTTTACCTGTCCCTGTTGTGTATTAGGGAAGCCGTACAGTTAGAGATTAAGGTTGTTTATTTTACCTTGTAAAGACCCCTGGCAACTGTTGGAAAACACTGATAGAAACCAAGGTTATTGCTCCCATCTCCCCACTGGAAATTTCTGCTCCCTCAGAGCACAGCTACATAAACAGCTGATTTGGCATTTAGCAGGAGGAAAGGAACGGAAACGCCTGGCAGGGTGGTGGGAATGAGTTATTGGAGGTGATGGGGGAAGGGCCAGAGCCTTGGAGCAGAGCTACTGCCAGTGGAAGAAGCTGTGCTGGATGCTGATTCCACTGCTTGTGTGGCTGCAGCCTCTTTGAAGAGGTGGGAACTATTAGATGTGGGTGGGAAGGAATCTCTTCAACTGCTAATAAAATGTTATCATTAGTTGATCACTGATCACCCAGTTAGTATTTAGCAGCTGTATGTGAAGATTTTCTTTAGTTCCCCAGGGTCAGTACTATCCACTTCCATCTCCCCAGACTGCAAAAATGATGGGTGGGAACTCACTGCTTTTTTTACATTCCCATATTTCCCCATGTAAGCTAATACCCATTTTTCTTAGCAGAGTAGTCTCCACTCACGAAGAATTTGATCCTGTTCTTTATGAAATCAATGGCTAAGTTGCCAGTGGCTTCTGTGGCACTGTTTCATTAGGTTTTCTCTGCGAGGGAGAGAAGGCTGAGCAGAGCTGAACACAAAGCTGATGTGCAACAAAACCTACCAAAACTTTAGTTGTATTGCTGTTGATTGTATTTGGCTTTCGATCTTACCCAAGGACTATTGAAACTGTAATTTAGATGATACAGTCTACTTCAACTGCAGTATAGTTATTATCTTTATTTAATATTATATGCATGGGCTAGAAACTAAAACATGCTCCTGGCACGTCCTCTGCTTGTTTGCTAGTACTGCTGAGGACGCCAGAGTCTGGATTCATCCCAGTTTTCAACAGATTCTTAGTTAATTGTTTAAGTTGGAGACCTAATTCCTCTATGGGCCTGGGAGCCCTCTGTAATCAGTGAAGAAAAAGTAGTTACTTCCAGAAAGAAATTCAGAAATTTAGATGGGATGCAAGTCCCATAGTTGTTTCTACTGACTATAGGGGGAGTTCAGTGTAGGTAAACTCCTAATTTAAGCAGTTTAGTGAAGTGCCTGAAGTTAGGTGAGGTGGATTTGTGGGCTGGTGACTAGTGATTTCTCATGGACCTAAACTTTCATGGAGCTGCTTAACTACAGATATGTTGTTTAATAAGGAAAAGAGAAATCTGTGGGAAAACAAAGAATATCAATAATCACACATACTTACATCTGGCAATAAAGCTTTTGGAAAAAAAATCAGTACAGCAGCTTGTTGCCTTTGAAACTTAATGCTATTAAAATGTTCAGCATGAAGTTTCTATTTTTAAAATAGCAGTTGAAAGAAATGCGCAAGATTAATAAGAAGCTAAATTGAAACCATGTTGGTTCGTAGGTAATACAGACAAACATGGAGTTAATGGGGAAGCATTCTTGGGGGGAGCTATGTGTGCACTCCAGTTTGGGCCACTGCTTGTTTGCTTTTTATTTTGCCTTTCTTAGAAAGCAGAAGGGGGTAAAAATACTAGCCTGTTAAATTTTTTATTTCCTTTTTTAGACTGTTGTTCACTCCAGTTTATTAAAGTTTCTGAAACAGCAGCCTATGACAAGTTAAGACCATGTCTACCACCCCAATACATAGGGAATCACTAATATAAACCATTCTCCAGCAGAAGTGGACAACAGGTCTGTCTGTGGAAAGCCTTAAAGACAACCGAGGAGACGTGTAGCAGTCATGTAGGAAGTGATGAAAAGGAGATTTCAGTATCGAGCTATTTACCTGGAAGGGAGAAGCCATCCAACACAGGTGTCCAAAGAGCTGTAGATCTCTGTCTCTATTTTGTTGCTGTTGGAGCAGATGCAGCTTAGCATAGGTAATTCTTGTCCATCTAACAAGGAGAAGAGAGGTGCTGCACCTTCAAGGAAGTGTTTACAAAAGCAGTTGCAGATCAAAGTTTGTTCCAAAATGACCACAGTCTCGTGCTAATAACCATAACTGCCATCTTAGGGGACTGGATAGACTCTAGTTCTTGATATTAGATGAAAAAAAGGGAGTTCGAGTAGGGAAGTAGGGTGTTGGTAAGTTGGACCCTGGAAAAAAGCTTTGGTTTCATTGGCATTGTCGACCACTTACACAATGTCAAGATCTGGCCCACTGGCTGCAGTGGAGCTAGGATGATCCAAGCCAGCAGCAGAGCTGTCCCATATGGCTTTAATTTTCTCCCAGATTATTATTTTTTAAAGTCTAAAGGGAACTGGCTGTGTGGTAATAATAGAAGAATGAGCACTGGAGGACCTTGTTAGCAGCCTGAAGGAGAATATGCAGATAGTTGTTCGGTTCATGAATTGTTAGCAGAAGCAGTGAATGTTACCAGCAGGCACTGCATGGAGCTGCGTATGGAATAACCTGCCGTGAATAAACTACACAGAACATCCAATGCATATTTACATAAGGGAGACGTCTGTAAAATGTTAAAGTAATAAATGTATTTATGTACATTTATATGTGCATTATTACCTTACACTAATACTCAAATGTAGGCTCTGTATTTCATTATAAGTTTGGATCAAAATGTATCTTTATGGGGTTGAATTAAATGTGGTATTAAGGCCTGATCAACAGCATGCTGACCATAGCAGGGTGCTTTCCATTACCAGTGGTTTATATTAGTGAAGTGTCCCAAGATACTCACTGTTAAAAAAATCAGTTAGGGATGGTTCTTGCCTTGCACTGGTGCCATTGACACCATGGCATAAGGAGTGAGCTGGGAGGAACAGACTTGTCCATGCAGTGTGGGTGACAGACACGAGAAAAAATTAAGAACTCATTGGAACAGAAGGACAAGATAAAGCCAGGGCAATTTCTGCTGCGCCATAGATGGAGGTGCTCTCAAATCAACTCCAGTGATGGCCTCAGCCTCCTTCCCCGACAATATTACCTTTAGATATGCTTCACAAAACCAGGTTTCTGGCTACTCCTCTGAGGATGTTGGATTTTCAACTGAACCCTGCATGTCTTGTAACAAGTTTTGGGTTTTAGTTTTGTAACCATGGTTTGTGTTTTATGAATCCGGTTTCTTAGGTGATGAAGATTGGTAATAGGGATAGACTCAGTGATGAGAACCTTGTGGAAGGCCATGGATATGCCAGGAGGGATCTGCTGGTGTTTAACAACAAACACAGGAAAGCTTTCCAGCTTACTCTTATGGTTGCTCTGCTTTTGTATATGACATGATAGATAAATTGCAAAGCTTCAGTAACTTAAGTTCTGCAAATCATCCAGATGAATGACAAGAACACAATACAAACTGCCCAGTGGTAGCATTGCTAATCAAATCCTTTTTTTCTGGCCAAAGTTGTTCAGTATTAAAGAAAAAACAACAAAAACCTCACAATTGTGAATCTTAGAGGAAGAAAATCCAATTTTTTTCTTATTGACCAGACATTTTCTCGTTGACTAGACATCTACTTTTCAGATACTGACATTCTATTTCTTCAAGCACTCGAGACCTCGAGTCTCAAAGTGGTCACTTAGGTGTTACACATTGTTGGTAGAGTTAGAACTTTCTCTGTTGAAGTAAAATTTGGAGTTTCAAAATGAGTTTGCATACCTCGTTAGGATATCAGGGGCTCACTGAGTTTGGAGTGAGTTGGGCGCTCGCTGTGCAGGGGATATTCTGAGAAGTTTCGCTTTGCAGGCGTCAAACCATTTTGATTCTGAAATTTGAAAATATGCCATTTGATAATACTGACTTTATATTATCATATAGTATAACAGTGTAAGACTGAATAGGGTATAACAGTATGCACATGTGGTATATATTAACATTTGTTTTCATGTAATATATGTATAAATTGAAACAATGAAACACAGTGATACAGTGACAATAAAACACATGAGGCCAGATTAACTCAGTTAAAACATTTAGCTGAATTCTATTTCCATAAAACAATTTGCTTTCCAAAAAATGGTATTTATTATGTAAAACTACTGCATCAAACTGCTCCTAGCTTTCAACCGAGTTTCATTATTATAAGTGAAACCAGTGATGCCCAACAATTTCCATTGTGGCAGCCTCTAATGTTGTTAAACTTCTACCATGCATGCTGAAATCGTGCATGTGGAGGTCTGCTTCAGGCTGAATTTCTTTGGAAATGATCAGCAGAAATGCTTCAGCAGTTCCTGAGACTAAGTGCAGGGAAGAATACATTATTTTGCTTACATTGAAAGATGTTACAGCTGTTTCATAGAAAAGCCTTAAAAAAGGGATGGAAATCAGGACACTGGGGTGAACTCTTTGCCTCCTGTGTGTCTGGCCTGGTCTGGCCAAGATGTGAACTTCTGTAGTGTTCATACATCCTCTGTTAGAGCTCTGCAACTAAACTCCATCAGCTCATGGAAGGTTTTGTGGAACCAGGGACTCGTATCTGGTTTTTATATCACTTTTACTGTTCAAATATATAGCTAAGGTTTGGAAGGAACAGTAGCTTCAGGTACCCTGTTTTCCTGATTGATCCTTTTTGCTAATGAAAAATCAGCTTATCTGCAGAAAAGCAAGTTTGTTACACGGGACATCTGCCATTCTTTCTGTTCTGCCTCCCTTCTGAAGTCCAAGTTTTAACGCAGGCTTGGTGAGACGATGCTCTCCTTGTTGCCAAAGAGAAGCCAGCAGTGCCAGAGATCTAATCAGGTGGTGACACCAAGGACTAGCAGAGATGTTTGTGAACATGGAAAAAGTAGTTCTCCTGGCTCCCCGAGCCAAATGGCTGGCCAGAAGTAAGGTTTCAATTATAAGCAGAGCTAAAGTATGTTTGCGTTAATGACAGATGCCATCAGCTGAAGCACAGATACTCTAACGAGAATATATGTGCATGTTGCTAATTCATTTGACATAGCTGCTCACTGGAGTTTGGTGTAGTTAAGATGGATAGTCTCTGTAGGCTGAGAAGTGGCATCACTGAACCCAAATTTCTGCTAGAAGTTCAGTATTGCAGTGTTTCCTGGGCTGCCAGGTGTCAGGAGTACCTTTGGAGGGCCGGGCTGGGGTCCGTAGGGCAGAGGTGAGGGACGTGCAGCAGATGGCCGGTGATAAGGCCTAACGGGTGGTTTTCAGTCACAGGTGGGAGCCCCAGGTTCTTGGAAAATCGTCAAGACCCATTTGTGGCTGATTTCTCATTATTTTTGCAGGGCAGGGCCTCTGCTCCCTGAGGGGCTGTGGGTGCCTGGGCCTTGGCCGTGCTGTGAGGGGAGGTGGGGGCTGCCCCTGCCGGGCACAGCCGGTTCCAGCTGGTTCCAGCCACCCCACCACAGGGCAAGAGCTGTATACCGTGTATCTCAGAATTAACAGAATTAATAACATTTGAGGTACTTTTAATCAATTCCTCTGATTCGGAGGGGGTTATTGAAATCTCCTATTTAGAAAGGTAATAATATTTTGTTGGTTTTGGTTTTGTTCATAATTTTTACCTTAATGGAACTAGTCTGTATCAGTAGGAAAATACTTCATGTGAGCTTATTTTTCTGAAACCAAATTTCCTTGTGCTGGCCTATTTTGTGGGAATCCTGGTGCCACCCAAGGGTGATCTACTTTCTATGTTTCTATCTCCTGAGGGAAAGATGGGCTTTAGCTCTCATTTATTTTCAGCCTGGTTCTGAGTTTGAACACATCAGGGTTGACTTTTTCCTTCTGTCTCACGTATGTTCCATGGGGGCCTGTCACTTCTGCACGGGCTCTACATGTGGAGTGGAATGTAACCTGGTTGTCCAGGGCAGGCTGCTAATTACAGCTTTAATTTTATTGTGTTTAGGAGGAGACAGATATCCAACTTTTTCTTACTTGTAACTACGGATCTGAAGAAAGGCATGATAGCAGATAAGGTGTGCTGACAGACAGGATGGCCCCGAAAGCAAATTGCCCATCAGGTGAGTAAAATCTACTATTGATGAGCTGTATGAAAGGATGACTATTACTATAACGATATATGTAGGTAGATACAGCTATGTGTCTGCATACATATATACTCATTACACACACGCACATATATGTATTTGTTTTTATGTGTTGTTGACAGAATCCGTTCCAAAAGAGTTTTGAAAAGAGGAGAAAAGGTGTGTTTTATATTATTCCTGTGTATATCCTTGCTTATGTAATACATGCTTCATTTCCTATGGGGACTTCTTAAAGCAGTTACTAATGTATAAGCACTACAACTTAAAAGAAACCAACTGGAATCTAAGTAATTTCTTATAATGCCTACAGTTTTGTGATAAGAAAAAAAAAAGCACTTTAAGGCAACAAAACTAGTGTATTATTTTACAAGTAACGAGGTATTATTATACAGTAAGAAAATAAAAGCAAAGGTCTGTTCTTGGCTGTAAATACTGCAAAAGTGATTTTAATTTTGAAAATGGTAAGCTGTGGTTTTGTTGGTTGCAAATTGTTGCAGCTCCGTTGCTTTGAAAGGGAAACAGATTACTTATATCAGCTGAAGATCTGTCTTTGCGTTGCTGATGTTTTATTCAGAATTCTTGGATCACAGTACATTAGGAATCACTGTGGTAGATTTACCATAAACATTCAGGTTCTGTGGTGCATTATTCCTTGAGTAATCCCATTGATTTCAGAGGCTTAAAAGTACTCAAGAGGTCAGATTCCTCTGGAAAAAGGAAAAGCTGATCCATCTTGAAATATGGTTACTGGGAGTATTACCACAGCCTGCTTTCCAGCACGGTCATGAACTTAATTGCTGTAGCGTCAGCTCTGTTCCTTGTTCCATGCAGTATTGTTTGCCAATCCTGTTGGGCCCAGTACAGCACCTCTTGAAATTGATAGGAGCCTTTCCACTGACTTCATCAGGTCTTGGGTGTTTGGGGATCTTGAACTAGATCAAATAGCAGCTATTAATGTAGCTTGGCCTTCTTCCAGCTTTAGTTATTGCCTGTGGTGCTTATACAATCTGTTTGGTATATAATTTTCTCTCATTTCATAAAAGAGAGAGAATGACTCAGAGCCATGCTATGCCACTTGGTATTTTTGTTTGTATGTTGTCACTTACCTTTGTATTCAAAGAAGGTAAATCCAGTCTAGTTCCTGACCCTTTCTATACATGTTTATGTACGAAGGCTGGTGTTAACATTTATATGACTGACCAAAATGATTATCAAAGTTCAAAGCCATGTTCATGCTCTCTTGAAGTACTCATTTTTCAAAATTAAGACAGATGTTTGGTGCTGTTGGAAGAAAAAAACCCCAAAACCTGCGACAATGGAAATGTCTAGGTTTGGTGCTGAGAGTGTTTCAGAAATGGAGCTGGTTGAAATATTTCCAATTTTAAGATGGCGTAAGCCCTTTTTATTTAAATTTCAGGCAAAGGAAAAAAATAATAAAGAAAATAACTGCAGAAGATATTTCTGTTAAGTAATTTGCCCATTTCTCACTCTGTTAAGTGTTGAAGAGCAGGGACGTGGTCAATAATAAGCCTACCAGTGTCACAGGCACGTGAGTTTGGTATTGTAGATGTTGTGTGTGTTTTCTGCAATACTGATTGAAGAAGGCAACAAACCACCATCCAAAAGTTTGGTAGCTCTCATCGCAGTAGGAGTTTTCTCCCAGCTCCATTTCCACCAGCAGTTTGTTCTGCTTTCTGCTTTTTTCCCTCTGGTTATTTGAATGAAACAGGTGTTTCACAGAAAGATTGAGTGCTTACAGCTCTAATCTCCATCTCTCACAAATGGATCTTTTGTTCTGTCTGGTGGATTAATAGGGGGTTAGGTGCTTAGAATAATAAAGAGTGAGTGCAAACACCGGGAAGGAAGGGGGAAGGAGTAAAGCTGCATGTGGTTGATGAGCGAGATGATGTCATTTATTTAGCAGAGGTGATACAATAGTCAAGAGATGCTATGAGAGTAAGGGCTCCTTTTAAGGAAATAGGGTAGGATACTACCAAGGACCTAGTATACCACCAGGCATGAAGCAAGCCACAGCTTTTCTGTTAGTGGCCAGTGAAACAAGTTCATTGGTTTCAAAGCCTTGGAGCTCAGGTGCAGTGAAAGAGAATAGGGGCTCATTGTTAAGGCAAGGATCAGCACTCCCTTTTGTTCATTCCCCTGCCCCCCTCCTCCTTTGGCACTGCAATAATAATATCTTGTCACTCCTAAGACATGCTGGCATAGATCACGTTCACTGATGGATGTTCAGTCAATGAATGTACTAAAATGGTTTGTTTCTGTTGATGTATGTCTTTGTAGACTCCTCTAATGGGAATGTAAATAAATGAACCCTTCACCAGTGATTTCTGTCACTGTAGTCCAGTTTAACCCCTGAGTGCCTCCCTGCTAAGAGGCGCTCCAAATGCTTTACTGCCTTACATTACTACAGCTTTTTCCTTTTTCTTGAATTTCATGTATTCCATTTGCTGTGTGAGTGTGCAGGCAACTTCCTACATGTGGATGCAAGTAATTTTTTAAAAATGGTATTCAATAAAACAAGGTTGAGAAATTAAGATGAGTGGTCAAGCAAGGTAAGGGCCTAACGACCACTAAGACCGTTGAAAAGATTTCTCATTATTTCCCTGGGAACCGTAGCAGTGATGACAAGCTCCTGAGATTCATTTCTTTTAAGCTGTTTGTGAGGCCTGGTTTGTATGAGGTTGTGAATCATAGAACGGGAACATTTTTCTGTTGTTAGTTCTTACCAGCACATAAATTCTACAGTGGTACTTGTCCTTAAGACACTGGAACTCAAAAACATCATCAGAAAATACCCAGAATAAATCTATTTACCCTTAATGATAGACCAAAAATAGCTTTTAAAGAGAAGATAGGCCCGAATGTATTTATTCTCATGGGGCTTTTTCACTCTAAGTGTATGGGAAAGAGAGTTTTGAAAGATTAACAGAGTTTTCATAGCTCCCTTCTAGACTTTGAAGTGGTCGTACTTGGACAGTTTACCTGCACCACTGGAAATGCCATCTTCTATAACTGTGCATTTAAGGAACCATTTAATGACCACTGGCCAAACCTGATTTCTTCAAGTGTCCATTTAAAGAGGATTCCTTTCCAGAGAAACTCGTACACCAGCAGTAAAGAGCTTCTGGTGAAGATGAAAATAGAAGGTAACAGGCCTTATGCCATCAGTGTCATTTCAATTGTCATTTGGAAAAATTGCAAAACTGGTTGCAGTTCCCCCCTCCCCCCATTTGCATAATCAGACAAATCTGTCATGGAATAGGATATATTTGCATAGCAGAGATTGAGAATGGCAGAATATCACATAAATGGTCACCAAGTGCAGAGCACTATCTGATATGATGTGTGTAACTTTGCAACAAGTTCATGTGTTGGGACAATGTACTGTCATTATGGTATATCTGGAGCAAAGGCAATTAAAAACAGCCTCCTCCCACTTCAGCCTCTTGTATGTAGGAGATGGAAATGCCAGGAGACCAACTATTGACAGAGATCATCCCTTCCTGAAATGCTTTTCCTAAACCACATCTGTCCTAGAGTTTTCAATGCAAATGTACTCACAGAGGGAGAAAATCCTCTTTCTGAAATACGCTATTTATTTTTTAGCCTATGTGCTTGCTGAGCCTGCTAATAAAGTGCTATTATAAGCTGTGTTCTGGAATGGGGAACTTTGTACCTCCACCCCCTTCTATATATTTATTGTAGTGGAAATGTAAGAACTTGATTGAATGCTTGACTGTGAGAACACTGGAACAGTGCATCCAGTATTTCCATATCATTCCTTCGTTATTTATGGTTGCAGCATAGTAACATGTAGCACCAGATGTGAGTAAGTAGGAGGGATGCAAAAGAGAACTTCAAATGACTGTGATGAATAGTTGAAAGTGAACAGAGGGGCTTTTAAAACTCCTTTAAAGAAACCGTAATGCTCTGCTTCTCTAGGCAGTAGGCTACTGATGATGGAAATGTCACAGACATACCTGCAGAGATTTGGGAAGGTCTTGTTTCAGTAGCTCTTTATGGCAGCTGAAAAAAAAAAATTCCTGTGCTGCTGCCAACTTGGTTGGTGTGTCCAGCTTGCTTTTCTTCTTTGCATTTTGCTCCGTAAGGACAACACGCAATGACTTGGACAGTGCTGACTTCCAAACTGTGTTTATTCTTAGTTAGCTACCTCCACCAAGACCAGGCGCTGCTTGTATCTGGTACTTTATGGTACAGTGTCAGGTGGGTATATTGTAAGTGATGTCATAAAGAGGGAAGAATTTTGCTGAGAAAAGTTATTTGTCATCAAGACTGTTGCCAATGAGACTGAATTCAAATTTCACATCGTGATAATCTTCCTATCCAATGCACTATCAAGGTGTGAAACATAAAGGAATTGAGGACTGTTGTCTCCTGTCTCCTCGTAGCATAAAATAGCAGGCCCTGAAAGCCCTGAATCTTCTTTGCCTTACTAAAACCAAATGGTGACATTTTATTTGACAGGCATTGCTCTTACTTCCCATATGGCACCCTTGAAATCCAACATTAGTATATATTATGAATGAAGCACTTTCCATCCTCTCCTTGCACCACCCTGTTTTATAACAAGCTTTCTAATATATTCTGGATTCAGACTAAAAAATGTTGGCTTTTCCAACCACCAAATTCCTTTTTCCTTTTTTGGCAACATGATTTGAGAAATCCAGCAAAACAAATTTTGACAGATGCAAAGGAATTTTTTAAGGAATTGTTTAAGCTTTAAGTGAGTCTGTTGTTTTAGTTCAGCTAAAATTGTTTCAGGTGGAATCAAACAACAATCTTTGTGTACCCTGAGCTTTGCAGGACGTTCTGAGGAGGATGCAATGCACTGCAAGTGAAAGGAAGCGTGCTGTTCCTCCTCGTGCCATTGACACTGAGCTACTGCTTCATGCTGCCCCATGGGCTTTCTCCCTCCTGCTGCTTCCACTTCCTACTGTGGTGGGTGTGCGCACTAGAGGGACCAAGTAGATGCTCTGTGGGTGGCTGAATCCTGGAGGTGAGGGTGAGCTTATTGTGTGGAAGTGGAGTTAGTGAAAGCCTGTAGGTATTACAGTGCGTGGGCAGCAAGGCATGTGAAAACATGGTGTGTACACTGGCCTGAGCATCAGTCCTGCCTTAACTGATCATTTCTTTGGTTTATGCTGATTGCTTGGATAGGAAAATGCACTTGAAGAGCTTTAGCTCTTCAGTTAACACAGTTTTTGTGTGGGTGAACTAATTGGCGTAGCAGGCCACGCCTCTTCACACAGACATTTAGGAAATGGTGAAGCAAATAAGCCCAGTGGTGCCAAAATCAGAGCGATAGCTGATGAAGCCCTAATGGGGAAAACAGCCAAATAGCATGAATGGAATGTCAGTAAGTACAGAAGTTAAAAATACACATCTCAAACCTTGAGGACACTCTGGGGACTAAGAAGCTATATTGATACTAGACTTCAAAAGATCCAAATAAACAGCAGGATTTTCTCCATGTACCAAAGTACATACTTGTGATGTCAGAGAGATGTTATTTCTGCACTGCAAATCTCAATATAGATACTTAAAAAAAACAGTCCAGATAAGTTATATCCTACTTAATTTACATTTATAATTGTTCTTATTTGATTTTCATTTATCTTAGAAACTTAGTTTTAGATTCATACTGTGAATCCCAAACTTCCATATTTCTGGAGATAACATTACTGTAATGCTTGTTTAGGGGGGAGAGTGTGTGGCTTGTGTGGTACTGAGCAGCATTTCAGAACACTAGAGTTGAGCTTGTGTCTATGCTGGGTGACCTGGGACAAGTAAAGCAGCAATAATAACATTGATTTGCTTTGTGAGATACTTTGAGATCCACAGATGAAAAATACCAGGCAAGAGAGCGGTGTTAATCTAAGCCCAGACTTTTCCTGGATGCCTCTCATTCTAAGTGTTAGGACGACCAGCATGTCCCTTCTCCCAGTGCAGGTGGCTTCCCAGTTCTCAGACACCGTGTAGGCTGTGGCTTTGTCTCTTTATTCTAGACAAATGAAGATGGTAGATGGTTCATACATACAGTGCCTGGATGGAAACTGCTGGAAATAGCTACAGTTCTGGTATTCCATCTGTGTTACTTATCCTGGGCTCCTGTTATGATGAGCAAGGAGGATTTTAGAGGATAGAACAATAGAATTATTTTGGTTGGAAGAGACCTTTAAGATCACCAAGTCCAACTGTTAACCTAGCACTGCCAAGTTACCACTAAACCATGTCCCTCAGCAACACATCTAGGCATCTTCAAGTGACCCATTTTAGATATCTGCTTTAGGATGAGATTACTTTTGTCTTGAGGTACCTTTCTCTCCAGTGCTCTCAAAGGGAATCTACTGTGACTATCTGGATCTTGCCATGGAGTCTCAGCAAAAGCTCCTAGTGTGCGTTTCACACTGCTGTTTCAGAAAACACCTCCCCTGGCTGGCAGCGAGCAGCGACAGTTGGCTTCCTACTGGTTAGATGTGGTGAAAAACCAGGAGTTGCTTTTGTAGCTAGAGAAAGAGAAAATGGAAAGATAGTAAGGTAGAGAGAAAATGTTTTTATATTTGTGCCCTACTTGGTCTAATGGAGCTCAAATAGAAGGAAAGGCATGACAAATACAGACCATAAAATAAAATGTACCAATTTTTAATAGTAGAGAGAATCCATGGAATAATTTTCTGTAATATAAAATCTTTGAATCAGAGTTGTAGTCTGGATTAATTGATGATTGTATTCTATGTATATAGATTGATGAATTGTAACAATACTTTCAGACATTACAAACCAAACGCTGCTCTATAGACAACTGGCTTGTTGTTCTTACAGCAAAGTGTATTTATGATAAATGCCAGCCTCCTAACAGGAGGCCAAATTACATGTGTTTTTACGAGTTTCTAAGAGTGGCAGCTAGTTGCTGCAGGAAGAAGGACCTCACTCACAGCAGTGCAGCTTATGCATAGGTTGACATGAATTAAAATAGCAGCATCAGAATATTAGCAATTTGCACATCTTAATTAACTCTGAGAACATGAAACTCCCATGTTTCACACGTGCTGTTTTGGCCAGAATCAGTTTCTCAACAGAAGTACTGAAAATGTAAGAAAAGACATAAAAACATAATAAGGTTTTAAGAAACTGCACTAAAACAGCATCTAGATTCACCATACGAAATCAGGGATCACTGTGCATACTGCTGTGCAAATGAGAAGTAACAGACATCCCCTGCTGTACAAACAGTTAAAACATACGTTAGAAGAAGTGTTTTACTGTCATGGATGGCTCTGGCCATGTGAGTTATTTCAGTGTGAAAGGGAATAGCCATGTTTAAGGGAGGAGGAGGAGACCACTTCTGTGCATTTCATCACTTTCTACTGTAGAGAACACCATAGCCCTCAGAGCATGAAGGAAAATGCCCTCTATAACCTGTTTTGTATTTTTAATGGATCCAACCTTTTTATATGAGAAGGAAGGTCAGACAGAAATACTGCTGAGCTTTTCCGTATGTATCCCACCTTGCATATTCCTTTAGTTAATCTTCTCAGCTCTGTTCTTCAGTAGTGTATGAGGGCTCTGTAATGCTCTGTAGCACTAAGTGAGCTTCGGCAGGGGAGCTGCATTTAGAGCTGGATTTGAGCTTTATTATTGAGAACTCATCGGAGGGCATGTACTACAAAGTGTGACGCTTGAAAGCTAGGTTCTGGGGAAAGTGCTGCATGAGCAAGAAGTGAGATTATAAATTAGAATTCAGCTCAGCACGTTTGGAATCACATAAATAGATTAGGGGTTTGTAAAAGAACACCCTCAAGGATTCAGAATTACAGCCAAAGAGGAGGGAAAACACAATGCTTTAGTACCCTGTGATTTATACACCAAATAAGTTTGGATTAGTCACTAATGTGGAGTGGGTTTGGAAGGATTAATAACCCTTACCCAGCACTTATTGTATGATGATCAGCTATAAATCTTCTCTGAGTGAAACAGGAAGTATCCAAATCCTTTCTCTCTGGAGATGGACAATACTCGTGCCATTGTTCAAGGGCAACCCGGTTTGAATTCTGTTTTTTTCTCAGGGTGAGGCTAGGGATTGCTCATGACAACTGGGCCATTTCCAGTTTGCTCAGAAGATACGTGCTGCCAGATGGGCCTGTCAAGGGATAGGACAACTGTGTGAAACCATGAACTCCCATTTGCCTGACTTATACAATTAGCAGAATACAATTAATTTCTTGGAATGGTCACAATTGTCTGGAGAGGGAGTAATAAAAAGTGTGAAAATGCTGTAGGTTGCAAACTCTTCATTGTTACTTTTCACGCTCTGTTTCAGTCCTGGATGACTTTTAAACTCATTTTTCCTACTTGTTGTGGTTGTTTGAAGTGGAAAAATTTCCATTAAGGACTAAAAATCCTGTTCTAGTTGATGCTTTGCCCATTTGTATTTGTGCCAAAACCAGTAAGACTTTTGATTTCTTCTGAGAATATGTCAGCTGGTGACACACCACACCTTCTCTTGTGTGGCCTATATAAACCGATGCCGGCTGAAGCTTCAAAGAGTGACTTTCCTCCCTGTAGGACTCTACCTCACACTTATTTCCAATAAACTGCCGTCCTCTCAGTTTTCCACAAGCAACATTATAATTGAGCAGTAACCTCAATGTATGAAAATCTGTGTGGCAGATGAAAAAAACATCATTAGACTAGAGGCAGCTGGAGTGCAGTCATGAAATGTAAAGAGCTCAACTCCCATAGAATCTCTTTTATGAGTATTTAGAATTTAGGAGAAAATACTGCTTAGCTGTTTGAGCAAGGTGAAATTCTTATCAAACCAGGAAAGAGGGAGTGAGAGCTGTTTGACTAAACAAATTCTTGTTCATCCAAAGAGTAAAGAAAGTAAGAGTTAGCCTTCCCTGTGAAGAGACCTGGTTAGATCAGCTAACTGTGAACCCCCTGGGATATTTACATCTGGACAGTCAAATTTGTTTAGGCTGTTGAAGGAGACGCACTGTCCATAAGACACGGGGAGTCCTCTGGATGGCAGAACAGACTGGTGCTATGTTATAAATAGGTATCTTTTGTTTGTTGCTGTCTTTATTACTTATAATAGCTGTTTAGCATGTTTTTGTTAAATTTACCTGAACTTACCCAGATGATATTTACAGCAACTTTGCTGCTGCAAACTGATTGCACATGATGTAGTTGATCTGTATGAGGCATCCTGGTGGACAGAAGCACAAGACTGTAATGGACCTACAATCACCACTTTCTCTGAAACCCATCCTTAGCAATATTCAAAGTTTCCCTTCACTGAGAGTGCGCCAGTGAGGTTGTCATGGTTGCTGAGAAGGCCCATGTGTACAGCAGAAATGATACCTGCTGCTTTCAGCTTAGCTAAGCAGTTCTAGAGAGCCAAAGTAGCTCATGAGCCAAGAGACACATGCGTGCGTCACCACTGCTGTTGCCAACAGAAGGAGCTCCAGGTGGCTCTTTCTCCTGCCCCTCCTGAGGGGGCGTTGCCTATTTGCTTCTAAAGGACCTTGAAACAAACCAGAATATCCACATGAAAATCAAGTGAGAAATGCCTTGGTTTAGGCTTACATTTTCCAAGTCTGTGTGGAAGTACTTTCAAAATTGATCAGTAAATCTTTTCAAGATTAGGCTTCTGGCAGTACTTTTGTGAATAATGATGGTGGAACCAGAACCATAAAAGGCATTAAAATACTCTTCCTAAGTACACTTACCCCTGTGCACGTCTATGGAATGTGATTTTGAAATGCCTCAAATTCACACTCACAGAGAATCTGTCACTGTTCCCTGTGACCTTGATCAGGAACATTTCTTTTAATGCCTGTTATGCTTCCAGATAAGCAGAGAACCACCCATTGACCCAGGCAGGTCATTATCCTCTTCCTCTTTATCAGGAATCCTTCAGCCAATTAATCACGCACTGCTCTGCAATCTTGAGGCTCAATTATGCCTGGACAAGTGTTGCTCAGCTGTTCCTCCTGTTACAGATGTGCCATATCCTGAGATTAGCTCCAATTCACAGAAGGTCACTGATTCAGTATCAGGCGCTAAGAAAAGCTAGGCTGTCTGGGAGAGAAGTGAGACCATCTTAGAAGCATTTTATCACAAAGTAAGTGTAGATGTCTAAAAAATCCTGCTTGCCACCACCACATCACAGCAAGTCATTTTCACTCACTGTTGCCTCTCATCCTGAGACAATTTACCAGTTTTTTCTAGATGGAGATGTCAGCAGACTAATAAACTGCTAGTAGAGCACTGATGACAGACAGTAGCTAGTTCTCCTTTTGGGTAGTAGATAGCTTAACTTTGAATCCCTGTGAGAAACCTGGTATTTCCTATTTTGTGAAAACCCATTTAATGTACATCAAATAGTTTGTTTTTCTTTTCATTTTCCTGTTGTTACTAGTTGCTCAGAGTACTCAATCATAGGCATGTTATGCTTGTTATATAGTTTGATAGTATTTTTGATTGCTATAAAAAGTCTGCCTTAGGTTTATTTTATTATTTTTTTTTCAGTGGCTGTGGCTTGATACGCTTGTTTTTAGAGTATCTGGGTTTTATGGCCCCCAGAAGTACTGTGAGGCACCCACTGAAACTATAAGCAAGCTGTCCCTTATGTTGGCAGTGTAATTCATCGTTTGTGAGGTTGATTTTTGTAACCATTTTCTTTTCAGTTACATAAAGACAGGCAAACATTTAGTAGAGATGCTTGCAATTCTATAAAATTAGATGATCCTTTCAGAAAAAAATGGCCTTCCAATTTCTATAAGCAGACCTTGTTAAAAAAATTCTAAGTTTAGAATCTTTAACTATGGTTCTTACTGTTTTTATTTAAAAAACCCTCTTTTTTGAACAAGATAAGCAGATGCTGAGTATGCAATTGTTTGCTATAGAAAACTGTTTACTATACAGGATAACTATCCTTTATCACTTTCAGACTTCAAGTAAATTTGCTTAGAAACACCTGCAGTTTGAGAAAGCAGTATTTGCATTGCAGCTGTGGATGGTGCCACATAGAGTCCGTGAGCAGATAGGATCTGCTTCTGTACCATACCCCTGGCTGGGGGCTCTTTGCACGCTGCTGTGAATACGGAGATGTACAGGCAAGTTAAATAGGATTTGGAGCTGTGTGTGAACAATTTGATTTAGCTGGGTCTGAAGCAGCTATAAGCACACAGCAGGGCTGTATGTTAGCCCTGGGGTCAGCCTGCCAGGTTGAGAGCTGGAAAGCTTCTGTCTTAAAACACCTAGATATTCTGTACCTCATTTTCTGCAGAGTTACTGCTATTACTTCTCACGTTGGCATTTAAATTTGCCATCTTAACTAGAGCTGTTTGTGGGTTAGATATTGTACAGAAGTATAAGCAAGATACCTTTTTTTTGTAACAAGTTACTGATTGCCAGAAAAGGGAAAAGTGAACATGTTGTCCAAGTTTAACACAGCTAAGAAACAGCAGGACAAGGAGAAAAACCTAAATGACGCCATTCAATGGATATTGGTGAATACATTTTATTTTATTTCTCAAAATTATTAGATAATATTTGGGCTTGGCTGCTTGTTCAACAATAAATACTGCAGATGTATTTATTTAAATTGCAATACTTCTATTATTTTGGCTGTCAAGAAAGTTGTTGGGAAGCAAGCCAAACTAAACTCTGAATGAAAATAAATAGCTGCCTAATTTTATCTTAAAAGGCACATAATTAAAAAGATGTTCAAGAGGGAAAGTGGACACATATGCTGTAGTTGTTCTTCATGAAAATTTTTTGGGCTGTTCAGCAAAGGAAGAAAGCACTGCAGCCTGTGACAGTAAGAAGTGCAGAGCTAAGAACAGAGCAGATGTGACAGCTGGCTTCTTAGTGGGTGAGGGTGAAGGATGAGAAATTTTTCTATCAAATCAAATATTTTTGTTCTCACTGTTGTCCACTGACAACTATTAGGTCATTCGGCAAAGACAAGAGAGGCCGGCTGAGGAATTAATGAGCCGCGTGTCTCTGTTACAGATAGTCTAGTACAGCAGGAGTTAGGGGATATTAATACAATAGCTCTCTTCTGGGCTTCTTTGTGGAAGATACACCTATCCATAAACAGGAGAAATTCTTGGAAACCTTGAATAACAAAAAGTTAAGCCAAGCTTTTACTACTATTCATTTTTCTATCAGTATATCCAAGTTATTTGAAAAGGACCTCTGCTGTCACTGAAAAGCACAAGAAATTTTTGTCTGTGTATTCAGAGCTGGATTAAAATTTGCCACATTCCTTCCAACATTGCAATATTTATAAACAATTCTTAAAAGTTAAAAAAAGCTTTTTCTCATCTTTGACCCCAAACCTTCCAACCTCTTTGGCTAGGAGTTAAAATATTTGGCACATAATCTGAAAGGGATTAGGTAGTGTTGTTTCTTCGGTGTTTGATCTCCAGTGCTGTATCTCCACTGTTCTGCTGGGGTCTCAACAAAATGAAGAAACACTGAATGAAGTTTATTTCCCCTATGGCCAAACTGTATCAGCTCTGTCTGAAATCATGTCCTTTTATTTTATTACCATGTATTCTAAAAGGATTACTTCCTGCTTGGAAAAAATGAAATATTTTTCTTGTTTTCAATTTATTTAATCAGTTTTAAAATACAACTTTACTTACAGTCTTGAGCATTATGATTCATTATTAAAACTAAGTAATTTGCTTTGCCATGTGTAAAATTGAAAGCTAGTCAGCCACCTTTTACAGGGAGAGATACGGAGGCCCAGAAGTATCAAGCAAGCTGTCCAGGATCATCCCGTGGCTCAGCAGTAGACTCAGAAGTAGAACCCATGTTTCTCTGCTTAGTCAGAGAAGCATCACCTTCTTTGGGATCACTTAGAATTTAGTTGAATTCTAAAATATATTTTTAGTGATTGTGTGGATAATGGTATTGGCCAGAGAAAATATTTGTGCTCAAACTCTCATTATCTAACAGGTGTGACGGGATGCAAGTTAGCACAGGGACTTAGCTAAACTAGGAAAAGAAAGGCAAACATTGGGATATCTGGCAAATAATCATAAACTGCAATAAGGTGAAAATATTTTAGCCTCTCAGTTTTGTTTTTATGTTTGGCTGACCTTATAATGAGTTGTGGTTGTAAAACACTGCCGTGAGATGAGATAGGGCCCTAAACATAGAGTCCTATGGCCAGTTAAAGTCACTGCAAATGTGTCAGTCAATTTAAGGATTATTGAATCCTATAGATATAACCCTAAATATCTATACTGTAGTCTTCTGCGAAATCTTCTCGTTCCTAGGTTCTGCTTTTCTTTCCCTTTTTTCCCCTAAGAAATTATGGACTCTGCTGGTGGTGATTGTACTTTACCTTTCCCAAGTTTCTTGGTTCCAGATGGATGTGGTCAGGATTTCACGAGATTTTAGATTAAGGTTCTGTGAGCAAATGCCAGCACGCATGTAAGTACTGCTGTATGCTTTTCTTCTTCTCTAATTTATTACCTTGCAATATCTGAATACAGAGGAAATTAGAGATTCAGATTTGTACTTCTCAAAGAAAAAAAAAAAAAGAGAAAGAAGAAAGAAAGAAAAAGGAAAAAGAAAGGGGGGGGGGTCCCACCAAAATTGCTTTGTGATTCACTGTGGGGTCGTGACCCCATCCCGCTGAGACTGCTGTTCCAAAGTAGTAACTCGGTAGCTAGAGTTTTTTAAAGTGGTTGTTGATTGGCTTAGCTGTAAGAAAATCACATTTCCCTGAAACTCTTAGGGATACTTTAAATGGGTGGATTATCCAGCTGCCTGATTAGAAGTTTGGGTTATGTAAACACTGAGTGTTTAGATTTAGGCTTTTCAGTTGAAGTCCAGGCAGCTGTTTGCACTTAACTCCATCAAGAAGCCCAGTTAATCAAAGAGCAGGAAGGATTTTTTACCTCCTTAAACCTGTGTCATTATTTCTGCTGTCCAAACTCTTTGGAGTTAGGTTTGTTGCAATGTAGAACAAGATATTTTGGATGTTCTGCTGAGGAAACAGGAAAAAATGGATAGAGTTTTGGTTAGCGAGATGTTGTGCCTTGTGGATTTTCCCCCCTTTGCTGTGATGTAACCATTTCTGCAGTCAAAACTGCGTCAAGCCTCTAATTGCAACCAGTTTGTGCCCTTAAAGCTATGGATCATAGCAGTGATCTGTATTGTTTATCCAGTCTTGTTTAATAGCTTCTCTGCATATTTGTGTATTTGAGGGATCAGTTTGCTTTCCTAACCTCAGTGGATGAATAGTCTCTGAAATTGAGTCCTTTTCTGTTGGGCAGACCTCTGGCAGAGATCTGCCCATGACCAGGGGTGCAAGACATTTTTCCACACTTAGGTCTTTATGTCCATGTTCTGTAGTTGATGTAGTAGAAAAAAGTAGATGATTTTTCATGGCCTTGGTCTTGGTGCTTTTACACCTCAAGGATCCTACGCCCTGCTCCTTCTCACGGTTTGGGTTTTTTTTGGAACAGCTCCAGCAAGTCCTGTTGGGGCACTAATATGCCCTGAGTTGTTTATGCGTTTTGACTTATGGTATGTGCTACATTTGCTCGTGGTGTCCTCAGATGCAAGCTCAGAGAAACATTGCTAGAAGAGTAGCTGGGAGGGGGAGAGGATACTTGAGGGATCTGGGAGCTGTCAGTCTGGCCCCAAAGGAACAGAAGGGACTGCGGAGCGCCCCTGTAGTCAGTGGGGCACAATTTGCTGCAGCTCGGAAGACTGTTGAAGCCACGGATGAACAGATAGAGACAGGGAGTTGCAGTTATAACTCTCATATCAGAGGTCATATGTCCTTTTCTGTCATCTTCTACTTTCCCTGAGTTTTCACTATGAAAAAAATTACCTGTTGCTGAAGTCAAACTTGACTTTTTGAGTCTTACTTAGAGAGCTTGTTAGAACAGAAGATTGAGGCATATCCACCTCAAAGCTCTGGCTTGCTCATGTTGCCCTACTACGTGTGTAACATTTCCAACCATCAGGACCTATGGACCCTTTTTACACTGGATTTTTTAAGGGAATTCATGACTGTGTGAATAGATAGCACAGCAGAGTAACTAGCTTAACACTTCAGGATCCAAGCAAATGAAAGAGTCTTTGTGTAGCAAAGAAACAGAGTCTTTCTTCCACAGGGAAAAAAAAAAAAAAAAAAAGAGAAAGAAAAGAAAAAGAAGAAAAAGAAACTTCTAAAAAATTGGTTTGATTTTTGTTTGTTGTGTTTTAGCACAATTTGGAAATTTCAGGAGAAAAAAACCCAAACAACCTTTTGTGAAACAGCTTCTTTCAGCGGTTATCCATTTACATTCTACTTCTGATTATTGTAATTATAAATTTGCTTTTTAGTTACAAGTCACTAATATTAATTGTTGATTTCTATTTCTGATATTTTTCTTTGTTTTCTAAATCTAGAGATTTCCAGAGGCAAACAGCAAGCACTTTAACATGCATCTCAGATAGCATGTGTTCTTGTGATTAGCTAAAAATAATTTATGCTTACTTGATATCAGTAAGATATGCTTTCTTGTATGTATACTTAAAATTGAACTGTATGCTACCTAAACAATATATAATACAGTACAAATTTGTAAAGAAGTAAGCCAAGTTTAGCTTCGACAAGCGAAACATATTAAAATACATTATTTAAAAAAAAAAAAATCTTCTCCAAATCTTTGAAATTGCCAGCTATAATATAGTTCTAACCATGACAGCATCATCAGTGAACTCTCATGATGCTGTTAACACACAAGTGATACTACTCACATTGAACTGTCCTGAAGCTGTCGAGGGCCCAGCTGTGATCTTTTATGGCCAAACAGGAAACACCCAGAGAACTGTGGTTTAATATGGTAGGCGTTTCCCTATCAGTTTACTGGATAATAAATCCAAGACCCGTAATTCCAGCCTGAATTACTAATCAGTGTCATACTGTAATTACAGAAAATATTTTTGAGAATGTTATTGCTAGCTATTGATTTGCTTTTAATCTATAAAACAAACCTTAAGTTATATTTTATAATGTGCATGGCTTTTCTTGCAATTAGATCTAATACTTACGATGTTGTCTAAGAAAATGTGTGCCGAATTATCCTGAGGAAACCCTAATTGACATGGGGATCATTCTGTCTTTTGCACTGTACGGTGCCTGTAAGAATTAGAATAAAAGCCACACAAATAATAAGCATACAATTATTGATATAATTTCAATAATATTGAGATACAATAGCCAGCAAATTATTCTGGTGAAAAATTGGCATGTCTCTGCTGACATTTAATAATGTCATCTAATATTGAGTTATTGATCAATATTTGCAGATAATTTTAACTGGTTGGATAGGCCTGACAGGAAGGTCCTGAGAGGAATGATCTTTTTATGTTTTCCTTCCTTTTGTTCACATTGCTCTGAAGATAAACTTTGCATGCGCTGATCTCTAAGGTGACTGTCAGGTTGTGGGCATATGGGCTGAAATGGTACTGAAGTTTTTGTCATTACTGTTCGTATTGTTTATTTTCAGAGAACTAGACATCTGGGTGGAATATAACATTGTCACAACCTTTCACATTTTCATGTGTATTTATACCTGTACTTTTCTACTTGCCGCTCTTGTTTTGCAAGCCTCACTTATGAAAAGGAGCAGGCAGTGTTTCAGATTCCTCCTCCCAGGCGATCCTGTGCTATTTACTCATACCAGATGTGGAGGGTTCTGGTGTCCCTTCTGTAAAGAATAAGGTAGTACTTGGGGCTTGTTTTTCTTACAGCATGCCATACTAGAATAACATTATAAGGTTCTGCCTGGTCTCCTGGGAAATGCTTCCACCTTCTACCTGTGATTAACACACCAGGCCACTTTATGTCACTATTGCTCCATGTTCAAATGTAGCTGAAGCAGAATTTATTGACCAGCAGGGCAGGAAGCACTTTATACTTTGTTATAGACTTCAGAAATTCAGCCTTCCAGAAATGGGATCTCAGAATTGGCCTTGAATAACTCCTTTTGTTGGGAACGTCCCTCTCAGTTGTTTACCAGCCAAGTGATTCTGGTTTCCAGATGCAGGAGATGTCTGATCACTTTGGTTCCCTGGGTAATTATTTCCTTTTCAGTTATGCTCCTTTGTGCTCTACTTCAGCTGGAAGTAGATGGGCTGGGGCATGATCTCATCAACAGTCTTTCTTTTCCCTCCAACTTTTGGGACAGCTGGTGTAGCAGCCACCCAGTCGGGAATGGTAGCAAGCCAGTCCTCACTTTCTGCAGTAACACTGTGGCCAATAAGTAAATGTCATGCTTGCCAAGATAAGGGTAATAAAATCTCATGCTTGAGGGCATAAGACAATCATTGCAGAAGTCAAGCTGGAATTCCTCCCCAAACATGCTACAGCATTGCACAGTTACCTCAGCCAACAGTTCTTGTGAGTTTTCCATAGCATAGCTTCTCTTCACAAGGAAGGTCCTCTCAGACAGTTTCTTCCCCACTTCTGCATGCTGAATCTTCCTTGTAGCTGTTCTAGTGCTTACTTGTGCAAAAAAGTAAAGTTGGAAAAGTTGGGGAGGTAGGCGGAACCTCACTTTGATGCCAGTTGTGCTGTCGCTGCTTGCTCCTATCTTTTTACCATTAATGTATGTGCTGGGTTTTTCTCCTTCCCTTTGGAGACACATCTACATTGAAGTAGATTCTGAAAAACTCCTACAGTTGTGATGCAGCTGCAAGGGTGAAAGTGTGAGTTTAAACCAACTGTGCGTGTTTTCACCTCCAGATGATCTAGACTCTGCTTTACATCCAGGCTCAGTGGAAAATAAACGTGTGCCAGCGAAAAAGTCTAGAGGTTTAAATCATCAGCTGATATAAATGGGCATCATTCCATTGACCTCAGTGGAATGACACTGACCTGTGCCAGCTCAGGAGTCTCCGTGGTGGGAAGGGAAACTGGAGAAAAGCAACTGTGAGGCGTATTCATTCATTTGCTTTAGCTTGTGAAGTAATGGGAAAATTTTCTAGAGCAACTTGAGTCTCCAAGAGGACTTGAGTGTCCGCTGTCTCAGGTTGGGAGTGTGGGCTCCTTGTCCGTGCCCCAGGAGAGACACATGCCAGCATACTGTGTGCTTTGAGCTGGGCAGTAGGAAGTGCACAAATCTGGCCAGCGACAAAATGCCTCCCTCCATGGACATTTGGAGGCAGGAGCCTTCTCTTGGAAACAGATGTTTTAGTAGCCTTTTGATAAAAGAAATGGATGTGAAATGGTTCTTCCTTTTAGACAGTGCTTTAGTGGTTGGTACCTACTATTTTGCAAGTGTTGTGGTATCAGGGCAGTACCTCCTCATTCACACAACCTCTATGGGAACCAGTATGTGAGAAATTTCTGCAGACGCCTGTAGGTTTCTGTCATGTGAAGCCACATCTGACGCAACATTCTCCCCAGGGGTGGACCTTGCAGGGGCTTTTGTCAGTCTCAGACCCGTACCCCTGGTTACTGTGAGCCAGCATGTGCCCCAGGCTGGCATTATTAAGACACAAGACACTTTGAGGTCTGGTGAATGCTGTGTTTGCACAGTGAATCAGATTCATCACAGAAGTACTTAGCAGTGACAGTCAAAGAGAATCTGTAATTATGATTCAGTGGGAAAATATACAGTGGTCAATAACCCACATAACTCTTAATTCTGTTTATGTGGTGCAGCACTGTAGTGTTAGTGTCCTGAGATCTAATATAAAATATCTACGTATATTGGGTTTTCCCAGCACTCTTTGTTTAGTAATCTTAAAGAGCACAGCTAATGTGAACTTTGGAATTCCCCCTTCTGAAGGGAGAGGTGCTGCCATGCCCCATCTTCATGACAGACTGGAGTGGGAATGACAATTGCTAGAGTCAGGTGGAGGTTCTCAACACAGAAAAGTTGATCTTTCGGTCTTAAATTTTATTGCATTTTAGTAGCTGATTCACCTGTCACCTCCATTGGCTTGGCTCAATTTTTGAGATATGCACCTATGTCAATGGTAAAATTGGTTAGAATAATTAGACTAAAATAATTAGGATTATGCAAAGATATTGCTTTGCCTTTTGAATAGTTTGGATGTCTTCTCCTATCTGAACGAGAATCTCTGCTGTCTTAGGCCCTTGGAGAGAAGGTGGGGACAGCTATGGGCACCAAGGTCCTGCTGCACCCTGGGAAGCACAGCAGAGCCTGGCTTAGTGGGAAAAACGGGGACACAAGGCAACTAAGGCAGAACTTCTCTTCAGCCAGTGTTTTCAAACAGAAAGAGTTAAAATTTTGGCCAGAATAGTCCCATCAAAACTGAAAGCCAGTTCAACAGCCAACTGTTTTTTAAAGCTTCTCCTGCAAAAAATGAGTTGTGTCATCTTTGCTTCTGCATGATCTTTAGAGATAGCTGGAAAGATTACTTGCAAGCATTATTTCTACTTTTTTTTTACATTACAAATATTTAATCGTTATATCCTCTGGCTTTGAAACACAGACTACGGTTATACTTTTTATTTATATATATATTTATATTTATAAATATATATTTACACATGTATGCCAAGAGCTCTTGATAAAGTAACCGAAGGGAAAAAGATTCAAATCTTTAACGAACCTTCTTTATCAGAAATGCTAACCGTCCGTGTCAATAAAAGTAAACCAAACCCAAAAGATTTTAAGTTAACTTTTGCTCTTAGTAGTTACATATCTGCATTTCAATACTTCTACAGTCATTGCAGCTAATTTTAATGTTGGGAACTTACATAAAATCTAAAAACAACTTGAAGCAAATTTGAAACAAGTAAGAGTGTTCTCACCATCATTTACCGATAATCTGTCAGATTTTAAACAAAATAAAAACTTTGCAATGAATCCAGTTTTTCTTAATCTGCAGCAAAATAAAAAGTTTGTCTATTTCTCCCCCCTCTCCCCCTTCTATATTGGTTATTTGCTCCCTGTGATGTTAAATCTTACTGGTACGTCACACCCCAGCCTTGTTTCAGTTTGAGGATTTTTACCTCTTGGATGACATTAGGCATAACTTTCAGGCCCTGTGAATCAAGGAGGAGTTTAGAGTGACCAGAATTATATATACCTACCTGACGTTTTGCCCTCACATGGCCACTCAGAGTGGCCATCATTGCAGAAAATACACTAATTTCCTGGTTACTTTATTAAGGGTTAATAAAGTAAACTCTCTTTATTTTTTGTTTGGTTTTTGTTTGTATTTTTGTCTGGTTTTTTGTCTGTTTTTGTTTGCCAAGTTGCTGAGTCCATCTCTAACTATTCCAAAATCAAAGTCCACCAGAAGTGCAGACTAGGAAACCTACAGCAGAACTACGGAGTGCCTACTACTCCTGCTTATAAATAGCAGCATCTGTGCAGCAGTAATTTAGGAGCTGTAATGGAATGGGCCACGTTGCAAAAGTAGTTTGGCCAGACTAGCGTGGTCCAGCATTTTCTTACAGGCGTTACCTGTTTCAGTTAAATCGCATCCTCCCTCACGTTTCAAACCTAAAAAGCCTCCCAGGGCTAAGGGGACCAGATATTTTCATTATCCAGCTGTTCAACCTGCCTAATCCTTCCAGTCCATTGTCTTTGGCCGTAGTAAAAAGAAACGTGGCTCTTTTTTTTTAGTAGTTATTTTTCAGTAAATTCACCAACACAAATAAAACCAAGAAAGCTGCTTCTTTGAGTCACTGATTCAGCATTACGCGTCCATCCCATTTTTCCAAGGTATACGGTGCCATATATTTACTCTAGGGGAGCCTACTAATAGTAAATAATTCCATACCATCATTTTTCCCATGGCAAAACTAAGAAGATAACCACGTGTTAACAGAGGAGGTGTGGAAAGGGAAGTAGCCTAGGGTGCTCAGAATATAAAGATACGTGTGTTAGTGCAGGGGAAATAGTTGGCTCTTTGCACTGCTTGCTACCTTGTATTTTCAGCACCAGAGCCTGGCCCTGACTGCTTCCGTTTCTGACAGCCAATTTCTGACCTTTCGCTCTCTATGATCACTGTTCATTTTTGCAAGGAACTTGGTCTCCTTCCTTGTCCAAAAATTTTAAGCAAATACTGTTGTTATTATGATTACCTCTGCAGTATTGGCTTCTAGGAAACAAGAAAAATCTCACATCACCACTGTGTACAATTACATCATCTCAACATCACAGCTGCCAACTCTAACTATTTGGGGGAGAGTTGTTATTTTTCTTTAAAGAGACTGAGTGACCTCATGAGCTTCTGAAGAAACCCCACAGCTGACTGCTTGCCATACTGGCATAATAAAATAGCCATATGGGACTTTGGTTGATTAATACTTCAACACAGAAGCACCTGTGCTCATTCCAAGAGATCAGGGCCCCTCCACTAGACCAGATCTTAAACCTGAGCTCCTCTTCTGTGTCCTTTTAGAAGGCAGAGGCTGAAAATGGAAAAGAGAAACTGTTGTTCACAGCTAATCCCGAATGTGTTGGGATTTAAGGAAAAAAATATCTGGCATCAGTTCAAGCTTTGTTTTAAAGCTGAAACAAATCTACATGTAATTGAAAACGAGCATGCATGGAAATTGTGAACCTGATTCGTATTTACGCTGCACACCCTTTGCACCTCTCCAGCAATGTGAAAGGTCTTGGAGCATGGCTCAGTTATTTTTATACTCTCATGAAGGGCCTGTTTATTGAGTTGGAGCTTAGAAATATTTACGCGAGTGCAGGATTTGCCTTTTAGAGCAGTGGAAAGTCAGCACCGTGCTTTAACTCTCAGGCACTGTGCTTTAACTTATGTCGGGTATCCAGTTGGACAGTTGTGGGGAAAAAATAGGGACTGGACAACGGGTGGGTCGGAGGTTCAATAATGAAATGTGAAGTACCTCATCTGTAGGTCATTTGCGTGAATCAAGTAGACTTTGGTTATTGGCTTGAAGCTTTGTGGCCTTTGAAGTCTAGGTAAAAGCAAATGGTCTCTGGGCGGTCTCATTGGCCAGATGATCTCATCTCAACTGGCAGCATTTGACAGACCC
Source organism: Tringa tobata (assembly GCA_033628505.1). Taxonomy (NCBI): domain Eukaryota; kingdom Metazoa; phylum Chordata; class Aves; order Charadriiformes; family Scolopacidae; genus Tringa; species Tringa tobata. Next base: position 8,690,608 of record JAHREE010000280.1, read on the forward strand.
ACCCTTGTTTGACACTGTAGCTCTCACTGAGCAACCTAATGATGCTACGAGATAATGAAGTACCCTCATGTTCTTATGGGAGAAGACCTGTAGCTCAAGGTACTCGGCGTCCTGGGTGGGACAGTGCATGGAAAAGCTTCCATTGCTGTTGCCTGTTGTGTGCCCATTCTGAGGATAAGCAGACACAATCAGGCTCCTGGATGACTGAATGATGCCTATTGAAAGCTTCAAATTGGCTTAACCTTTACTAAAGGAATGGTAGAAAATGCAGAGGCAAAATAAGAAAGTGAAGGAGTGGTCTGGGAGAAACATAGTCATCATGAAACTAGCAGGAAAATAAGGACTTGATTATGTAGCTCCAAGAGGACCCTGCCAAATTGCAGTGCAACGGGAAGAACCTGAGCTGATGGCAGTCATTTCTTCGGGTGTTGACATCCTGTATAAGGAAGGTACGTTCTGCACTGGGCTGAGCACAGTGAGTTTTCTTCTCCTGGCGGTGCCAGTCCTGCTTTGCAACTGGGGACTGTGAATCTACTATGTTGCAGGTTTTCTCAGTTGGCTGCCTCCAACTGTCAAGGACCCAAGCAATTCTTCAGCATGCAGATTATAATAGAACAAGACAGGGATGCATCTGCTGTATGTTTCTTATTTCGTGTTTTACTAGTCGTCATGGTCTTTCCTAGCACATGAGCTCCAGGAGTTACAGGAGAATTTAACTTTCCAATTTTAAATGATTGTAGAGGAAACCTGGAAAACACAAGACTTTTTAAAGCTCACTGAGAAGGAAATAAAAAGACACAAAGTCAACATCTTAAGAAGTCATGAGCACTATTTGGGGAATGCAGGAGAGGAAAAAAGATGGAGATGTTCAGATTATTGCCAACACAAAGTACTTGACACCGTTACGCAGCATCTAACACGACAGAGCTGTGCTGAAGTGTGTTTGTGGGGAACGTCTGCTGTACCAATATTTGAGTCTGTGCTGTACAGAGGAGGTCAAATGCAAGAGCAAGTTTATACTTTCTGGCCAAGCCATGAATGTTTTCAAGTTCTCCCCCTCCCTGAAAGAGCCAAACCACTAGCAAATCTCAGCTTCACAAATGTTTGACTAAAGCAACATTTTTATGAATCAACATTAAAAATAGACCTCAAGAAACGGACCTAAAAAAATAATAAATCCTGCTGGCCTGAATTTCCTGTCACTCTTGGATGTTGTATTAAATTTTGATATGAAATGTATTTTCCTGAATTGGAATTTGTCCTTAAATTACTTATGAACAATAGACTCTTTCAAGAAAAATAACGGCTTGCTTATCACAAGAATTAATGCTGTGGTTTTTGTAAGTGAATTTCCATAGCTTATCAAATCCTTTCGTTCCTCTTAGTTGGAGAGGAACTGAAAAATGTCTATCAGTTAATTCTCTTCAATTTCATGATTTTAAATCAGGTAATATTCCACATTTTACCTCACTAAAAGTGGCTACAGGCCACTATTCATTCTTGTTCTCCTTGTAATATCTTTAGCCCAGGGAAATTCACTCTCTTTTTTCACTCATTTTACAGCTGCTTTGACTAAGGAACCATATTAACACCAATATATGTACCTATGTTCTTTTGCAACTGATTTTGCCCTGCAGGATCCCAGCGTTGTTATTGCGTGATTGCGTTTGCCACTGAAGTACTGCCACCTGTGGGTGAATCCGAGTTGCGGTTCCTCATGGCAGGGTGAGGGGAAAGGCAAGAATTTATATTGCTCGTGTGATTCTGAGTTAGTGATAAAATTCTGTTTTGTGCCATTTCAAAGCTCATTCATGCTTATTTAGGGGCGTAACATTAGTTATGTGTGTGACAGTGACATTCCAACCCTTTGACCTTCAGGTTGATGTTGTATTAGCGTTAATAAGCTTAGTTCAGGCTATAGATAATAAAAAAGTAGTAAAGCAGATTCTACAAGTGAAAGTTGCAAGCAGTATCCTTGACTTCTGGCGTGCCATGAAGGTCAGAGCTCGAGGGCTTTTTCATATTGAAAGGGTGTGTTACAGGAGTTCCCAGGAGTATATTGCAGAGGACAGATTGAATCTGGGAGCTTGTAGCAAGAGCACTAGCCCATTTCCCCAACTGTGGCAGTGTAAGAAGATAAGTGGTTCCTGAAGACTTGATCCAAACCCAGTGGCAATAAACAGGACTTTTAATGTTTTCTTTGGTGAGCTTTGGAAGTTCTCCAAAGCACTGATTCCTGAACAACACTGAATTTCATAAGTTAAAACCTGCCCCAGGGCTTAATCACATAAACCATTTGATCACAGAAATCTGGGAGTGTGATGTAAGACATAGATCTGCCCTGCTTGGCGTTCATGGCACTGAAGACATATCCCAGTGCATGGTCCATGTCACTGCTGAGTGAAATGTGAGTGGATTTCAAAGGCTCTTCCTATCAGGATTCAGTGAGGAGGAGGAGCAAAGGATGTATGAAATGGACGGATCTTTGATAGATGGGTGACATCAGTGGGTATAACTCAAGGAACAGCAGTAGTCATGCTGAATCTTGCTTTTTAATATATGTAGTTTTATTTGTGCAGTCACAGTTTCTTGGTGACTGGCAGAATGGAGAAATGTGAAAATCTGATACATCACTGCTCATCAAGTGATGAGGAATTGCCTAATTTGGAAGATGTCTGTATTTAAAACCCATGAAATCCTTGGGAGTGCCAATAACTACAAAAAACCCCACAATGTGACGATTACGTGAGCTGCACAATTTGCAGTTCAAATAATCATTTAAACACAATTTTATTGGCTTCAGGAAGTGCAAGCGTATACTCGGTTAGGTGTATTCCAGAAAGGTAGTTGTATCTTGCACTGGGGCTAACAGCTGTAACTGATAGTAACTGCGTCATCATATATTGTTCATTATTTCTGGGATGCTGAGAAATACAAGTATGTGATCAGAGTTAATATGTATAGTTCCCTACAATAATACATTCTTTGTGCTATCATTCATAAAAAAAATCTTCTTTTCCCTGGATACTGTTGAAGTATGTGCCTAAATAAGATGTCATTTGTAAAGCTGAAAGCAGTTATCTACAACAAGTATTTAAAAAGAAAAATTGGACTTCCTAATTTGCATAAAAGAGAAACCCATTAATAGGGTACAGAGGATAATGCTCAGATTATTTTTCAAACAATAGACAACTTGCATAATCCCATGATGGACAGTATACATTTCACAGTCCCTCTGGCAAACAATAAACATTGTGGCTCTATGGGCTTGAAATGCTGGGTATTGTACTGCCAAAAAGAAAAGCTCTGTGCATATGGCATTGGGTGAAAAAGCAGTCATGGCATGTCTCTCCCCGGTATATCCGTTATGTTTATTAGCTTTATGCTTTCTGTAGGACAGCATGTGCTTCATAACTACTGCACAGACCTATATGAGTATTCGGCATCGACTGCCTGCTGCTGAAATGGGATGGATCTTGCCATATTGAACTGCCACAAAGGTTGCATTTGTTGTGTGCAGCCAGGCACTTTATATGACCCTGCATCAGGTTAATGAATTTGCTCTTGCTAAAGTTGTATGAGGTTTTCTAAGGAGATTCTACTTGGAAGAGCCAGTCTGGGAAAATGCAGAAGCTGGAGTGCCAGCAGTTACATCAACTTGACCTTGTATCAAGGTGGCTTGTGTTTGTGTTTCTGTGGTAAAGAAGGAAATTCAGCAGATGACTCCTTAAGTTGTGGAACGTTTTAGTGTCCTTAAAAACACGTGTGCAGCATTACTACTGGATTTCAGCTTAACCATTGGAAGTCTTGTAGATCAAATTACTGAACACTGCCATCTTCCAAGGCACTAAGAGTCCTAGTCCTATTGAGTAAGTAAAAGTCTTCCCTGCTGTTGTTTTTGTCCCTGGTCACTTGATTTTTTGGCCAAAGTGCACACTAGTCTTCACTGTTACCCCATGTGTGCTTATGTGCATTAAATGTTTTTCTTTCTTTGCAAGACAAAAGATTAGTCTTTGCTTTTTGACACAGTACTGTGTAATATCCCAGGAAGTCAGTGGACAAAAGACCATCTTATACCTCTTGGATACACGTCTGTGAGTGTCAGTGTCCTTCCAGATCGCACTTCAGTGAAAGGTAGTTGCAGATTTATTATCCTTCATCAGGATGCCATCACCAAAGGCAAATCCACTGCCACAAGGCAACTGGGAATAATGTGTGGTCACTAAGATCAATACTAGCCTTGGCTTGAACTGCCTGTGACAATTAGTGTCCCCCACTCCCGCCTTTTCCTGCGTGGAAGTGCCTCCTGGGCACTCCGTAGCTAAGGGCTGTAACCTCCTGGAAGTTCAGCTCTAGATCACATCACTTGAGGATGGGACATAAGGTAACTGTCCAAACCTGCAGCTGGCTTCCCAAAACATCTGGATCATGTTAGAGGTGGGCTTTGCTGCTAATTTCAATGCTAGAAATGGAAGGCGTGACCCTTTTGAGGGTCTGTTACAGGATGGGGTGTGAAATGCAGTCAATACTGATACATGTGAGTATCAAGCTTTATTTCGGGTATTTCTGGCCTCCTATTGCTTATGCCACCAGGTGTCAAGTTCCAACTGTAGTGTAAGCAAAGACAAAGTATCTGCAAACAAGTTATGTCCATATCTTGAGGAATTAGAAAATCTGGGGCTTAGCTGAAGACTTCATGAAAGTAGCAGGCGAACTGGGTGTTTTCATGTTGATGGGATTGTTTTCCATGTCTTGACTCATTCAACTCCTAGGAGTATGTGACAACCAACAGAACAGAAGGTGCCAAAAAGAAACACATTTCTATGCGCAGCTGCCTTTATGTTATGATTAGCATTGCCTGGTGGGGTGTCATTGCAGTAAGATCAGATTACTTGGTTTTACCATTTCCATACTTCTACTCATAGCAAAAAAAGTAAATTTGAAGTGGACTAAAAGCCCGTCTTTTCCTCCCTCTTGATTTCATTCTCTTTAAATATTTATGAGCACTGCAGCCCCATAATAGCTGAGCCTTCATGATTTCAGCACCATAGGATTTCTCTGAGGCAGAGAATTACCACTTTATTTTGTAGCTGGAGAACTAGGGCAGAGCAAGGTTCTCGATGACCTGTCCCAGGTTACACAGGTACCCTGAGACAGAATCAAAATCCACATTTGCATCTCCTGAGTCTTATTTCATTCATTGACTCAGATCTCCTGAGGCGCTCTTCCTTTTCTGCCCATGTGGGCAGCACTAGAAGGGTTTCCTGTAGCAAACAAAACCTAATGAATCTAGGTAACTAGCTAATGAATCTTGGTAACTTTATATGGGTATGCATTTGCTTGAGGTGAGAGAAGAGTTTTCCAAGATGCTGAAACTGGCGTGCTGATGAAAACAAGCAGAGATTATTTTATAACTAGGAAACTATTTAAATCTTCAGTTTAGTGGAGGAGTTTCAAAGGATTTTCATGAAAGAGTAGGAAGTATGGTTTCCTGCTTCTGTAATTTTGTTATTCTTTATAGTTGATTAGGAGTTGAAGAGAGATCTGAGAAGCTTGTTGGAGCTTCCTTTTTGCGGAGATCCACAGTTGATTGTTTGCTTGTAGTGCATCCATTTGCAGCTGTGTTCTCAGTAATACTGCTGTTGGAAAGCTGATATGCTTCTGTCGGATTTAACTTTCTAAAAAATCAAGTGTCACTTTGCAAGCTCTGAAATGTTCAAACTCTCTTTTATCATGGCATCTTTGATCTACAGCTTGTGCCTTCAGTGCACAGTCAGGTTGGGCTTTTAGTAGGTTATTGTGCTTTATCTTTTCTCTGTCCCATAAAAAACCCTGCAGTGAGCTTAGCACTTCTCTCAACAGGGCTGGACCTTACTGAGAGTGAGAGTTAGAACAGGGGCTTTGGTTTTATTTGTAGTAGTCAAACTTAGGGTGGAAGGTAAGTCATTCCAGCCCCATTCAAGCCCGGCTTGTCCTCCAGTGCCTTTTTACAGCTCACAACCTGCATCTAAAAGGGGAGACCAATTGCCTTGTGACTCCCTGGGTGAGAGCCGTGTGGTGCTGTAGAGAGCCATAGGATGTGTTCCCTGAAGGCTCAGCAGCTGTTGGGGGATATAGGATCATTAGGATACACTTGCTTTGTAGTGTGGCTGCTCACATCTAGGCTTAACTGACTCAGGTTCCACTCAGCAGAGGTAGTGATGTTATGTCATAAGCTCCCATCTTCACCAGAAGCTTAACTATGTGCTCCTAGAAACACAAAGCTATCTCATATTGGAGAAATAAATCCATCTAATTTCAGCAAGTCAGTAGATGGGAAAAGCCTTCCATAGATACCTAAATGAAAAATAGAGGTATTTTTACTGTTCAAGATTGGCAGGTAGATGATGTCTTTGATTACAAGCCTGAGTATTAAAAGCCATAAGCAGCTACCAGACAGTCCCATACTAAACACTGAGCAGCTGACAGCGTCCCTTAGATGCCATTGTATCCAAAGGACATTAGTTCTGCCTCTAGACCGTGAAAATGCACCTCCCTTTTTCTCAGTATTTGAATTGTTATGTAGAAATACATGCAAAATGCTGTTCTTTTTAGTTTGCAGATAAATCCATTTTTCTTCATGTCAAGAGAAAGAAAATGAGAATGGCAAATGCTGCCTCCCAGGAGCTCACGTTAAATGTCTTCCCATTTGCTTTAGAGTGAGTTTCACGTACAGAAAAGCGGCTGAGTGCGGAGCTCCTGTTAACTGAGGAAAGGTAGCAGCCTTTAAAGAAGAAGTAAGGGAAGTGACATTAAAAGACACTATGTAGTCTTGTGACTGGAGAAAAGCAAATGATCTTTCTAAATTGTTCTTCTAATTCAAATCTACTAAAGGTATGGAATGGCTCTCACTGATATTTTTCTTTGAATCTAGTCCACATGAATGAGGGCAGCTTTATTGTGCAAGAGTGTCCTGGCTTTGCAAATCACATATGCAAAAGCAGTCCTTCTGCTTTGCATCTTCTAAAGGGCTTAAACATCAGGTTGTCTAGTCCTAACTAGAAAGGGGAGTCCCACAGGAGCTGCTCATTGGCTGGATGTCCTTGCTCTGCCAGCAGCAACTAATCTTACTTTGGGTTTTCTTCTGCAATATTCCCCAAGCGTCACGTGGTTTGCAATGATTTGCACAAAAGGAGAAATCCTAGGATCTAGAGCAGTGGCTTTCAATCTACCACTTACATATCCTGGGGAAGAGGCTATTTGAAGCTGATGAAGCTTACAAAATTCCCTCGCAAGAAAATCTTCATTCTCAGCTTGCTACTGCCAGATGTTTCATGAGTCACTGTGTCTTGCTGCATCTGCCATTCCCTGCGCATATAGACTGCAAGCTCTTCAGGGCAGGGACTGTCTTTTGCTGCATGCTTGTACAGTGCTCTGGTCTTGCCTGGTACCCCTAGGGCCTACCACAGTATAGATCAGTTTAGCTGTAACTGATGGGAATGATTCTTGATGAGGATACACAAACAACCAGAAGAATCCAGCTGGCTCCTTTCTAGACATGTGTGTTCTCCAGTGCAAACAGCACTAGAAATTAAGCAATTGAAACTGTAGATGCTTATAAAGACTTTGATTACCCAAAGGAAGCACATCTTTTGAATAAATCAGTGCGCTAATTTCTTTTCAGACTAAAAGGGATATTGAAGTCAGGAACAAACTTGCAGTTGTTGGAAATATTTTGTGAATGGGTAAGTGGTGTTGGTTTTGGCAGTAGTTAATTATAGACATCTTAGGATGGTAACTGCAGGATCCCTGGTAATACTCACGCAGCGTTCCGGCTTATTACTAGCAGGCATTTTGATCACTGCTTTCTTCTCAGAAGGTGGTTATTCCAAACAACAAAAGATTTTGAAATATGTCGCTTCAGCATGCTTGTATGTATCTTAGGAATTAGTTCTACTTAAAATGGTAGCAAATTGTTCAGCAACGTATGGTTTAAAGGTTGAGTGTGGTGTAAGTGCTACGTTCTTTTAGTAAAGTCTTTGAGATTTAGCTGTGGCTGGTAGGAAAATGGGAAAGTACAGGTAATAGATGACTAAGGCAGTAGATAACTTAAAATGGCCGTAGACTTAGTTGGAAATAGTGCAGTTGGCAGGTACGTGTTGTACCTTATAGATGTTTTTAGCCGTGCCTGGGGGTTGCTTGGCACTAGTTTCAACTCCAGCCATGTCATTATGGTGGGGGATCTGATATGCAAGAACAACGTTTAAAAACGCACCTTACTTCTGTTTTCTAAAGTGACTTAGAGATGCAGGTATTTCAGTCTGATTGGCAAGATGTATGCAAAGTAGATCAGATGTTTTTTTGAGAGGTGTTTTTCCAAAAGAATTAGACATTTACTTGAAGTGAAGATCTTTTGCAATATGAGTCAGTTTTGATGTATTGTTTTATGTAATCTTTTATATTTTTTTTTAAAGAAAACCCAGTGAAGTCAGCTATAAACACTACAATTGATTTGGCAACGAATGGGGAGGAGTTGGGATGGCATTTGCATCTTCTTTTTCTTTTTTTTTTTATTTAAGGTTGAGTGTGCTGAAGCGTGTTGCTTGAAGTCTTTCAAGAAAATTAATTTAGGCAAGAGGGAGATATTCTTCATGTAGTTCTTCCAGTGAAGCACTTTTCAAACGTCTTTACTCACCTGGCAGAGTGAGGATTAAACTAGGATCATGGGTTCTAGTCATGTATTAAAGAGACAATTGTGCATGGTTAAAACACACAGGATTGAAGTCATGAGTCCTCTCCATGCCATTCTGGCTTGTAATGCAGGATGGTACACTTTTGTTGTTCTGGAGAGAGGAATCTGTTTGGTTTGGGTTTTTACATGGCTCATTCTTGGTGAAATTGAGGGGTTTGCATCTGCAGAACAGCACTGATTTGATGACCTTTTGCTTCCCTTTTGGCATGTGAACGCTTGCAGAAAATTCAGTTTGAAATAAAATGGATCTCACTGCTAAGTATTTGAATTATTTAGTAAACATTTTTCCACATGTGCCTAAAGGCAAGCCTGAACAATACAGTGCAAAACAGTGCTTTCTTTGTTTCTTATTAAAACATATTAAGCCTATCTCTATTCTGGGCTTGACCACTTTTCCATTTTACTTGATTTAGAAAATCTTCGGAAGAAATCATGCCACATTATGCACTGTTCTTGTTTTCTGTTTGGAGGGGCTGTACAGATAGTGTTCCTCATTTGGAGGGATCAGGAACAACAAGGATTTTTTGTGCTATAGCCATGTGGCATGTCAGAGGAGAGCAGGCCTCTTCTTCCACAGGTCAGCAAGGGAATCTGGACAAGGCCTGTGCTTTGCTGTTGACTTTACTAGGGCCTGGAGTTCAGAGTCCCTCAGTGTGTCCCCCAAAATTGAGACATGCAAATTTACTGGTCCAGTGTGATAATTTGTCTTGTGGAGCTTTCCCAGCTCAACCATTGAAGTGTTTCTGTACTGAAAAAAATACACTTATATTTCAGATCTGGAAGAAAGACCAATGAGCTGTTCTGAAAGCTCACCTGTTTTTTCAAATTGATCTAATGAGGGAAATTCCTTCCACCTACAAACGACATCTTGCCGGCTTGGAAAAGAGGCAATAGTAGACTTTTAAACTGGTTATGGGTGTAGAACATGTTGAATATAGAACATATTGAATTTCAGTTTAGTGTGATTCTTCTTGGATAGTAACTGTGGCTTTGTGAAGGAGGCAGGTATGGGAGGAATGGGGCACAAAAGTGAAAAACATCTACCTTTTGGAAGAAGGAAGAAAACACTTATCTGACTGAAGGTTTGTTTTGTGGGCATATGAGTATGTACTGGAAATTTCACCTACCCTTAGCTCTTATTCAAACTGTGCAGGGGTAAGAGGATCATGCCATGGAGATGTTCATAGGTCCAAGTGCTGCTGGCCAAATGTATGTATTATAGTGGATCTTTATCAAATTACTTTTCTGCTTATCACATGACTGTTACTGACTCATGTATAGCATAAACACTGAGTAAGGAAAAGAACTGTAACTACAGTAAAGAAAAAAAAAAGAAGATGAATAACAAGAAAATGTGAAGTGAATGATCAGAATATTTCTGTTTGGAAAAGCTGTCATAGCACCTGGCTTTAAATTTCTCTCTTTAAGCTTCTTTAAACCTGGCTTCTATTTGGACTGATCCTCTGTGGTCTCCTCCCTTAAAGATGATAGATATATGATATTTGAAATGTAATTCATTTAAGGAGTTTGGCTTAGATGAACACCAAAGAACAGAATCCAGCTCCCATGGAACACTGCAAAGGCATGCAGAAATGTCTTTGTGCATGGTTGGAATACTTTAATATTTTGAACAATCAGTTTCTTCAGGGGAAAAAGGGATCCTTTTCATGCAGAATGGGCACTTTTCAAAAGAATTGCGTTACGAAAAAAACCATTCTTCATCAAAACATCTGTGCTTCATTTCCAGACCACTATTCGTAATGATAGCTAATTTGATTCATATTTTACTCTTTCTCTTCACAAGTTGTATGTTAAAATATGGTGATTTTCACATATGGCTTTACATTTCAGCCATGCTTGTCAAACAGTCTTTGCCTATAGATCATTAACTGCCAGTTTGTTGAAAGGATTCAAGATCCAAAATTTAATTGGTGTTGAGTCGCTGTGACATGGTATAGAGGGTGGGATTTTCAAAATAACTGGTTTTGATCTACCTTTGCTGCTACTGAAATCAGAAAGGATATTTTTGAAAGAAGATGAGGCAGCCTTGGAGACAAAGGTACAGTTTCTGCCAGCAAAGATTAAATGATTGGAGCTGTTCAGAGATGTAGTAAATAGTAGGGCCTGATTTTCAAAAGAACTCAACACCAAGCTCTCTTCAGAAAAGCAGTGATGAATTCTGCCCTTCCCAAAGAGAATACAGGGTGGTGAAGAATGGTTGGGTGTGCTATGCTTGGCATAATTGAAAATCTGGGCATTTCATTGATGTATCAGCCAGGGAACTGGGTGCGTATGAGAATGTGTCCTCGAGTGTGGATGGTGAACTGTTTCAAAATCAGTCTTTTGGTGCTTGTTGCTAACTCTACTTGCAAGACTAGGATTTTCAAAAAAACATCTCTATGTCTCAGAGGCACAAATTCAATGAAAATTCATAGACTGTGTTCCTAATTCCCTGAGGAATATTTTATGTAAGTATAGTTTGGAGATGTAAATATCTGTAAACATCTTTCCCTAAGATAGCTCTGAAATTTGAATGACTTAGGAGATAGCAAGTCAGGGGTTGGTAAAACTGCCACCTTAGACTTCCAGAGGGCAAACTTTGACCTGTTCAGAAGACTGCTTGACAAAATCCCTTGAGAGGCTGCCCTGAAGGATATAGAAGTCCAGGAAGGCTGGGCATACTACAAGAGACAAGTCTTGAAGGCGCAGGAGCAGGCTGTCCCCATGTGCCAAAAAACAAGTAGGCAGGAAGGAGACCAGCCTGGCTAAATAGAGACCTTTGGCTGGATCTCAAGAACGAAAGGAGAGTCTATGATCATTGGAAGAGGGGGCAGGTCTCTCATGAAAGCTATAAAGATGTAGTGAAGCTATGCAGGGAGAAAATTAGGAGAGCCAAAGCGCAGCTAGAGCTCAACCTACCTACAGCTGTTAAGGATAATAAAAAATGTTTCTATAAATTCATTAACAACAGAAGGAGGATTAGGGAAAATCTCCCTCCCTTATTGGATGCAGAGGGAAACATAGTCACAAAGGATGAGGAAAAGGCTGAGATGCTCAATGCCTACTTTGCCTCAGTCTTTAGCAGTGAAACTAGTTATTCCCTGGACACCCAGCCTCATGAGCTAGGGGATTGGGGGATCAGGCCTAGTCAGCATGAGTTTATAAAAGGCAGGTCCTGCCTGACGAACCTGATCTCCTTCTATGACAAGATGACCCGATTATTAGACGAGGGAAAGGCTGTGGATATTGTCTTCCTAGACTTTCGAAAAGCATTTGACACTGTTCCCCATAGAATTCTCATGGAAAAATGGACTGCTCATGGCCTGGATGAGCGTGCGATCTGCTGGATCAAGCACTGGCTGGACGGATGGTCCCAAAGAGTGGTGGTCAATGGAATTAAATCCAGCTGGCAGCCAGTCACAAGTAGTGTTCCTCAGGGCTCAGTGTTGGGACCATTTCTGTTTAACATCTTTATCTTGATAAGGACATTGAGTGAATCATCAGTAAGTTCGCAGATCACACCAAGTTAAGCGGGAGTGTTGATCTGCATGAGGATAGGGAGGCTCTACAGAGAGACTTGGATAGATTGGATAGATGGGCCAACATTAATGGTATGAGCTGCAGCAAGGCCAAGTGCCAGGTCCTGCACTTAGGCCACAACCACCCCATGCATTGCTACAGGCTTGGGGAAGTGTCGCTGCAAAGCTGCCTGGAAGAAAGGGACCTGGGGGTTCTAATTGACAAGTGGCTGAGTATGAGCCAGCAGTGTGCCCAGGTGGCCAAGAAAGCCAATGGCATCCTGGCTTGTATTAGAAATAGCATGACCAGCAGAAGTAGGGAGGTGATTGTATCCCTGTACTCAGTACTGGTGAGGCCACACCTCGAGTATTGTGTCCAGTTTTGGGCACCTCAATACAAGAGAGAAGTTCTGGAGTGAGTGCAAAGGAGGACAACGAAGCTGGTGAAGGGCCTGGAGCATAAATCTTATGAAGAGCGAAGGAGGGAGCTGGGACTGTTTAGTTTGAGGAAGAGGAGACTGAGGGGGGACCTCATCACTCTCTACAATTTCTTGAAAGGACATTGTAGAGAGGTTGATGCTGGTGTCTTCTCACAGGTAATTAGCAATAGAATAAGAGGGAATGGCTTCAAGCTGCAACAGGGTAGGTTTAGACTCGATGTTAGGAAACAATTCTTCACAGGAGTGGTCAGACACTGGAATAGGCTGCCGTGGGAGGTGGTTGAGTCACCATCCCTGAATGTGTTTAAGAGTCATTTAGATGCAGTGTTGGGGGATATGGTGTAGGGGAGAACTTTGTAGAGTAGGGTTGATGGTTGGACTTGATGACCCCAAGGGTCTTTTCCAACCTGAATGATTCTGTGATTCTAAGTGCCATGGATTTTTGATGAGGGAGATGTAGGCAGTTATAGAACAGCATACACAGCCACCAGAGTTCTTAAGTTATCTTGGGCATGCCCAGACCAACACATACGTGGTGAGAGGGAAGGACAGGACTTTCCTATCCTGCCTTGCATTGCCAAAGCAATGTAAGTGACTACCTCTGAATATGAGTCTTCCCTCACCCTGCCATTTATCCTCTCTTAGAATTAAGGCTTAAGTTCCATCTCATATAAAGGAGCAAACAAACAAATCAAAACAAGCCACAAGAAACCCAGATGAGATCTAATGCATTTTCCTCCCCCAAAACATTCTTCAAGTATCAACACTGGGCTTTGAAAACCAGCTTCCCACCTCGGAGAGAATGTTGATCTATGGAATCATTCTGGGTTTCTCTTGGCCCCTGTGAATCTTTCAGTATTTTACACAAAGCAAAGGATCTTCATCAGGAGGAGCATGGCAAGACACTTCTGTATGCCTTACAGCCAGGGAAAATGCTCTCTCATAAAAGTGGTAGGGTCCACCTTTAAATCTTGCTCCAGGTTCAGCTGATGATGGAGTTTGAACAAAGCATTCAGGGGGCAACTAACCAGTACCACTAAGCCCTGCCGTTGGGGGCACCGGTAGGCACAGAATATAGTGAGGCTTATGTGTGTTCGTTGTGTGCCAATCACATCATTGGGTGATCACCTGATTTCTGATTCAGCCTGGAATTTAGGCAGGAGGTGGGCACTGACCAGCTCGCTGCTGCCAAGACACAGCCTGTGCCTACCCAGAGAGAGATCTTGGGGGCTTTCCCAATGAAAATGAAGTGATGGCAAATTCAGGATCTGGGAATGCCAGCCTGACTGGTAGAATTAGGACTGGCTTCAGAAGGGGGTTTTTGCTCTTGACTTCCTTGTAAAAGCAGGTCTTTCACTCCTAAGTCAGTAAAGAGCTTTTAAAATCATGAGCTTTAGCCCTTTTGAAAATCCCAGCCTTGATCCCTACCACCAGTAATTTGCATTGGTATGCTGTAAATGAAATTAGTCCTGTATGTTTTCTGTCATTACTTGCTTATTTGGAAAGTCTATCTAGTCCTTGCTGTGTCTGAATTTTTGTTTTCTTGTCTCCAAACCATCTGGGGCAAATAGGGCTTAATCCTATGCAGACCTTTGGAGTTGGATTTTTTCTTATTTCTTTTCCCTTTTTTCTTTTTTTTTTCTTTTTTCCTTGCCTTTTTTATGTGTTTTATTTTGTTTTACTGTCAGACATGAGGCATTTGGCTTACAGCCCAGTGTGTAAGGAGGAGAGAGGAAGAGTGACTGAAGTGGGAAAACCAGAGAGAGTGATGAGCACAGAGAAGCAAAGGACAGAAAGCTGGCTGCTGTGGAGGTGGAGGAGTAATGGCAATGCATGAACCGAGGGTTTGATGGCACAGACTGAAGGTTGTATTGCATCCTTGGACTTGGTACAGTAGAAGGGAAAGCCAGAGTGCAGCCGGCCACAGGTCTGGTGAGGTCTGACATATCAGTGCGAAGAAATAACTGGGTAATGTGCTACCATCTCTTCTTGCATTGCTATGCGGATGACGCAGGACAGACTGAAAAAGGAGGTAGAAATTAATGAGGGAAACACGGGAAGAAAAAGGCATAGACCAAAGGGGGAGAGAGAGAGAGAGAGAAAAGATTCACAACAGCAGAAAGTTCAAGTGAAATATGATTTCCTTAGTTCTCCAACCTTTCTCATATAGAGGAAAAAAACCAGCATTTGCAGAGACAACTGATGAAATCACTGATTGGTGTGTCTGAGCCTTTTCCTTGCAAACGGAGCTGTAAGATCAGGCCTTGAGATAACTATTTTTTTAATTTAGCATTTGGTCTTTTGTAGGGGAAGGGGTAGACTTTCAGGGCTGATTGTGTTCTAGAAAGGGAATAGACTGTGGTGTAATTAAGGATGAGAAAAAAAGGTAAAGGCTTTCCTATAGCCTCTGTGACCTGCATGTGGTGGGAAAGATTAGGGTTGATGGATATTTCCATAGCAAAAAATGCAGGTGTGTTCTTAATTTGGATTTGCTAACCTGAGCGATTCAGATTAAATCGGATGAACCAAAGCAATTCGAGAGCCCTCACTGTTATTTTAACCTGAATTGGCCAGCTCCAATTAAAAACGCATATTTGTAGACTTGCCCTGTGCTAGGCAGCCATACCCATGTTCTTATTGGCTCTGGGAAGCATCTCTGTACAGTCACTGCTGGAAGGTAGGCTTTGGCTGTGCTGCAAGCCCTGAGCTCTCGTGCGTAGCTGTGCTGGCCCAGGAGCAGACGGAACTGGAGAGATTGCTCGAGTTGCCCAGGATCAGACGGGAGTCTGGCAGAGACAGGGACTAAGTGGAGGCCTCTTGAACTGCAGCCCAGCGCGTGGGATTGGATAAGCAGAACACTTAATATTGGGTTTCTGTTGACAATACGCACAATTATGAACACTAAATTTCTTTCCCAGGAGCATTCCCCAGTACTGATTTAAAGCATACTGTTTCCACAAATATTCCTGCCAGAAAATCAATTTGTTAAAATAGTCATTGAAAGCAAATATGGAAAGGGGGCTGGCACACAGCTGAAGCAATTTAATGTTAAGGATATGAATGAATATTAAATCTATTTTGCAATAGTACATTCCTGTCTCTAATTACGACTCTATGTGAGTAGATGACTATAAAGTCGCTCCTGGAAGGTGTACATACAGCAATCAGTGTGATAACAGCCTTGCAGACCGAAGTGGGTGGATGACTTGAGCAGTATGGTAATGACATATGGAGCCTTCCCTATCTTGGAGACAAATTCCTATCTAGCTCAGATCAATAGCGGGGTGAGCATTATTGCTTGTGGAAAAGCTCTGTAACACAGAGACATCCAGAGGCTGTGGTATGTCGGGAGGTGCTTGCCGCAGCCCTGCCAGGTCCAGGAGCAGCCTAAGGCAGGAAGCCAGGCTAGAGCAATTAGACTCTGTGGGCAGTAGCCTTCTGTTGAGATACTGGCATGGATGGGAACTGCAGTGAGAAGGAGATGACCACCCATTCAAACAAACTCCAGACTTCTCTTGGTGGCTTTCATTTAACGTGACATACCATTTTTTTGGTACTTGGATGAAACACAAGATTTTGGGCTAAAATAAGGAAGGATTTTGAGGTAATGGCCCATGATACACAGAACATCAGCCTGCATGATCTAAGGGTCTGTAGACTGTGGAGAAGCCTGCCTGGTATGGGTTGACCTGCCTGCTCCTATTGTGACAGAACTGTGTTGGTTCTCAGTAGCTGGCCTCTGGTGCTTTGTCCACAGGCTCCTGCCCAGCACTCATAGCCAGCTGCATGGTGCATCTGGCAATTTGTTAGGAAAACAGCTCCCACCATCTTTTTTTTTCCCTTGCCTCTTGCTACTTTGAAACTCAAATAAATGGCCTTTTACTTTATGATAGGTAGCTTTGGTTTTATTGCTATTCGTTTTTCTTCAGCCACTTTAACTTTCCCCTCCTTGCTTCCCGGCTGTCTCAACTCCTTTCCTTTGCTTCCTCCACATTTTATGCCAGTAGATGGTGGTATTCATTAAGTTCTTTGAGTGCCAATGTAGCTCCCTTTGTCACTAGCTGGCAGTCCAGCTCAGTGGTAGGAAGAGCTTTTAATGTGTGCCGGAGTTTGTGGCTGGGTGACTGCCACAGTGGTGACCTGCATGAACAAGAAGCACAAGTTTTGCTGAAGTTACTCTTTATTTTCCTTCTTGTTAAGCCTGTGAAAGAGCTGTCAGATTGACAAAGAGTCCTAAACATCACCAAGGGAATCAATTATTTGTTGTGATGTATGGGATTTGGGAGAACTTCGTGTACACATTTCTGTGGAGTTACTCAACCAGCTGGCAGAGACTGATGTTGGTTTTGTAGCCTGCTCTCTGACAAAAAATTAGGGCTGGAAATGAGGGAACATGTTTCTGAACAAGATTATCACTGGTGAAATAGTAGGTCTTGGGTCTGGATACCCAATGCAGGATAACGATTATAAAAACTCAGACCCCTTTAAACCTTGTGTCAGACACCAAGAATGGTAGTTCAGCAAGTGAGTTCTCAGTGAGCCTCACCTCTGCTTAAGGGCAGGATTTGCAGCAAGAGGTTGGCTGAGGGTTTTCTTCTTACCATGGAGCACATAACGGGACTACACATGCTTTGCACCATGTGTGATGCGACCAATGAAGAGTCTTAATCTAATATGACAGCATGCTGCTATGTAGGTAAGGGTGTGGAAAGCATTCTTTTCCAGATCTTCATTTCATGTGCTTTATTAATTCATGTGACATCTGTATTCCTCTTTGGAAATGGTTTTTACACCCGGACTCTAGTGCTTATTTGAGTCAATGGGAAGGCTGTATAGAAGTTATAGAAATTACACTAAGGATTAGAGGAAGTACTTTCAAATTTGGTGGTGGGAGTAGCATGCAAAATTCCCTGTGAAAGAGGATGGGCAGCAGTACAAGCAGCTCATGTACTTTCCAGGTGCTGTCAGAGTTCCTGTTCTGCTCTGTGATGCTTCCTGAAAAATCTAACCAGCACTGGCCAAAGCTTTTTTAAAAAATGCTATGTGTGAAACTCTCACTGCCTTGCTTTTAACATCTCCCTGTAGTTCTTGCATGTTCAGCCTGTGGCTTTGCAGCTCTTTCCATCCCAAACCCCTTTTAAACATGCTTGATTGGGAATAGCATCTATTTGTTCTCCGAGTTTGGGATTTGGATTCCTTTCTTATGGAGAGCTCAACTCCAGCAGGAGATCTGAATTAAATTTTCTTTTTAATTTTGAGATTATTATTATTAGTCAGTTAAGAGTAGCCAGAAAATAAGAACTGGAATGTTGAGGTGTGATGCTTTGATAAGCTTCTGGCTGGAAAATTACTGATTCAACTATATGGAAAAAATGTGGAGAAATTTGAAGTGGTGTGCTATTGTGGGGATCTTTTTTAAGAGATTTTGCAGGTCTCTGGTATTCAAGAGTTGCTTAGTACTTACTTTCTACAAGTTATTTTAAACATTTTTATGTGAGAAACAAATACTTTGCTGATCTGAAGCAAGAGTCACTTGACCTTAGAAACATTAAACATAAACCTTAGAAAGACCTTGTGTCTCGCTGCAAGAATTGCTGTGTTTTTGATGGCCCAATCTGTCATTGCAAATATACTGCCCAACCTGTCATTGCAAATATACTCATCTCTATTTAGTAATGTACCTCGGCAAGGTATCTTGTCCCAGGAAGTGTGTCTCTTTCTTTTTCAGTTGCAGCACACTATTGTTTCTTGTTCTAGCAAGGAGTGTTTCACAGCCAATGTGTCTCCTTCCCATTCTTTCTCTCCTTTGTCATTCCCTGGGGCTTTACCAGCTCAGTTGATAAACGTTCATCAGCATACTGTAGATTACCTCATCCTAAGATAAGAACTCAATACACAATTACAATTCTATTTCTAAATAACAGTAGGCCAGGCTGTAATGCCTCTTCCTAAATAGCACCCACAGTTCACTAGTGGACTGGCTGGGAATCAAAATGCCATTCCATGCGGGTAAGACTATTCACATTCAACCCCAGAGTTAAGTCAAATGGATTTTAATTCAGTCTTACTTTTTCAGTACTTCTTTAATTTTCATCAGGTTTTCATGGATATATTCCAAAGATTGCTGTCCCACATCTGAAGTTCTTTAAAGGTCTGTAAAAAGCATGATCTCCTAGATCCAAAGATGAATGATAGCTGTGTCTCCTAAATGGTAGCAATGTTACTAATGCTGCTTCGTCTCCGTATGTATTAGCAATAGGATTGCTTTAGAGGTGTCTTTTCCACGCGGAAAAGCACAATTCAAAAATCCCTTCCTCTGCTGTTTTTTGATGTATGTTTTATCCAAATTTCTTTTGTGAGAGGGTTGCAACAAGAAACAAAAGCAAGAGCTAACATAAAGGGGAATTTCAACATCTGATATAGTGTTTTGGTTTTTTATCAAAGACACTTTCTGATCTGCAATCAAAGTGTTTCATTAGGGATTTTTGTTGAAATTGAGTTTGCAATGAAACTCCAAAATTTTGTCAACAGTTGAATTGTATTAGTTGAAGAAGCCAATATCCTTCAACAGAAAAATCTTGCCCAGTTCTAATCAGCAATGCTGGAAAAAATACTGGATCCTTCAGAAATCCTCTTCAATCAATGAAAAGACATAATCAGCCCTGGACTTGCTTCTGTTTATGTAACTGTGGCCAACATTGCTGCTGCTCTATCAAATGATCCTGAAGAGAACAAACCATACTCAATGTGGGGTTGAAGTTGCCAGTGGTGCATTATAACATTGATGGAGCAGAGCCACTGTTTGTAGCAGTAATGTTTGTAGACATGAGGTTGATTTCCAGAAAAACATCCTAGGAAAACTGAGAAACATTTCAAAAATCCAGATTCTAATTCTAATTTGGAGGAGAGAGTTGTAGCATGAGTAGGACTCATTTCTAACCTATTTGCCCACTGAAATGCTCTCTCCACCCTTCTGAAAGCAGCAGACCCCATCGTGGAAGCATTTGTACTGGATATTGTTCCTTTCCCTTGTTCCCTACGCTGGGTTCAGAGGGATTGCTCCTGAGCAAGCGCTTGTCCATGTGAATAGTATGTCACAGAGAGGTTTCTAATGAGCTGTTAATATTAGGATTCCTGGCTAATTGTCAGGTAGACATGATTGACTTTATAGTAAGTACAGCTCACTTCAGCCACTAAGACCTGTCAACTAGCATTGCTAACCCAAAGCATTAAGAAGTCATTCGTCAAACCTCTCAAATCATACCACTGGTTTAAAATGATGAGATTTTGGAAATAATGCCTTCTGGGATTTTGTTTGACTGGTGATTATTCGGGTTCATGTTTCTGTATTTCATTGTCTGCAGCCGTGGGAATTAGAGTCTTACTATTTTATTTTTTCTAATAGCAGCTCTGATAATCACTCCCTAGATTGCCACACCCATGTCTGTATTTATAGGGTCTTCATAAAGGTCTTCAAAATAAAATTGGCAGAAAGACTTCTGCCTTCTGGCCCCTCAAATTTTACTCCCAAACTTGAGCATAACTTACCCTGAAAACTTTAAAAGACAAGCATCTGGGATAATTTGGAAGACAGTCGGTTTAGACATTTCCAGGTGATGGACCTGGCAACTCCTTGTCATTTAAACTTGGTTAACATGTCCTGATCTAGGGGTTACAATCTAGGAAATTATATAATCTTGTGAAGATGATATGGTCCAGTGTGAGTATCATTAATGTTAAGTGTGCCGATAAAGCCTGCCATCCTTTCTTAAAATGTGTCAGATACTGTCACATCGTGCTCCCAGTGAAAGCAAGGAGGAGAACGGGAATCCTCATGGGGCAACCATTTGCATCCAGTCAGATAATTTGCTGCATATCTACAAATATATAACATATTTTAGATGAGCAACTTGGATCAATCCAGGTTAAGAAGATATTGGATGTTTTACAGTATTTTCTCTCAGAGCCTATTTCTGTAAAACTTTTTGATCACTTCTTAGTCAGACCAACTTCAACAGAAGTTTCACCTGGGAAGTGTGGAAGGGATCTCTTGAGGGCCTTGGAGGTTTTCCTGTGGGTGAGCACATCTGTGTGTGAGTGCATCCTGCAGTGAATACTTTATGAATGACACACATTATTCAGTTCTGACCACTTCCAAAGGATGTCTGAGTGGGTCTGCTCTTGTGTAATATTCCAAGCTCATTGAATTTGGGGTTTGGTGAGAATTGGGTGAGGAATAGCAAGTGGTGACACCTATAGGAGAAAATCCTGTGGTATAATAGGCACTACGATGTTCCTCCTAAAAGGGATTCTTTGCTTTCCTCACAGGTCTTCCTTTTCCCCAGCTCTTATCCACTTTGATATTCAGGAAATTATTCTACCTGGAAGGCATTTTTTATAGTAGGGAGATACTAATGCAGGGCAGAATGGAAGGCCACATCATTATTTTTTCTTGTTCTTGCTGACTGTTTAAAGAAAAGGGATTTCCTTTTCAGAAAGTATCATTTGGTAGTTAAGAAAAGCTGAATAGTGTTGGGATGAGGCTTCCATTCAGTCCCTGCTCTCCCCGTTGTGCACATCTGCATAAGATGAGGAGCCTACATAAACCAAACGAAGCTGGAAGCTCTTTCCAGTTTGATGAAGGAAAGGGAGAAAGTACTTCATTCCTGCTGCCTGTGACTTATTGGTAAAATGCCAGTTTTTAAAGAGTCCCAGACTTGCTCTGGGAACTTCTCTGGTAACCAAAGATGTACAGGTGGTTTCTCTTGTATTCCAGGACTCTCCAGGTGTGTACGAAGTATAAAACAGGCACTGATGCTGAAGAGGTATTCACGCCAGCTCCTGTCCTTTCATGTTAAGTTGGTAAGGAACCTCCTTTGAAAAGTTTTTTGACTAGAAGAAAGAAAGAAAGAAAGTCTCTCTCAAAGATCAGTGCCACCACAGGGAAAGGAAATGGCTCATAAACATGAGACATCTCACATCTCCATCTCTTTCATCCCCTACCAGAAGCTCTACTGTACTTCAGTGCCTGAAGTATCCTCTAGTGCAGCATGTACTATCTTGTATTAGGCTTCCCTAGATACTGTAACATGGAAGAGGAGCTTCAAGGGCTTTAGACTAAAGTCAAGATAGGGGTTCGGTGGTGCATTTCATACCCCAAACCCACCGCACTTGAGTGTAGAAGTCTCTGTTTTACTAGCAGGACTGAGAGCAGCAGCAGATGGACATTTTGGGGTCAAAGCCAAAGGATATTTTGGGAAATAAAGTCGGAATGCTTTTTCTCAAGACAACCCTCTGTGAAAACTCTGAAATTCCATCAAAATGCATTGCTTTTCTGGAAACAAAACATCAGGTTGTTTCCTAGGTCTTTCTTATTTGGGTTTTCTTTTGCCTTTTGTCAAAAAAATTATCAGCAGGACATCACTGCATTTGAAAACACAGGAAGTGTTTCTGTTTCTTTGAACCTTTTGGCAGAAAAGAAATATTTCTCACTTTCCTTCTAGTTGCAATCAGAATCTCATCTGCACTTCTCAGGTGTTATCTATGTCTAATCTGAATAGGCATAGGGAGATACTTGAAGCTATCACATTGGCAGATGTATTTGAAGAGCATTCCCTGGAACAAACTCAGTGCAAGTTGGTGGTGGGGGAAGGGAGAGTAGGACTTAATTTTAAGCTGTTTGGGAGAGGCACTGTCATTATGTTCTGTATGCATTAAATGCAAACAGAACAGGTTCATGTCTGTGGCTGGTGCTCTTAGGTGTGACAGCAGTACAAATGAAATAATAATAATATCAAGTAATCTCAGTTGGTTATTAACTCCGCAGTAAATGCCTGTTTCACTTCCCAGGTAGGAGCACCCAGGGAACTCAGCTAAAATTGGCACCTTATTGTGCTAAGCACACACAGACATATAATTAAAAACAGTCCCTTTCAATGAAGTATTTTTTTGGTATAGATGGGCAAGACAGATAAATGGTGGGAGTATGAAAGCATAACTATCCCCCTTTCAGAGATGGGGAGCTGATGAACTCTGGTCACACGGGGATTCTGCCATGGATTTTCTGTGCTATCCTGGAGAAATGCAGTGGGTTAGCAGGGTCTTATAGCTAGCCCTGTGCTTCAGCCACAGAACCATCCTTCCTCTGCAGAAGGATGCATCAAGTTTCTTGTTGCTTAAATAGAAACCTCAATTTACATTTTCCTTGTTCCTCTTTTGAAAAAAGCTCCCTGACCATTTTGGTTTCTCTCATCCTCTCAGAGTATTAGTCATCGTTTAAAATACACACAATGATTAAAATGAGTCTGATCATGTTCAAGTACAATATTTCAGGGAGGCTACTTGGTGTGACTTGCATGAGGACATGAAATGCCAGAAGGACCAGTGCAATCAACAGCAGGCTCCTGTGCCAAAAGGAGTGGGTGGGGTCATGTGCCGTATACAAGGCATTCATAAATGTTTACTATAATTTGCTGCCTGGTTATATTTGACCTCTGTGGGTTGGCACATGAACTGATTTATTGCATCCATGCTATCTTAATTACTAAGGACACAGCTGAGAGCTTTTTAAAATTTAAAGTGACTTACTTTCCTCAATTACTTAAGTGCAGAGGCTCAAGCACATATGCAGTTGAATTTTTCTATCAAGAGAATATATGATTTGTAGAGCCAGTTACACTTGTTTATGGCTTTCCCAAATTACTGGACTTTGGGCATGCGCAGATTCAGGCACTCTACACTGGCTCGTACGGGTATGTTTACCAAGACTTAGCAAACTTTTCTTTCTCCCACTGCTGGTCCTGCTTACAAAACTTTGCTCTTCCGGGTCCCAGCTGGAATTGGAAGGCAAAATGAGGAAAGCCTCTGAAAGGTTGCTCCGAGTGTTTTTCTAGCCCAGCTGGATGCAGGTATTATTGGAGACCTCATGAGAAGGATTATTCCAACAAAATTTTCACCCTGGCTTCGTGGACTAAGGGATACAAAAAGTTTTAAACAAGTATCCAAAGTTATGCTTGCTTTGCCAAACTCAGACACTGAAGCTTTTGATGCAGCCCTGCTAACACGTACATTGTTGGACCATTTTGAATGTGTGACACTAAGCAGTTATGTAGCAGGTCAGCAGGAATTCACAAGTGCTTGGACTTGATTTTTTCATAGTTCTCATTTTGAAAATGTGTCTGAATAATCAGGTCCAGACATTAGGGAAGCTGAGTTTCTGTCAGCTATAGCCCTGTCTTGACTTTTGCAAATTTAGGCAAAGAAGTGGTTTGCAATTTCAAGTTCTGTGTCTGAGACTTGAGATGTCCTCAGAGGGTCTAGCTTTCAGAGGCCCTTTCAGTGTAGCCCCTAAAAACTGGAGAGTCCAAATTATTCTTACTTTTCTCTTACTTATTATTGCACTTCTGTGTACAGATAAGATATATAACAATATCTGTGGATCTGAATTTACAGGTGCACCAGCTGTGCTAGGGCTGTGCTAGAGCATAGTTGAAAACTCAGATACGTACAGGCTTTATTCTTATTTCACATGAGTTATGCTCACACATAGCTCAGCTGCAGCTGGTGGCATTTTTCTTTATGTCAGATAGCAGTGCAGTGCAGTGATTTTCAGCATCTCCTTCCAGGACCCCAAGCATCCTATACAGGATCAGAGACAAGTAAAACATGCAGTAAAGCAAACCTGTCAGAAGACATAAAGCCACTCTAAAGATGTTCGGATCTCTTTTTCAAATGGAAACAAGTTGTAAACTCCGAATTGGTGTAAGAAAGATGGCAATTCAATTTCTGTAAATCTCCATGATAGCTTATCTCATGCTCATTCCATTATTTAGAATACACGTGCAAATAGCAACTTCATACAAAAGCGTGTTTCTCTCTATTTAACAGATCACTTGTTGAGAAAGCAGTTAAAATAAATTCAAGTTGTCCCAGTCCTAAGTCTATCTTCTCTTCCAGAGTGTGGGGAGGAAAGGGGGAGATTGAAATCTCACAGTGTTTTGACCTGCTAACCAAACCACGGCTGCTCTGGAACTTAACAGGTGGGCTGCAGGTAGGGAGGACCAGCTGAGTACAGCCTTCCAACCCCCTTGCTTCTTGCACAGCTGGTGCATACTTCTGACAGTACAGCACAGGGAGAGGAACGGTCCCCTGGTCACCGGCTGCACACCCACATTGCAACTGGGAGGTGTGATTGCAGTGCAGATAATCAAATAAGAACTAGCTTTAATCATCACAGGGTTTAGGGCTGGCTGGACAAGCCAGCCTGCCTGGGATGCAGCATGCGTATTCAAGAGCTGGTGCCTGAACACTGTGTCTCCATTGCGTAGGTATCCAAAGCAGCTAGATTGAAGCTGGTCAAGGTGTTGCTGTTGTGCTTTTGACTGCAAGGCAGACAAAGTCACAGCTGAAAATTAAGGTGTTGTAAGTTAACTTGAGCAATAGGTATCATCCATCCAGAATTACTGTGGAGATGCTCCCAGTTCTCTACAAACCTTGGGTCCCGTCACTCTCACTGCTGGGCAGACAGGCAGCAAAACCAACACTAATTCCTGAAGGACTTGCAGTCTGAATGCGCAGAATGTCTCTCAGATGCATCTGACAGTGGAGTGACTTCATGGTCACACCAGAGTGCCAAAATGATCTGGAAACTTAGACCAAATTGCCAAACAAGACCCGTAGTAATAGCAACAAACCATTCTCCCTAGCTCATTTAGTGATAGCTAGGATCTGTGATAGCTAGGATCTGTTTATAGACCCGTGTTACAAAAGAGTACTAAATAGAAAAGACCTGATCATGGAGAAGAGAAAGCCAGAGGAAGAGCAAAAAACATTTGAAACTTGAAACAACAAAGGAGAAAAAACCTGAAGTGTTAAGATGTAAATATCGATGATGTGTACACAGATAGACCTGGAATAGGGAGCTGTGTCTGTGATTGTGCATTACCAAAGGAAGAAGAGAAACATAACGAACATGAAACTTTCGAACAGGCCCCTGTAACAAGTCAGAACTAACCCTTGGAGGGTTTCCTTGGAGGGAAATCAGCATTGTAGAAACCTAGAGAGCCAGTTAGTAAAGAGTCATGTAATTAAACCTCGAGTCCAATGGCAGCAGAGTCCTGCATGAAACCCTGGCTCTACTGAAATCAGTGGCAAAAATCCCAGTGATGTCAGTGGAGCAGCTCCTATCATCTATGTATAGCAATCTACTGGTTCTGATTGTGAGCTGCAAAACCATATGTGGTACTGTAGTCTGCATGAAAAACAAAGGCTAGGAATAGGTAGATTCATGTGTTCACTGAAGGCATGTTTTTTGCAGAAATGTGGCTTTTCATTTAGGTGTGTTTCTTTTAAAAAGTGCTCATTTTCTTTGGGAAATGCTGCTGTCACATCAAAAAAGAACTTTTGAAAAGCAGTAAGTTTTCAGCTGAAGTAGATGACCATCCTGGAAAATGTCATTCATCTCAAGAACCTGACCCATAGAGTCAAAGGGAAGCACGACTGCATTTCCAGTGGTCACCAAAGAAATCATGTTGAATCACAATATTAAGGGATTGCCTAGAATATTGCAGTGATGTTTTACCTCCATGTCAAAATTTCCAGCACAAAACCCTGTTCTGTTTTGTGAGCGATGCAGGAGCCGAACTCGGAGGCCTGCTTGGACAAAACCTTGTTTGTCCAGCTGCTGCACAGGAAAAATCAGCTTCTTCCCAGGATAAGCCAGCATCTTGCCACCTCTCAGAAGGTGTATTGTCACCTCTCCAAGGGTAACAGCACCCCAGGCTGAGTCCCTGGATGCAGGAACTGGACCCAGGACCGACTGTTGTAGGCAGTAGAGGGGGACAGAGAGCCACACTAGGAGGCGAGCTTGTACTGGGTTTTACAACTTTGTTAGCAGATGTGTAAGAAATGCATTTTTCTGTGTTTTTACAATGACTGATGCACTGGGGTGTCGATCTATAAGCAGGGACCCCATATGCTTTGGTAATACAGATGGAGAATAATAGTTTAACAAATGAGCCTTGTTAGATAAATCTAACTTAAAATAAAGGCTAGTTTTGCAAAGCAAATTCAAAGCCATGACAGGCAAGACTTTTAATTTTATCTGCTGCTAAAAGGAAGATGCTTAAGGGCCTGTCTCCAAAGGGAAAATATGTGCTCATTTAATTGCATCTTTTCTGGCAGAGTGCATTATTATTATTTATTATTATTATTGTTAGACATATTAGAAAGAGCTATATGCTGTAATATCCTTCATTGCAACCACATTGATTAGCGCTAACTGAGAATGTAGTATAATATTAACACGAGGCACATAGGACTTGTTTGGCCTGTCCTGTTTGTTAGTTAATTACGCATGTATAAAGTAAGAGGCACAGCACCTGTAGAGATTCCCAGCACCTCCTGTTAAGCTGGGGCAGGAGCTGCAGCGTATGAGAGCAGTAACTAAATCCTGCAAGCATGTTTACATTTTGAACTTACCAAATCTTCCCAAGTGGAATGCAGGGTCCAGTTTCAGCCAAGGAACTGTTAGCAGTGAGTGAGAGTTAATGGATCAATCTGCTGTCTCTTGTCAGTGCTTTTACTGTTGACTTCTGGAATGTGTTTGATGAAAAGAAAGCAACTTCTTGAGACAGAAGATACAGATGTAGCATGTTAAGGTTGGGACCTACATGAACAATAAAGCAATGTTATCAGTGTTTTGCTTCCCTACTGCTGCTTGCCAAAACTGACAATAGAATAGCAGCAAAGCATTTCTTTTTTTAACTACCATAACTGCACATTAACCATTTGCTCTGATTCTTTTTGGAGACACAGTCAGATGTACTGGCGTTATAAGTGAAAGATGCCAGATATTTAAATGGGAGCATGTTGCACAGCCCCCTGCTGCCTTTCTGTGGCCAGTGGAAGTTGCTTTCTGAAAAGCTGAATTAAAATGGAATTTGCAGGGTCATTCAGCTGAACCAAGCCTGCTGGCTCCCTGTGCTTTACATGCTGCCCAACAGCACAATGGCCAGGCACCGTGTGAATCTTATGGGATGTGTGCATTCTCCCCATATCCCAACAAGGCAGGCTGTTATCCAAATTGCAGGGTAATTTTGAGGCATGTGGGTTGTACCCACCCAGCAGAACGTGATGCTGTGTGTGGAGATACCCAGGCTAGCTCTGAGCATGCTGTAGCTGGGAATGCTGTGGTGAGAGCTATCCACAACCAGATTATCTTCCACTCTTGACTGGATAGTAGACCAATACCAGGATACTGCTCTTCTACAGGAGCCAGGTTGTTAAGAGTTAGCTCTGATGTGCCTACTTGGTACTATGGATACCCTTGTGCTGTGTAGACATAACCACAGAGGCTAAAACCCAGATCCATCGAGGTATTTAGGCTTTTAACTCTCACTGAAATGAACAGGAGTTAAAAGCCTAAATACCTTTGGGGATTTGGGCCTAAGTGGCTTACAGAAAGCCCGTGGAACAGCAGAGACTCAGATATGTTGACTCGGAGGCTAGTGCCTCCGATATGAAATCATTCTTCCTCTCTACATCTGGTAGCAGTTTGCATTCACATTTCCCAGCTCAGGCCATCAAAAATATGCCCATGCTTAGGACAGGAGGTGAAGAATAATTTAGGTAATTGAAGCTACAGCAGGAATGTGGTTCTGTCAGAGTGCTGTTGCCTGACCTGGAATTTAACCAGACAAGTAGGGCTCGGGAAAACTCTCGCCTTTCAGGTGCACTGAAGGCATTTAGTTTCTCTGGTAGAAGGGGGATAAATAGTTGAGCTTATGTGTCTGTTGAAAGGGTAGCCATATTGCTGTGAATGAAAGCAGGAGACTTGCCAAACACTTGCCTTGTTATCCACATGACTGTTTATCAGTTATAACTAGAGCTGAGCCAATAATTCTTAATGGGTAATTCATATGATGAATATCTCCCCCTTACACTATGTTTGAATGGTGTATGAACCAGCCATTACTTTCAAATATTTATTTACTAGTCACAATTATTTGTTTAATACTGTGAATAATTCATGGTTTGTGGAATGTTTTCAGGCAGTTCTCTGAAAGTAGCCAATATCCAGGCTATTTTCATTGGGCAGAGAAGTAAATGTTGCCTTTTTCTGATTACGCCAGTGTTAACTGAGGATAACTTGAAGTCAAAAGGCTGTATCCTTCGCTGATGTAATTTGGCATAGCTCCATTTTTTTCAATTGACTTCAAATGACCAGTGTTAATTCACACCAACTTACTAGATGGTCCTGAAAAGAAGAATTGTATGAAGGAAGAATGACTCCCACACCATATTGTCCCAGGACTGGCTAAATGTACTGAATTTTACGGTCACATCTTTTTGTGAAAATTCTCATGTGTATAAATTCAAAATTTACTTTAAAAATATCATTCAGTGTTAATATCTCAGTTGGTTATTAATGAGTAGCTTTGCAGTAAATTATGCTTGTATGATTGTACACACAAAGTGACAATTTTAGCAGAAATAGTTTGAATTCAGTTTTTACTTGCAGGGCAGAGGGGAAATTGTTTTGAGGACAAATCTGTGGCATGTGTTGAGGTTAACCTGGAAAACTTCCTTGTTCAGTGTGCAAGACTTTTCAGTTCCAGTATTACTTTTACCATTACAAAATCTTCCCTTATATAAGTCTCACTGACGTCAGTGGAGCTTTGCCACTTGTATTTGCCTTATCAGATTTCCAATCCTTAAAGCTATTTTAGAAGACATTTTTAACTACATTCTTTGCAGTACCCAGCTGATGATGGGAACAGTAGAGTAGGGGATTGTGTTGTTTTGTGTCTCTGTGTTTCTCACACCAGTTGTCCATGGTCTCCAAGGGTTGCATGACAGAAGGATTTTGCTGTAATATCTCATGCCTTTTCTGTATCCCGTAACTGTCCCTCTGTCCCAGTTCCCTTCCTTTCAATAGCAAATTATCTATAGTCATACCACCAGTAGAACCAGGGAGGAGTTAAAGGCTTGGTCCCTAAAAGTAGATTTCTAGGTTGTTTCCATTTCCAGATTTCCCAAGCAACACGTCAGGTTTGCATTTAATGTTGCTGCAGATTTCCCTGCTGAATCTCTATGTACCTCTTACTCTTTAGTGTCTTGTCTAGCTTGTCTAGCTTAGCTCTTGTCTAGCTATACAGCAAAAAATTGTAATGCTGCCACTCAGATTGCCACCATAATGTGGCTGTGGTCTTGTCCATGGGATCCTTTTGTTCATAGAAAACTGATTGTTAACAGCACTTCATAGGGAGAAGTCTTGTGCTTTTCTTTCTTCTCTTTTGTTCTTGCTTTTTGGTACTTCTGCTCCACTGATGATATGGTCCTAGAAATATAAAAGCATAAAGAAAAAAATCACATTTCAGACAGACCTGTTGCTTTTCCTGCCAAAGTAGCACAACCAATTTGAATGTTAAAGAATCTACTCAGCCTAAATGTCCAGGTGCATGTCATTGCTTACTACATGCAATTTACTAATGAGTGGATCCAGACAAACAAACTGAGGATCCAGCATGCCCTCTGGCTGCCTGTAAAAATGAGGAAAGATAATGAAATGGTGTGAATCAGGGCCTTTCTGTAGCAGTGAGGCACGAAAACACTGGAACACAACAGCTTTTGCTGTTAGATACCAAATATCTCAACAGTTCTGTAACCAACCATGGGGGCAAAGAGGTTTAACTAACCTTATTAGATTAGCACAGTTGGCTGTTTAATATTTTTCATGTCTCAGGTTTCATGTTTCTGGATGTCAACGAAAGTTTCCCTTGTGAAATTTGTGTATGTTTAGTTTTTGACTCTGCAAAGGTAAGCGTGATTCTTAGAAAGGCACAGCTACTGACCTTTCTTTAATTACAAGCAAATGCAGAGGGTTGATGGATATTGCCATACTGTTGGTCTCTTCTGTTGAGTGAACATTACTGAACAGCCTTCTGAAAAACAGTAATGTCTTTGTACTGCAGACTGCAGTTCACTAGGAACACACCTGATTACACCAAGCTCTTTTTAAGCAGAGCCCTGCACAGTGTCAAAGGAAAATGTTTTATTGTAAGTGTAGGGAAGCGCAGATGCATAG
The DNA here is from genome assembly GCA_033628505.1 of Tringa tobata. NCBI lineage: Eukaryota > Metazoa > Chordata > Aves > Charadriiformes > Scolopacidae > Tringa > Tringa tobata. Next base: position 8,721,382 of record JAHREE010000280.1, read on the forward strand.
AAGAAAGGTCAAAGAAGAACAGAACCAATTGACCTGCTGAAACAGAGCATCTTAGGAGATTTTTAGCAGAAACCCTCTTTGTCTTCCAACCACTGTGATGGTGCAAGCTTCGATCAGAACTGCTGTGACCTGAAAGATATGATTCCTTTTTGTATAAAGTCCTTCCAGTCAGTTCAAAGGCAGTAGTTCTTCTTCAGCCATGTACTGTCATTACAACCGTTTCCTGGACTGTGATTCAGGGCTCAGGCCTGCAAACACTTGGTTTCCCATTTATATTTGTATTTGTGTGACTCTCACTTCCTAAAGCACAGTCCTCAGAGATGCAGGCTTGTAAAATTGTCCCTGTTGACAGAGGGAGTGGCGGAGAGGAAGAGCACACACACACCGCACAGGGGAGCTGGCTGCCCGTGTGACAGCCGCACAGTGCAGTGATCTCCTGGTGACAATTGTGTTGGTCCAGTGCAGACTCACATCAGGGTCATGTTACACTGGGCTATTTAAACAGGACAAAATAGCCCTGGCAGCGTGTCATACTGACTTGGTTGTACTGCTGCAGCTCTCGCAGCTATCTCAGGAGATGTTTGCTCGGAAGGCTCTGAAGCATTGGGTGGTCAGCAACACATGTGCATCCCCAGACACTTGTCCATGCCTAGCAGGGAGATGCCTGTACAGGGGGACCAGCATTAGCACTTTATTTGAGATTAACAGCGTGCTTCTGAAACGTGTCTCCCAGTGGTCCCCACTTAACTGCACATTTATGTCTCAGAGCAGTCATGGAGGACATGAACTGGATTCCTCTGGGATGGCACTAAGCTGGGACAGCCCCGTGCTGGCTGCTACTGCCACTAGATTGCAGCTAGTCAGAAGTAAAACACATACAGAATGAAAATACACAGTGTGGATGTCAGGTCCTTGGCACCAGTTGTTTCTCTCTGTATATCTGTTCCTCTTGTTCTGCAGTACTTGCTATTATAGATGTGGTCAGAGATGCTGCAAGTCTCATGTGAGTACATTGACCCTTCTTCCCCTCCCCTGGGCCGTGCCATCAAGGCTATTTTCAATATGTATATAAGACTTTGGGAAATCAGGTTTACTTTCGTAAGACTCTCCATATGCTTCCAGTGATTTCTGTATGTAAATACCTTGCCGAACAGGGACTGGTGGGTCAGATCAGGCAGCACAAATCCTAGACCTCCTGTACAGTTGCAAGGCTACAAGGTGTATGAGGGGCAAAGGGTGAATGTCTTTCTTTCTCCCCTTGTTGGATGGTATCTGATCACATCTCATGATCCCCTTACTTGCACTCATATAATTACCAAACATTGCTCTTTCGTGCTGCCTCTGGAGACTGACACTGTTGAAGCATGTAGTTTAACTCTCCTATTGACCCTCTGGGGGAAAGATAGGAAGAAACACTAAAATTAAGCGTAGGTGGGGTAGCAATGATAATTATGTTGGATCATAGCTTCCACTGATCTAATTAATGCCACCTAAGTTGTGGCTTGTGCAACTGCCTTGATTTATTGGTTATATCCACAATTCGCAGAATGACGTTTTTGCAGAAGGCCTGTGGCTCTGATACACGGAGCGATAGAAGTTGGATTTCATGAACATCATGCAGTGTAGTTACAGTATGTGCAACAGTTTGGAAGGTGCCTGTTCTGTGATGCTATTGAATCTAGTATAACAAGCTCTAGGTGTTCCCAGCATTAAGTGACAGTAAAAGATGACTCTCACCTAAGTTCCAGTTTATTTATTTATTACCAGGATATGTCTCTATTTTACAGCTGAGTATGTTAGGAATTTAGTTACAAGTTGAAACCGCTTTATAATGCGTGGCTATAAAGATCAAAGGTTGCAAAACCAACATTGGAGAGCCAGGTCCTGCTCTTCCAAGGCTCATCAATCATGACTTAGTTCTGGCCCATCTCACATAATTTTCCACCATGTGCTGTCATTTGGACAAATGTTTACCCATAGCAGTGGACCAGAGACTTCCACAACTCTTACGCTAAGTATTGCTATCGGTTCCTGACAGCACTTCTCTTTTTCTGTTTACCTGGTATATATTTTTCCTCCTCAGTTTTTTTCTTTATCTCACAGTTGATAATTTGATGTAAGTGTCTTCTGCTAGTTCTGGGAGTTCTCCTTTCTTCCAGGTGGACAAAACTCAAGATCAATATAAGATGAAGATAAAGATCTTCCTGGGTTTTCCCTAGGTATCTGCTGAAGACCATTACATTTGTACTTGCTGAAGTTCTGCAACCCTCTGCCAGCCTGTGAAGCAGGAATAAGGCAGGAGAAACCAAAATAAAGACTTTATCCAGCAAGTCTGACCATACACTCCTATCGGATAGGTCACTGAAAGAAGACTTAAGGTGAACCAGACTCTTTTTGCATCACTGCCATCAGTCTGCTCTATGACAGTGGGTAAATCACTTTATTTTTGGTTTCTCATCTTTGTTTCTCTTTTAATTGCGAGTCCCTCAGGTAAGGGCAGCCTTTTGCATAATGGGGCACCCAGGAGCCACAGTCTTAGGAGGCTTCTTGATGCCACTGTAGTAGAAAAAAAACTCTATGTGCAATTCATCATCCCAACTTGGCATGGGAAAACTGGAACACCTATTATGAGTCTTCTTATGAAAGATTCCTTGGTGGGAGATATGAGAACAACTGGTAGGCACTGGGATCACTGGCAATTCTGGTTTTTTAGGTCTTCCTAAATGCGTTTTTCCCCAAGATATTAATTCTGTCAAAAAGTAAAAAAAAAAGTAAATTAATTAATTTTGTTGCAAATAAAATGCATTGTGCAATCTGAAACAAACTGTTTCGTTTATTAGGTTTTGAAACCTTTTAATTAATTTCTTTCCAAAAATAAAGTTAATTTAAAAGTAAAACAACTTTTTGAATGGAGAAAATCAGACTTTTCTCCAGAAATACCTAAATTAAATGAGAATCTGCATATTAGATTTAACATCAAAATGTAACAGCTGTTAACTTTAGGTCTTAGTTTTGCTTACTTTGGTGACAGAGTTTGAGAAAGTCAGGAGCATAAAATGAGTATTTTTGAGACCTGAAAGTTTTACTTACTTCTCTTCCTGAATGAACTTTTTATGGAACTCTGAAGAGTAGGTTGAGTTTAGAGTCAGTTGTCATTTAAGTTGCAGGTGTAGAAATGAGAATTAATCTGAAAGGCTGTTCAAATAATGCATTTGTTTCCTTTCTGAAATGTCTGTTTCTGTAAATCCAGCTTCAGTTTTCTCACTCCATGGTGCCCATTCCTTGTAAGGATTGCTAGGAAGAATAATGCTTAATGTAATTTGCTTGTTATTGTGGCTGTCGCTGTCATGGCCGGAGGGTCAGATGCATATTTGACAATGAAAATCCAGATTTTCAGAAATGATTGGTAAGTCTAGGTTCTTGGTTTTTTCACTGTCTTGTCTTTGGATACGTGAAAGAAGCTCAAAGAATTGAGCCTTAATTTTTTAAGGTGCCTGAGAAAATAGTCACAGGCAGAACTGTTTCCTGTTCGACTTTGTACCTTTGAGGGTGCAAGAAAGTTGCATCAAAAGGGAAAACAACAAAAAATGAAACAGGGAAGCATGGTTGCATTATCACTTAGAAGAAGCATTTTTATGCAAATGCACGTAACAGTTAAAATAAGATCATGTTATGTTGCCTTTGACTTTTGTAACTGTTGGGGTGTGACAGGATTTAAACTTTTCATGGCATGCCAAAAATATTTCTTAACATAAAGTTACTTTGACTAGCTAATGTAATTATGTCCATTACTCACAGGGATTCCACTTTGTCCTGTACTTTGTCTTATTAATGTATTCACTGCTAGCGGGAGCTGGGGCCAGTGTTGGTACCAGCATTCATATGTTTCTTCCTGCTGCTGCTCACCCCTGAAAAGCCTGCCGGAGGTTTCGTGGAGGAGGAGGATAGGCATCTGGCTGGCTTGAGGGCTGGGAATGACAGGAGCTCCTGGGGTGGGGTAGAGCTGGAGGTAGAGGTCGGATTTGAGCTGGTGGTGCTGCAGAGCTGAGGCAGAGGCTGGGTGGGTCATGCTGGGTGAAACCCCTATGGACCCCTGAGCTGTGTCCCCCGCTGGAAGGAGCCCTGTGGATAAACTGAACTGTCACAGGCTGGGGCTGCTGGGCTTCCTTGAGTGGGGAGTGGGTTTGTGCTGGTCTTCAGGCATAAAGTTATGATGGGGTCTGGAATTGGGGTTGGGATAAGCATCTGTTTGGTAGTGGTGGGCTCCTGTGCCTGGATTTCTGCCTGAGGCTGGCTGGGGTTTGGGTTAGAATTTGGCTGATTTAATTGAGGATTAAGTTGTATAGTATTGGGTAGGATTTTTAAAGACATTCAGCTAAATGTCCTTTAACTTGCAAGAGGGCAAAGTTATTTCTCCCCATAGGTCCCTGTAACTTCTGAGGAAGCTATTTTTCTGTCCTCTTGAGACAGACGTCCAGGATACACATCCCCTATTTGAGTGCACCTCTCCCTGCCCTCCTGGGCAGGGGTATGGGCAGATACGGAGACCTAGAGCATCAAGTTGATTTAATCTGTACCTGCCTCTGTAACTACGCCTGGCTTCCTCTGACCCAAATTACCTAACTCAGCTGGTATTTCCTTCCTCATATTCCTTCCCTTACATCTACGCATCTCACCTGCTATAGTTTAACTGGCTGCAGTGGAGGAGTTGGGGAAACTGTGTGCTAATACTGCACCCACCTCTGCCCTTCTCCCCGCCTGGCTTAGAGAGACACTGTGTAAATGGAATTTTTAACATCAAAAGTTTCAATTACAGCAGGAAATGTCAGGCCGACAGAGTGCGACTGTTCCAGGTTTCCCATAAGGAATACTCCCACCCCTACTATTTACCCATATGGAAAAAACAACCTCTGATGGTATTTTTTTAAGTTCTCAGGTAAACGGAGCTGAATGGTATCATCACATACACGGCAGGTTTTCTACAGGAGATGAAAAATTGTAAATCATAGCACGGGGTCCAGAGCCTTTACAGTGCCTTTTTCATGAAAGAAAATCTCGGGATACAGGCTAAGTGGGATAGGGGACGTTTGAGAGGCAGCTTAACCTCTAGCAAGTTAGCAGTCTTGAGGAAAGAGGAACAGGGTGGAAACATTGATCTCAGAGCAAGAGATCGTATGAAAAGTAGCATAGAGTGGCACGTACACCTAACACTGGAGAAGGTGGGTTACAGGAGAGCCTTACTGGGGTGCTTTCTAGGAGATGTGAGTTGTCAGTGCAATGACCAGCAGAGCTGTGCACCTTCAAGAAGAGCCTGACTCTGTCTTCTTGGTACTGTCTCTGAGGTAGCTGAGACAAGAATAAGGTCTCTTTCATATTCTCTTCTAGAGGCTGAACAAATCTAATTCTCTTAGCCTGTCTTGGTTATCGTGAGCTCCAGCTCCTGATCATCTTGGTTTCTCTCTCCTGAATTCATCCAGAAAAATGAATCCCCAACATGTCTTGCAGGTCACTAGGCAGTATTAAGCTCGTTTTTTATTAGAAGAAATGTAAGGCTTTTACCATGGCCTGAGAGATCTCCAGTGGACTTGGATCTTGCTTCATAATACAAAGTCACTGCTGAGATGGATGATACAGCCACTTAATTTGCTACTGCTCCCACAGGGACTCCATCATTTGCCTCCAGCAGGAACAGGTCATGCTTTTAATGACAGTGTTCAGCCTGTGGGATTGTCTTGGACATACTGGTTCCTGAAATCGCAACTGGGGCTTCCAAAAAAACCTGGAGAACTTCAGTGGTCAAATTAAATCAGTAAATGTGGTAAGGAATTTGGCACTTAAGTCACCTGGCTCTTCAGGATAATTTAGTGTGTCTCAAAATCAAGCTCAGTCAGCATATTGTCCAGCAGAAGATTTGTTGCTGTTGAATTTTCAGAAGCATTTAAGCTCTCCAGCCTGGTCAGCAAACTGCTTCCTAATGGGAAGTGTCTGTCTTCATCTGGGCTGTATGTATAGATTGGCATTTATTTATGGGAGGGGAGTTTTGAGTGAGGTCATGTGAAATGATAATGTCATGTGAAACCTCATTGTGTTTGTCTGCAGAATGGCACAAGATCAGAGCACAATACAGTATGTTTTGAGATGTAGTGGTACAGTGCTTCTGGTTAGGGCAAGTGGGAACATAAGAATTTAATTTAATAGAAAATGGAGAGGTTTTGAAATGTGTTTTTAGTCCATAGGAAGATGAAAGCAAGGCCTCTTGAAATCTTTCATGAAATGAAAATGAAAGAGAAGGAGAACTTTTAAAACATAGCTATTAGCTTGCTGGTTAAGAAATTCACTTGGGCAGAGGGAGCTGTGCATTGAACTTGCTGCCCTCTATCAAGCAGAGCAGGAATTTTTTCCTACATCGCATCTGTGAGCTTGGGTGGTAGTGAAGAGGGTTCTGTCCTCAGAAGGACTCAGGGACATTTGGGATGGGTTGTATTCCCAGCGTTACTTGGGGAGATGGAAAGGGAACAGAGCTATGTGTCAGCAAGCAGATCCAGCCTTGGGTTCATCCATGGGCACTATCCTCAGCAACTCAGCTCAGCTGCAGCTCACATGGCTCTGGGAGGACCCTCTAACAAACAGAGGAGTAGGCTGAGGGACATGAGATAGGATGGGAGAAGGCATCTTCTGAAATATTTATCTCCAAATAGAAGTTTAATAGATGTCAAGGATATATATATATTTTTTTTTTGAGAAGCTTATTAGCTATGAAAAAAAATGTAGCACTATTCCCCATACAGATGTATAGATTTAAATTGATGGGAGAAATTTGCAACTTGTATAAACAGGCATAGCTCTGTGAGGTCAGTGTAGTCACACCAAATTAGATCAGCTGAGGATAAAGCCTATCATTTTTAATGGTATCATTCTTCCGTATAAGAAAAGGCAAGGAAATGGGGGTCTGTGAGGGAGAAAATGAAGAAAAAAACACAGCACAGGATTTACAAAATCTTGTCCCTCACTCTTCTCAGCCTCTGCATGGAAAACATCTGTATGTCACAAAACACTTTGATGTCTACCATACAAACTCTGGGCTCTCCTGTCCGCTGAATGGTACATTCACAGGGCATGGCTTCTCTGATGTCAGCTGCCCTCGCTGGGAATAGGGAAGCCGAATATTGCTCTGAGCAGCTGAACATACACCGCCTGCTGATTCCAGTGAGTTCATTCCGCTTGTCTGCAAATATAAAATATTGAAAGGGTCGCAATTATTGTTCCTTTGGAGATATTAAAGTTTAGAAGCTGCCTTTAATGACTGATGTATAGTAGTAGAGTGTGATCTTTCCATGGAAAGTTGATGGCTACTACAAGATAAACCTTGTGTGGGTAAAATAAATAAAGACTTTCTCTTAGGAGCTAATGCATGAAGTTTGGCTAACTGGTGGTGCCAAATCCAGTGGGAATACACCAGGCAACCATGTAGCTTTCTAAGTTCAGAAATCTGCTGGGTGAAACACTGACAAGTAATGCGAGAGACCAGCAGAGATGTTTTCAAAGGTCCCGGTTGGGGCTTTATGTCTACATGCAAGAACTTGGCTAACCAGTTCTGCTTAAAGCCTTTGTGCTAGAGCAGCACCGCCTGTGCACACGTGGCGGTCTTCCTGTTCTTGTTGCTTATTGGAGGTGTAGGAACAGCAGTGTATTCCCTGTCCTAGGGTCAGTCATAAAAGGCAGATTAGAACAAGGCAAAACAGGTGGGCAAGGAGCAAAGGATGCACACAGGGCCAATTATGTGTCTGAAACAACTGTGCTTTTAATTTGTTGCAGCAGCTCAGCATCTGAACACTCACTTGGGGTGGGATTCCTCTGGCTGTATGTAGATGCCTACAACTGATCTAGAGCTAAATGGTCTTTGCAGCTGTCAGGGAGAAATACTGATCTCATCCTAAGGGAAGCATCTGCTGTAGGCTGGGTGATTTACTCCCCAGAAGTCCCCACTCACTCCATTAACTCTGGTGGGAGGTGAATGTGGCTGAGCAGATGTAGATACCAATATTATTGGGAGTTAGGTGAGAAAAAAAACATTCTTTGCTACCAGGCAAGTGGTGATCAGGCTGGCTCCTGGGGAAAACCAGCAGGTCAACGAGTGAACGGTCAGTCAGGTAGATCTGCTTGAAACCCTGATGACCTGTCTCCAGCCTAGCTCAGTAAGTAACAAAATTGTGCCTTTGGAGACCTGGTCCTGAAATACTCAGTTACATTTTGCCAGCTGCCAAGCTAGTGCCAGGTATGACATTGTTTCTAGGTTGTGTTTGGAGACAGCTGTGCTGGAAAAGGCAATGACAGCTTCTTGGCATTGCTGGAAGTGGCCAGCATTGGACAATTTGTGAAAAATCCTGTTCACAGATCCCTGTTAAACCCCATCTCTCCTTAGGGCCAGATTTAGTGAAGACAACAGTGCTGATGTGCGTTAACTGTCATTAAAGCAACAGAAGTAGCACTATGGATGGACTTGTCCCGGAGGTAGAATGTTCCCTTTTGATCTGCTCCGGAGATCCTTTGCCCTTGATGTGTGGATCTATATGCCTCACTTCTTCACACACTGACATCATTGGAAAATCCATATTTAGGCAGGTGCAAAATACGTGGTACTTAGATGCATCGCAGTGATAAGGGCTCTGAACTGCTAATTGTGGAGGAAAATTCCCTGTCCTCCTCCTACCCCACTGTTTAATTTGTGTTCCCTAGCAGGACAGGTTGATTCTATGATGTATCCTCTTCTGAGATCACTGAGTTTTCTGTTTGGTGAGACTCGCCATACCAATATGAGTCATTTAAAGAGTTCAATTAGTAATTTATGAAACTAATTAGCAAGATATTAAAGGCCTAGTGCAATGGCGTGCTTCTGAAGTGATCTGACGAAGGACTTGTAATGCAAACTATTGAATCAGATAGGCTAATAATAAAGCAAACTGGTTCATTCAAAAGAAAATATTCATTCTGAGATTACAGTCCTCTGCCATACTGTAGCAAGGTTTGCACTGTACGATGTCAGTGAGCAAAGATGAAACGTTTCTTATGGGAATGGCAATAGCTTGTAGGTTGCCCTGTGTGAGGCAGGGTCACTATTTTTGTGTAACACTGAAATTCTGCAGAACTCTTAAGGCTGCATCTGGACTGCAGTTGGGTCAGAGTATCCCAGAGCAAGTCACTGTTGCTGGGCTAGCTCTAAATTCCAGATTCTGGGTGCCAGGTACACTTATATCATCAGACACAGCAATGCCCTCATTTTCCAGCAGATACACCCACTGCTCTTTGCAAACCCTCCCACTCACAGTGAGTTTGGAGAGGGGCGATGGAGATACAGAGGAGGTGAGAAGAGAGGTGCAGTTGATGCCCCAATACATTTGGCCAAAGCTTTCCTTCCTCCAGGTTGCCTGACTTAGACATGGGTGTAGTCTAGTCTGCATCTCAGTCCAAGAGTCCTCCAAAAAGGTCCTGAGCTCAGCTCTTCCTCAGTGCAGTATTGAGACTTTGAGCCCGAACAGCATCCAGGCTAGCAGCCAGAAATGTGGACAGAAAGCATGTAAGTCACAGGGCTGGGCACACTTCAACTGTTTTGAATCCCACTCATTACACAGTGATGTAGAAATAGCCTTGGATTATATTTTAAAACTGTTTAGCCTTGACCCACATCGCAGTGAAGTCAATGAGATGTTTGCCAGTGACTTAAATGGGCTCTGGAACAGGCCTGCAATGTTACTAGTGCCTTCAAATACTTCCTTCACCTGTAGGATGAAAGTCCTTCTCCTGAGTCAATGGGCCGCCTTACTTCTTCCTCCCCTCTCAGTTTCCATGGGCCCCTAGCATGGGAAACTCAGCCTTATTCATCTTTGTATTTCCCTGTTTCTGAATCAGGCAGGTTCTGGGTATGTTCCACATAGAAGCCTGTTATCTTTTCAAGTGGCAAAAAAGAGGGGGATTTTTCCATAGTCACATAGTTTTTCCACAGAAATGTATTCATGAGAGTTAAACTTGCCCAAACTATGTTAATGTATGTGGTTGGCTTCTGTGCCAATTTTCATTGTGAATAAGATGCAAAATAAAAGGGCTCTTGTGTCTCTCTTTCCTCCTCCCTGAATCCCTCCCATAATTTTTGAGTTCATAAGCCCATTTTGTATGCGAATCAGATCAGGAGAGGAAAGGCAGGGGGATTACTTTTTCTTTTAAACTGTGCCTTTGCTTTAATCTACTGATAGACACATGAAAGTTATGACTGAACCAAAAAGAGCTTAATACAATGGGGCTGGATCTCATAGTTGGTGTAAATTGGGATAACTCCATTTGTCCTGTGTGAACCTTACTGATTTACACCGAAGAAGACACAGCCTTAGCTTGTGAGGGGCACTGTTGTTCTAAGGCATTTTCATCTGACAAGAGAAACGGTGTCTCCTTTTAGTACAGATGTTAGGACTCCAGCTTGACAGTCTCCTTTCCAGAGCATGCACTGTGGATTACCACAGAACACACAAAACATTTAGACAGCTCTGTTAGCCAGATGGCTACGAAACATTCATAATACAAGCTGTAGCTATTATGAGCCATTTCTCTTCCGTGCATGTCCTGACAAGCAGCTGTTATTAAGTTTCAGTGTATTTCTGTTAATGTTACCTACCTATTTTCATTCCTGTATGCTGTCACACGGAGCTGGTTGGCGTGGTCTTGGGAACTGGGCTTCAAGGCTCCTCCCTGTGAAAGTTGCCAGCTCATTTATTTGTTTCTTTCCAGTGGTTCAAGCTGGTGCGTTATTCAGAAACTTCTGAAAGAGCGGGGTTGGGTAAACCTCTGATTCAGTTCGTTTGAAAGCACCCTTGATGTCCTCCTCCACATCTTGCCCTCCTGTGGCTCTGAAATACGCTTGATGAGGCTAATTTAGAGGCTGTTCCTGAGAAATCATCAGTGCTTCTGTTGGAAATGTCCCTCAAATTGAAGGTCCCTGTCCTTTCTTGCAGAACTGTGGTACTTCTAGTTTGGGCCCTGGCTCTCCCTGGTCTTCGTTTCTCAGTTTTAGAGGGCAGAAGTGCAGGAGAGGAGGGGGCAAATGCAGCATGAGTTGTGAGGTGGCAAGAAGATGGCTTGTATTTTGTCCTTATCCCAGCATCATCACTCTGCAGGGGCAGTGGTAAGTGGTCCAAATTATGTTCTCCTGATGGCTGCTCAATTTTGCAAAGCCCTTTAACTTTGCAAATGGTGGAAAGGACATGGGAGGTCTCAAGGGAGCTCTGACTACTCGCTGCTTTTGATCCTGCCAGTGTTGTCTCCCTGTGTTTAGCAAGAGAAGGAGCTGCAGCGCAGGAGCTGCTCTAGGCTGTCAGCCGGTGGTATAATCTTTCCGAGATGGTTTGCATTAGATGAGGTTGTTTGACTGATATCTGTAGGTTCTCCTCAGCCCACCTTTGCCCTGTAGAAAAGCTGCTGATGCTGCTGCAGCTACACAGGAGTCTGCACACAGCCAACAGGACAGATTGTGAGCCGTTGTCTCTACAGATGGAGTGCACTTCTATGCGCCTGGGCCAAAATGGCAGTGACAGCAGTGTGCTAAGTGGTTACATGCAACTGGACATACTTGGTATCTAAGTGTCATTCCTGACAAGATACTTAGTTTTTGGAGGTAATGTATACTGTGTAAGATTAACAGATGGACTAAGGAAGCTCTTTGCAGAACATGCTTTCAGCAAACCAGTTCAGTTGGTTTGTTGGTTTATAGCACTTACACGAACCACCTGCATACTGTGAGCTGTTTCTTTTTTATATGACATTAGTCATGTTAGCATCCAGAAAAGTATATTCTTGAGACTGGCTTTAGAAATCCTGAGATTTTAGTATGTACAGCTGGGTGAAAGTTGCCTTCTGGTTTTTGCATCAGATGCCCTTGGGTCTTTGCATTCACAGAGGATGAAAACTGACTTTAAATCAGAGATAAGGTACAAAATTTATTTTAGTGGAAAGTCACTATATATAGTACTACTCACCCTAAAATTGGAGTTGCCATTCTGGAGGAATTGGGCAACACCTGATATTTGAAGGAATTATTCACAATACAAGGAAAGCCTTTTGTTTGTGTGCAGCTGAATAGGTAGCAGACAGATCTAAACTACTTCTTGCAAGTGTATTGTTACAGTGGTTGGTGCAAGACCCTTATGGGATGGATGCTGCAAAAATAAGATGGCACCCACACACTGTTTGGTTGGAGTAGCCTCCTGCAGTGTCCCCAGAATCCCTCTGTGACTTGACCACATGAGCCAAGGTGCAGTCCAAGAGGAGACAAGATCTCCTCTTGACAGATCTTGGTGGCTCTTATTTCAGCTGCTACTTTTTGGAGAGCGAGAGGAATGAATGCATGGTAGCTGTTTTGTAATAGATGGCCTGAGAAATTTCCATTACAGTTGCAATCTGCCCAGGTGGACCCATCTGGCAGGCAACAACTAGCTTATTTCAGAAATCCCCTGCTCTCCTGTCCTTTAAAGCAAGTGCTTTTTGCCATGCTACAGGACTACCCTGTCCTGCAGAATTTCTTTCCTTGGCCTTGGCTCTATCCTGGGAGGGGGCCTTCTTTCACATCTCAGATATTTATGCCGAGGTCAGCCAGATATTCATCCAAAGCAGCCAGTGTCTTGGGCTCTGACTTAGACCCTGAGCTGCGCTCAAGAGAATGTCCCAGGGGATCTGCTCAGACACCCACCTCCGGGTGTTCAGGAGCAACGGCAAGGCTTCGGATAGTGTGTTTGCAGTGCATTTTCCAGCTGCAAAGGGAGAATAGTTTTCTTTGCAGTTTTAGGTAAATTGTTGAGGAAATGTAGAGTAATGACATTCTTGTTTCAAGAATTGTCACGAATGCTTGATTTTGAGGCCAACTATTCATCTCCTGTTATCTCTAGGAATCAAGATGTTTATCTGTCTAAATGATTGCAGTGTGTCTCAGGTATTTGAAAGTGATTCTCCCCATTTGTGGGAAAAAGAAAAGAAATTTTAAAAGAATCAATCTTTGTTTCACAAACTATCATAAGTTTATTAGCCTCAGGCAGATCTTCTTATCTGCAAGGAATCAAGCAGATATGTCGAGATCCTCAGCCTGTATAAATCAGTTTAATGCCCTTGGTCCATTATTTTTTCTCATTCAGTTTCTCTTGAGAGGGATTCAGGCTGTGTTTAAGCATCTCCTTGCCTTCATGTGTCCAGTTTGAAGCTTAGCAGAACAATCGTTAGTACTGGCTCTTGAAGAGCTTGCACTGGATGCCGCCCTGGCCTCCAGTGCCTACAGAGTTGATGGAAAGATGTTGTGAGCCTTTTCTCAAGTAGTCAAGCAAGACAATGGCTTTGAAGGGTCTGTGGAGAAGTGTGAGCTCCAAACGTTAGGAGAAGGTAGTGGAGCTGAATTCAGGTGACCTCAGATAAAAGCAGCATGCATGTGTGCCTCTCAGTTCATTGCAAGGCGGATGCAGTTTTATCTGATGTTTAGGCAGAACTTCACCTAAAGCAGCAGGTGCCCTGGGGGGCTGCTGAAGGTTTAGGTTTCCCTGCTTCCCAGCTGAATTTACTGCTGCTCTGGTAAATTGGAGTTTGTCTCCAGAAAATCTGATTGCCACGTGAAATTGGCAACCTTTTCCTCCTGAAATAAAACCTACAACTTCCACTTGCAGTTGGTTAGATTGACTAAGGGACATAGAGTTGAAAATTTTAATGATAATAGAGACACAGAGACTCCTTTCCCAAGATTCACATCAAGAGGAGGGTAAGAGCAGTAAAGGAGGCCTGCTCCCACTGTTTTGGGGTTACTGGCAGAGCGGGGGCCTGTTCCCCTCCCGAGGGGACAGCTATGCTGGCCAGGTGCAATGGTGGCACCAGGCGAGGAGGTGAGGATGGGGAGCCTGAGGGCCGTAAGTGCAGTGGGTGCTGGCAGCCCTGACTGCACTCCCTGGTGCCCAGGAGGAAACCTGCCCGAGTCAGCCCAAATCTCTCTGGAGCTCCCAGCCCCGCAGAGTCCCCCGTGTCTTCCCCGAGCAGGACCCTGCCTTAAAGCCGGGCAAGCCCTCATGTATCCACAGGTGATTTCTTTGGGGATGAGGGTGTCAAATCAAAGCAGGTTGGCCCTTCTGGCTGAGAAGGTCAGGTTACAGCAGTTCTCCCCCCAGTTTTTCCTTTTTTATTTTAAGGGCGTGGTATATTTTGTAAGTTTTATGTTTATCAAGAAGTTGATTGTGTAAATAAAATTGCGGCCTTGTGTGCCAAATAGCTGGGTTATGATTTCCTGGAGGAGAGCCAAGGCGGTGTGTGGGAGCATGCCAGTGTTAATATGTTCACTTTGCTAAGAAATACGGCATGTGTGAAGCTGTGAGGGAGGACGCTCTTTGAGCAGGGCGCTGGTTAACCCTTCCCTGGCACCATGGTCTCCATGTCTCTGCCGGGCTTCCCACAGCACTGGTTCAAAAACAATTTGTGCATTCACGGGCAGAAGGGTCTGAGGCTCTCATGGGCTTACCTGGAGCCTGGCCAAATCAACATGGGACTTCATAAGGCTCGGGATCCCACCCCTATTCCCTTCCTGTGGCAGGAGCCCCGTGTTTTCATGTTTTCTTCAGCTGGTGTGTGAAGGCTGCATCTCACAAACCTCAAAGGGGCCTCCGAGAGAGGCCAGGTCAGGCACGTGCCTGGGGATGCCAGGGAAGGAAAAAGGGCCTTGGGCTAAATGAGAATAAACTCCCTGACTATAATGACTTTATTCCCTATTTACTGCTAAGTGCTATCCAAAGTTTACCCTGTTTCTCTCCTGCAGAGGCAGCCAGAGTTTTTCTCCAGTGGCTGTTCGAACAGCAGCTGAATCACTGAATAGTTTGAGAGTATTTTCTGTGCGGGATGGTGCTGCAGAGGGGAAGCCTCACATCACTGAAGGCAACAGGAGGATTACTAGTGGGCTTTGACAGTGTCAGAATTATGCTCTGGTTGCTTGTTTTGTTACTTTTCCCCCACACATCATGCAGTCCCTGTCTCAGAGCAGCTTGTATCTCCTTCCACTCATCCTTAGGTCTTTAAATTATGGAAGTATTTAAAACAATTGAATGCAGAAAATGTAACCTCTCGCTTTCCACCAAAAAGGAAATAATGAGTCGGCTACTTCTGCAGACAAAGCAAAAGTCCCGAGGATGCATGAAAGGACCTAATTTTGCCAAACAGTAGGGAGTAGAGTTAGCTGTGTTACAGTGGGGAGGGGGTGGGGAGCCTGTGTGCGCAGGGAATTCTTGCGACTCAGACAAAAATAGCGACTTCCATTATTTACCTACCTAAGCCGGAAACCTGCTTGCATTTCAGGCATTTATTGTAATTCCTTACATAGCTGGGGATGATAAGCCCCGCTAACTAGTCATTGCATGCTGACTGAAAATGATAGTTAATGTACACCGTCTACCCAAAACAACTTTCTTCTTTAACCCTTTCAAACTTGCTAGGTTTGGAATTTTTTTTTTTCAGATAATATTGCTGCCAATCAGCCTCACCTCAACTCTCCATCTTCATAAAATTCAGTTTAGTGGAAGTCTTTGATCGCAGTCTAATCTATATGGGAGACTTCTCAGAGCAGTTCACACGTCTAAGATACAATGACAGTTATGGCTCAAATTTCAAAGGAATCAAAGGGAGCCATTTGGCCGACTTCCACTAAATGTCACTGAAATTTGGATGCATAACTCCTATGTTTTCCTTGAGTAGGCTGGATACTGTGGTTTGAGCCTATTAATGATCCTGAGCTGTAGCCTGTTGCAGTTGGTGGAATTCTTTTCTTTGAGCACTACTTTGTCTTATCTAGGCCCAAATGCCAAGGAAGCAAAAGGGCTTTGCTCTCAAGGGAGCATATGAGAGAGGAAGCACCCACCAAGGGTTAGAGTTTGGGCAATGGGAGCTTACCTTTTCCGTCTGTGCTCGTGCGTGTATCCATGTCTTCCTGCTGCCATCCCATCTCTCTCCCTGCAGCCCTCGTGGCTTTGCCGTGTGCAGGCGTGTGCTTGGCTGTCCCAGGCACCCTGTCCCACGTGGGCTGTCCTCTCAGCAGCGTGTAGCGTGTGTTACCTGGGCTGGTGTGCCCGTGGGCTTTGTATGGCACACTGAGCTCTAGACCTGAGGTCACTGCTGAAATGCCTGATGGAAACATTTACTAATTTCAGTTCATGGAGAAAGAGAGGGAAAGAGTTTGAAGTTGGGCTCCTGCCCAAAGCTGTTTGCACCAGGATGGTGCATCACATGACTCCCGGCAGGCTATTGTTCTGGGGATTTGGCAATGTCAAAGGTACAAGGTGCATATTGATGTTTGGTACCAACGTTATATAAACGCTCCTTGCGCAAGCCTAGCAGCTGATTTTACAAGATGTGGGGAAAGACGCATCTTTTTACGAGGGCTGGATTTAGCCCTAACTGCAATATCTTCCCAACCATGATACAATAACAATACTTAGCAGCCATGTAGTTCTTAACATCATCAAAGCAATGTACAAGCAGCAACTAATTAATCCTCACAACACCCCTGTGAGGCAAGTATTACTCTCCCCATTTCACAGATGAGGATGATGTGACTTTGGAAGGTCAAGTGACTTGTCCAGAGCTAAACAGTCTGGAGTGGAACTCATTAGTTCCTGGCTCACAGCCACTGCTCAATGTACTTGCCCAGCCCATTACTGTATTTTATTATGCAAATCCCCATGGAAATTAGAAGCCCAGAGCAACCCACAGATCTAAACATGGTGCCTTAGATTTAAATGCTGGATCCATTTTGTTTGAAATTGGTTCTGGAGGCCTTCCAATAATTTCATTGGATTTTGGATGGCAGTGGAAATAGCCAGAGTGACTGTCATGTCTGGAAGTCTCCAAGAAAAATGGAGGTCGTGAAGATGTGTGTTGGTGGCTTTCCAGCTTTGCCATTGATTGCACTGGCTCTTCTGAGGCCACCAAATAGTGCCAAGCTAGACAGGGTGTCACTGAGATCAGTAAAACGACAAAGTTCAGCCTCAACTCCTGCAGGTGTATTGCAATGGAGATCAATTTGCCTCCTCCCTGAAAGACTCTTTGGCTACAAGGTTAAAGCTGGCTGAAGAGACAACTTAGGAACGCCAGCTAGCTGCAGTGAACTGGGGTCTAATTCAGGCATAAAGGGTTTTTTTCAGTATTGGCAAGCTTTGCTCAAAAGCTGATGTTGTCCATGAGAACTGGCACTATTTTGATGATTCGGAAAATAAGCCAAGCCCTGTTTGGCTTGCACAACCACAGTTCTTCCGGAAATTGCCAGGGATTTTGCGTGTGCAAGGAAAGGAAAAGATATTCACCGTTTAACGTTGGATCAGGACTAGTTCTTGGCTCTGTATTACATGGACTGACAAGTGCACTGCTAGATTTCATGAGGGTGTCATCATGCCACTGAAAGTTATTTACACTAAGTCGCCCTCCAGGAACTGGGTCACAACTTTTTCTTTCATGAGACTTGGCAGTGATTTCAAGGTTTACTAGAAGCAGAAGAGAGGATGCCTATGTGCAACGCCAAAACCAACTTAGATGCAAGGGGAACTGGGCCCTGTGCCACTGATCAGTGCGTGGCATGTTGGGCTCTGAAGGCGATGGGATGGGACTTCACTGCTTTGCAGCTCCTGCGGTTGCTGCTGGTTGCCTTTTGCACTCTGAACAGGTGTAAATGACTACCCAGAGGCAAAGCATGGCAGAATCCGGGCCAGATCTTCAGCTGGTGTCAATCAGTGCCTCTGCTTCAATGGGCCTGCATCAATTTGCCTTAGGAAAGGGTGTAATGTGGGAAACAGAGATAAGGGGAACTCATGTTCTAGCATCCTATATCCTATATAATTGCTTAAATAAGAGCACAACCCAAAATGGGTTTGCCAGATGCCAGGGTGGTGCAGAATCAATGCCGTGTTTTATGGGCAGGTTTATACACCCAAATGGAGGAAGCCTGTGGCCAGGATGGGCTCACCTGCTCGCTTCAGCAGGGCAACTTGGGTACCAGCTGTCAGGAAGGATGTGGTTGTATCAGCCTCAGCACAGAGCCCATATAGGAGCCCTTACATTCTGGTTGCTGGGCTGTGCTTGGGCCATGCCTCCATTCTCCTCTGCTCCTATGACCCATGGTAGCTGGAGTGAAGCCAGTGCAGGTCTGTGAGCTGGAGCAACAATCATACCTTTGTTTTGCCCGGCAGATGAATAGATAGATAACAGCGAGTTAATGGATGGCAGCCCCTTCCCCCCACAAATGTCAGTCCTATCACTCACCCCCTCCCCCAGCAAAACGAGGCCTCGGGGACAGAGAAAGAGCACAAAGATTAAAACTAACCTGTTGCTTTGGAACTCCTCAGCGAAAGGGGCTGATAAGAGAGGGCTGAGATCAGGAATCAGATTTCAGGGGTAACAAATGAATAACCAGAAAACGGAAGGATGCCGAAAGGGTTATCAGAAGAGAGCGAGATGGTGAGCACGTCCCAACAGCTTCTTTTTTAAAAAAAAAAAAAAAGAAAATGAGGAAAGGTGTTTCTTTTGTAGCAGCAACAGACACAAAGAGCTGTTCAGACCACTTTGTACCCACCAAGACCCTGGAAAGATGGAAGAGCGTCCCAGAGCTCTGATGGAGGCTTGTAAGCGGTTAGTCAAGTACTGTTTCCATGTTGGCAGATTCCCGGGAGCTGTAAAGCCCACTGTTCCGTGCTCTCGCTGAGAAGCGATCAGCACTGGAAAAACTCAGGGAGTAGACAGGGCTCATGCAGCAGGCTCTGGCTCAGGCTGGGCAATGTGGTTTCAATTTAGGAGCTCTCCTCTCAAAAGCCTCCATAAAAGCAGCTTGAATATAAAAGCCCATGTTCTTACAGTGCAGAAGCATTGGGAAGACTGCCCCTACTTCTAGAGAAGAGTAAGATTCAGCAGCAGAGGCTTCACAAAAGCTCTGCAAAGGTAAAGTTCACACTTCTGCAGCTCTCACAAAAAAGTTGTGGGGTCACTGAGTGATCCAAGTAGTGTATTTCTCCTGCTGAGACATGGGTGTTTTATATATTCTTTGCACAGGATAGATTATCAAGAGTCAGCAGTGCCATGGGAGAGAGGCATCAGGGAGCTTTTCCTCTTTTTGAGATGGTGAGGAAGGGGGAACTTGCTATCTTTTTCCCCAGTGGAGATTGCAGGGGATTGTTTAACTTGGAGGAGGAAGGCAGATGGCTGTGGCAAGGTAGCAAGATTACTCCAGCAAGCACACAGCTGTCAGATTTCTGCCCATTATCTAAGTGATCTGGACAAAGCTGGACAAAGAGACTAAAAACAGCCAAGAAGAATCCTGGGGTCTTGTCCCTCCCACCTGGCATGGGGTGACCTGGACTGGTTTTGTTTCTGTCTTTTAAAAAAAAGGTAAACCCGAGGAAAAGGAGGAGGAGAGATCTGACTTTGAGAATTTGTTTTCCCATTCCCAGTGGGTGAGCCTGTCTACTTACTCACTTGGGCATGTAGTAGTTAATACAATTTTCTTGATAATAATAGTTTGGGGGCTCTGAAAAGCCAGGAGGTGGGAGCCAGATAAACCAGTTGTGAAGATAAACATTGACAACTCTTTGGATGGCCCCAGCCATCTCCAGCAAAGCTGTGGCAGCCTTGGCTGTACGGAAGGGGACATGTCTCTGGCTGTTCTCAGGGCCAGAGAGCTCCCTTGAAGCAGCACCAGAGCTCAGCCTCAATGGGTGTCCTTTAGCCGCCCACCTGAGTGGTGAATAGGCTATGATTCCAGTGTTTTCCTTCTTTTGAAATTCTGGATTTGGAGCCTGCATCAGTCCTCTGGTTTCACACCTTCAGCATTGCTGTTTTCAAGTGTCTCTGGGCAGACACCAAGACTAGCTGGTGCCGTTGCAAGGACAGGAGTTTTAAAAGCCATACTGGGTACCATGAGACTTAGGGAAGAGTTGGACTATTAGGCAATTTTCCTGGCGGCTATTGTAAGAACCATTTTTAGGCCTGGCTTACATGAAAAATTGCCTCAGTACAGTTTTTTTGTTAGGAAATAATTCCATATTAATTTATTTTTTTTTGCCACTGGTTATAGTGGGACAAGACCTCATGTGAATGCAGTTATTTTGGTGTAAAAGCGACTTATACCATACAACTTTTCTTTCCAGGGAGAGCTGTAGTGCTTTCACTATTCTAATGTACTCAAAGATGCACTACCTTTGTATGTAGATGAGATGTTAATGGTAGAGACTTCATTGCAGCACTGTGATGGTGAGCAGGAAGGTAATAATAGTCTTGCTTTTTATTGTTCTTATATAAAGCTACTGTAGATATTTTCCTCCCCAGCTGTGGCTCCCAGCCTGCCCAGTCTTACTTTCCATTATGGTGTGAATGTTGGATCCCACAGATTCAGGGATACATGGCAAGATATCACATAATGGTTCATTTTCCCATGTGCCATGACCATGGAGGTGCAGAGACAGACCCCTGACTGCAGATTTTTTCAGTGTGTGAAGCCAGGGATACTGTACAGGTTTTTTTTTTCATAGTCAGTTTTCTAGAACCACAAAAGGGCCCGACTCCAAAGGTAGATTCTTAAAGCAGCAGATTTTTAATGATACTTGAAACCTGAACCTGGATGTCACCCCAAATCTTGTGAGCAGTGTTTGCACTTACGATAAAGCAGATCTGCACTATATGATCAGAAATCACGCAAACGCTTTCAACTGTCCTGTGCAAGCATATAGAATGCAACCACCATGACTCCGACGCTTCTCTGGAAGAGCTGGGCTCTAGGTCAGTGTGCTTTTCCTGGGCTCTGTGGGTTTGCTGGCTGTGTGGCAATGCTGGCTGAGGGTTACAGATGGGCTCAGCCATGTGGGGAGCTTCCCTCAACATCAGGGCAACTGTGCTTCTGGAAATTCCAAACTAGCAGATCAATTCCTCAAGTTATTTCAGGTGGGATTTCCCAGCAAGGATATCAAGGGTACAAAACGAGACCTACAACAGCTTTTCTTATGCTGTGTGTTTTTCCTCCCTGGTAGTTCTTGACAAGTTCTTCAAAATGACTTCATAAAACCTTTCCCTGAGGTGAGAATATTCTTGCAACCTGGAGAACCAGAAATCTCTACAAGAGCTCAGTAGGTCCTACAAGGCATTTCATGCCTGATTGAGTACTAACGGAAACATTTAAGTAATATGAAAAAACCCCCCATTCTTTAGGGTTTCATCCCATGTCCAGCAAAGATACCATCAGGGATCTTATGCCTGAACAATCCTTATGATTGCACATTTTGATCTTCTGTGATTCCTCAGGGAGATAACAAGAGATAATAGCACATATCCCATGAAGTAAGCGATAGGGCTATCAAATTCTCATCTCACCACCTCTGTGATGCTGGGTCACAAATGCTTTTGTTCTGTGTGTGTAGAAGAACTAGCATGTTGAAACCTGTTAGCACTACAATGACATTATTAGTAGTATTACTCTATTAACACCACTACTGCTACTAATATTTTAATGAGTCATATCATTAATAGATTAAGAATGAATTATGTACTGAGGTAATATATGTTACACTTTGATTTCAAGTGAAGGTCATTTGCAAATGTCATGCATGCCTTACTGTGGGGATGTATTTCCTTGCTTTGGAACACCGGTGCTAGAGAAACATTTGGCATTGCTCCTGTTTTCCTAGAAGTTTTCCACAGAATTGCTGTTTGTTAAATGCTGCTACTTATTTTGCTCTTGTTTTCATAAAAAATAATAAGAAAGGACTTAATTCTATATTTCTGAGGTGCAGAATTTCCCATTAGTTTTGAAAAAAAAAAAAACAAGGAAGAAAATTAAAAATACGGGACCAGTCCTCAAATGTGCTCTTTGAGGTGGTAAGTAAGAGACAGTGAAGGATGCCTTTTTCTGGCTTCTGCAGTTTCAGAGAAAATTCCCAAAGAAGCTCCTTTAGCATGGTAATATCCATAGTCTACCTACTGTGGCCTGGACAATGCTTCAGCAGGATGCATAACATAAAGTAATATTCTTCAGTGTCAACAGAAAGATATTTTATTTGATTTATATTTGCCGGTTTGAAATCTGATGCTGTGGTATAATTTTTGGAGGAACTGTGTTCCCTTCCAGGGGAAATTCTTGTTTAAGAAAGAAGTAAAGTAAGGAAGGGGGTGGGGGAAGAAAAAAAGAAAAGAGCGAGAATGATAGAGGTTACGATAGTATTACGTTACCGATTGAATAAACTGACAAAACAGCCTACTGTGACTTGGAGAGTTTAATTTTGTACATTTTGGCAACTTCTTAAAGCAGAAAATGAGAGCAGTACTGTCAACAGGGCTTTTGATATTTCTTGGTGTTTATACTAGAGATGAAAGTGCATTCTGAATTAGGGTGGAAGGCAGCAGGCCAGATTCTGACTTTGGCGACAAGAGGTGATAAACGTTGCAGATCTACCCCCCTGTAACAGTGGGTAGGAAATGGTTCTCCTGTTGCACAAGATGTTGTGAGATTTCAAGTTTTTTCCATCTCTCTTGAAAGACACAGGATCCGTAAAGGGTTGTTTTTCCCTTATTACCGCAATAAACCAACCAGTAGATAGCCAAGTCACTCGCTTGGCATATGGGAGATCCAGCGTCATGTTCCTGCTCTTTCTGGTTCAGTGTTCTGGCCTCTGGGCTGCAGAATTGGTCTCGCTGTTACCAGCAAATATTTTATGACTTACATCCAATATGAAATGACTCCTACAGGAAAGCAACATCCAAGAACGGCCTCTTGCCTGGGGGTTAAGATATCCCTCTTGGATTTAGAAGATCCAAGTTCAACTCTCTGGTCTGTATCAGGCCTTCAAATGCACGTTTTCTGTGCTCCAGCTGAATGCTGAAACCGTTGGCAGCTCCAGGCAGGTTTGTTTATGTGTGTTTTTAACAGAAGTTTCCTCATGGACCAGGAAAGCCTTTTCCCAGTGGAAGTTTTTCTGAAGCTTATATGTATAAACAACCAAAAAAACATGTTGGGGGATGACAACAAACTAGCAGAACCAATTCTCTGAACAAATCTGGGTTAAGACATATGTTTGCCAGCAATTCAAGTCAGTCTCTGTGCCATTGTGTCCTCTTGCTAAGATTTAATGGAAAGAGCAATAAATTGTGGTTATGATTAGCCAGCAAGAAAGGTATCTGTCAGGCAAGTTCTGCCACCCTTACTCATGTGCAGTATTTAATTTCACAGGTTGTCTGGGCTATGTTGCTGGACCATCCCTGTAAGGCTGCTCTTCCCTGCTCCTCTCTGCCTCCAGCAGTGCTATTAAAGGAAGAAGTTATGAATTCCCGCAGTCTTTGGTAAGGTACAACTTCCTACCTTGCTCACAACTAATGAGAAAGGCTTCACCTCTTCTCCAAACCTTCTTGCCTGTTTATTTATAGAGGCCAATATCCAGACAGTATGGGTAATGCTTCTAACCAGACTTGGACTTGGGATGTAGGCTGGTTCAGCTCAGCAGCACAGTAGAGTTTTTGTTGGGCGGAGGCATCTTAGTGTCCTGCTTGGGACATAATATCTTGCCTCTAAATAAATGGTCTGCCCTGCAGGGTAAGGTGATTCTCAACATGAGTGAGGCTGGTGGAACCAGGCTTATAAAAATATCTGAGCAGTGGAAGAAAATAACTGCTGTTTTCCAAGAAGATGCATTTTGCTATTTTAATTTTTTAAGGCTGTGATAAAATAAATGTTGTCTATGATGTAAAGCTGAAGGGTTGACCAGAACTTCCTTTGTGGTTAAGCTCTTTTTTTATTGATTGATTTTAAGTCATCTAAATTTGTCAGGCTTACAAGTGCAGCGGTGACTTAAGTTATAAGAGAATGTTTGTGTCTTTAAGGAAAAATACAGCGACCCCTCCTCCCCCTTGCCCTTCTCAACCTTGCAAGGAAACCTACACTTGGCCAGAATATTTTTTCTCCCTCAGTGGAAAATGTTGATTAAATATTCAGAAAAATAGCAATTAAAACCCCCAGACTCCCAAATCCCAAGAATCTTTAATGGGAAACTGCTGAATATGCACACTGGCATTTTTTTGGTAGAAGCTCAAAACTTTAAGCGAAATATACTGAAAAAATTGCTTTTCTGTTGATAAAAATAAGTATTTTTTCAAGCATTTCTATGCAAGCTGTAATGCAGTTGAGTTGGTTGAGCAAAGCCATAGC
The DNA here is from genome assembly GCA_033628505.1 of Tringa tobata. Taxonomy (NCBI): domain Eukaryota; kingdom Metazoa; phylum Chordata; class Aves; order Charadriiformes; family Scolopacidae; genus Tringa; species Tringa tobata. Next base: position 8,745,605 of record JAHREE010000280.1, read on the forward strand.
CACATGGCAGTGTCACTGAAAGGCACATGAGTGACTTTCCATACTGATTTTAGTTTCCTGAGCCAGAAATTATTTTGTTTCAGCTTTTTTGGTCATTCTTCACGTCAGGACAGACATCGCGGTTTTTGGGCTGGGATCATTTGAGTGGTCAAGTCCAGTCTTGTCACACTGTACTGATGTTGCTGGTGCTGTCAGCCCCTCAGGGTCTGGCATCAAGCTCTCTCTGCACTTTTGGGGCACATCTTTGCTTAGCTGGTTTTGTTGGGGTAAAATTTCTCCTCTTATTACTTGGCTTTATTATGGCCAAGTACATGGCTCCTCTTATTAATGGCTTTATTGCTGACTTGGCTTTGTTCAACAAACAATGTGCAAGTGTTGTGTGTGAAGGTACAAAATACAAAATGACCAGGTGAGATGACCAGGTTATGGCAAGCCAGTGACCCGAACAGCAAAGCTCAGCTGAACTCTGTGTAATGAGGTCACAAAAGTACTCAGTCCTCCAATAATATGAAAATCACTCATCTTCCTTCAAAATTTGTGCCGACTTATGTAGCTAGCTTTGAATGTAGAAATATATGCAATCTGGACATATAAAGTAAATTCTAGGAAAGAGAAAAACAAGCAATATGAAAATGGAAGAGCTTTGCAAATCCATGTAAACCCTGCACTGTTTCTCTTGTTCCCTAGGCATGTTGGCTGTTTCTCTAGTGCATTCAGTACTCAGTGGTTCTCACGGTTTTCTGTGTTAGGGATCTGATCTTTCTGCCATCTGTCCGGGTCTTGCTTCTGGTTGAAGGTTTAGAAAAGAGCTGGATATTGGCAATCTGCAAGACTGGAAAGAGAAAAGGCAGAGCCACGTTTTGATATCAGTTGAATTTATTTACACTATTTGGGATGTGGGCTTCTCTGCTTTGTTTTCCCTCAAGGAAAAGAGACACAGAGAAGTTAAAGGAGCTCCTGTGTATGATTGCACAGTCAGTCAGCAGTAGAATCAGACATGTAGGTTGCCTGTGGGGGTATTTCTTCGTGTTGGCTCAGTTTAGCTGTTGCTGAGGTCAGTTTTTCCAGTGATGTCTATTATGGGAACTGAGGTTGGCCATTCCTCATCCACATCCCAATTGGCGAGGGGCCCTTACAATGGCCAGGAGTACAGCTCCAGAGTAAACTAGATGCTTACAAGGTACACAAGGTAGTTTTCAGTGGCACTAGGGAAAACAGTTAACAAAAGGCGAAGACATTCCTTTCCACAGACCTTTGTTTTAAAGGGTATTTTGGGGTGCGAGTTAACCTCCCCTTGGGTCTCTTGCCAGCAGGTGGGAACCTTTTTAAGTTGTCCTTTTTCTGAGAAGGGCTGAATCGTCCGCCCTAAAGCATCCCTTAATGCAATTAAAACCAGCAGTACTGCTTCTCCAACACTGGGGCCTCCGATACTGGGAGGGGAAGCGGTGGCTCTTCTTTGAAGTCCCACCTACGTGAACATCAGTGGCAGCACTTCAAAGGGAATCTGCTATTTCCTGTTGGAGCTCAGCCTTGGTGCTCAGCACTGCTAACAAAGCAGTTGGACTGGTTGTAAAGGCACTGATCCAGCAGAGAACTTAAGCGCATGCTTAAGTCCCTCAGGACCTAACCGCATGGTCTGCTGGGTTGGCCCTCAGCTGGTCTGGAGACTGGACTGAAGGTCAGGATTACCTCTTCCAGGTCAAATTTTCAAGGAGAAAAGACAAGTTAGAGAGCCTTTCACAAATGGCTTGATGGGTGCTGCCAAGCTGGGCTGAGCGTTCGTAACCCTATGACTTGGGGCACCTGTGCAGCAGCAGGAGGTGGAAATACCACAAGCAACACTACTGAATTTAGCAAACAACAGACAGCAGACTGCAGTAACTATCAGCAAATGCTTGTAAATCATGAATTAGGGCTAGCCTAAAACAACATTGTTGAGTTCACCTCAGAGGAGCTGGCCAGGTGAGGATCTGGCCCAATAAATAGACTTGTAAAGCTGGGAGTCTATATGCAAACAGGTAAGAAATAATAAAGGCACAATCACTCAGCCCCACCTTTTGCTGAGTAATATTTTGTTTTAGAGTTAGTTCCTCTGCTGTCTGTGGAGCTACTTGCAGACTAACGGATAGCAGAATTCGCATCTAATTTTCTAGCAAGCATTATCTAGGTAATTCATGTAATTTACACCAACTTATTCTCTCAGGTTTTGTCCTCAGGCTACAGATGAACCTGTGGTTGTAATCTGTAGCTGATGCACAGGTACCACATTGCTAGCCCTGTTCTCAGCATCACATCATCCCCTCATCAGTAGCAGTGCAGCATGACAGCTTCTCCCTCATCACAACCTACACAAAGCCCCATGGTTGCCTCGTGTAGCGATTAAAAGATGCCTGGGAGATGTTCCATGCTGACACCATGGGTGTTTGCAATTGGAAAGGCTGTTCTTCTTTGTGGAACAGATGTATCGGATTGAACAAGGTACTTTAGTAGGCTGTGGGAATAAACAGGTCACGGAGCCTGAGAAATCCCAATAGTTTCCAGGTATTGCTCCCTGAGATCCTCTGGTACCTGGGGTAGCACAGCCTGCCAAACCCCCTTGTAGACTGCAGTTTTACTCCACCTTGCTGTTCTCCCTGTAGGGGAACCCATTGCCTCGCTGCTGATCCCCCGTCACAAGAAAGTGAACCAAGAACAGTGTATTTCCTGGAGAGTGTCGTCTGAGACAAACTGGAAACATTTTCATTTACATTATGAAAATACCTATGAAATTGTTAGGACACTGGTTTTGGATTTGGATGGTCACCAGCAGCCAGCTGTCCAGGCATTCAGGTTCCTAGAAGAACCTTCTGACGTATCTTCACTCTGTAGTTAGTGCTGACCAAAGCAGCAAGACTTAACTCAATTCTGTGCTGACCCTGCCCTGTTGTGCGTCCGCAGTCCTGTGCCAATGCCCGGGGAAAGTAAGGCCCCCATGTCTCCACTTGTTAGCTCAGGTGTAGGATGCTAATATAGTGCTGATGTTACTGCTAGCACTGCGTGATATGTCTTTGGCATACTCCATGTGGGCTTAGGTTGGTGTCTCCACTCTGTGATTTTGTGTGAAGTTCTGGTTTGGAAGTACTCCCCCCACAAAAAGTAGCCATGCTTTTCTTTGGAAGGGTAGATTGGGTGGGGCAGTCGTTGACAAACAGCAGGTGTGACTCATTGCTCACACCTGAATGCTCTCCAAAGGGGTTTTGTTCCTGAAAGTGAGTGTGATCACCTGAGAGTGAAGCTGGTGACCTCAGAGACTTGAAAAAGTTCAAACTCAGCTTTTCTGCACCTTGAAAATTCACAAGAAGCGGCTGATGCGATTTCTTGGGAAGGAAGCCTTATGTTGTGACTGAGACATGGGACTGGCGTGCAAGAAAACTGTTCAGTTCTTACTGCTCACACAGGTGTCTTGGGTGGCCTTGAGCAGTTCGTCTGGTCTCTTTTTATTTTGGTCTCCCACCTGTAAATTAAGGTAATAACTACTTACCCACCTGGCTATTAGCCAACAAGTTCTTCAGGTAAGAGGCATATCTCATTGTGTGTTGTAGAGGTATTAGGTTTGCTCTTGAGCAGGGTTCTCCTATAAAATGAATAAGTAATATTAATAACCAACTGAGATAGAAGGATTTTTGGAAGGATTTCTTCTAAAGGCTCTTTGGATTCAAAGAAGGTGCATTTTGTTAATCTTCTTCATTTGTGTGGTTTCTACCCATGGGTGAGTACTGAAAGGGTTTTATCCGATTCAGGGTGTACATGCAAATATTTCTATTTGAATAATACTGGAGAATAAATTTAGAAATGTTTAAAGAGGGTATGAATACCTCAATCTGCTAGGTGGAAAAATTACTACTTCTTGTGGGTAACCCAACCTGTTTAAGTTGCTAAAAACATACCTGACTTAAAAAAAAAAAAGAGAAGAAGGAAGAGCTGAAAAGAGAGCTTTTAAAAAAAACAACTCTCTTCAGATTTCTAGTTTAATATTTCAGTATGCAACTGTATTTTCATAACTGCAGCTTTTTTGGGCAGAGGTGGGGGAAATTAGAATATATTAAAGAATTCTGGAAACCACTTTCTATTTGTAAAACATGTTGTGTGTGTATCATAACACCTACAGTACTTGTAGCTCTGCCAGATTGTGCATTGACTGCCAGAATTTTCCTTGCTAAATGACATTATGCTGCTTTGTGGGTATTAAAAACAAATATTTTGAGGGGAGGGAGCATTCTTATCCACAAAGCATTCATCGTGCTTGCAATATTCAGTCATAGCATTTTATTTGAAAGCTGTTGCATTTTTCAGCTGCTTACTATAAGTCAAAGGATAGGTTTGGTGTACGTTTGCATGCTCTCCAGCTGTTCACTGGTATGTATTTTTTGCAATATAGCAGCCCCTAAGGACTCTGAAGTAGATGAGGGCCTTGGGATTCTGGGCACCAAATGAACACGTAGTAGAGGACAGTAGTGACAATTGAAAAATATGGTGGTTATCTTCAGAAGTGCAGCCCCAGACTAATTTTTCTCACACAAGGAAGTGTTGGGAGGGATGTGGGGTTGCCTGTCCAGATGGATGGAGCGTGGTAGACAACGCTAGCATAGACTATGGTCGGTTGAAGCCATGGGGCACTGCAACAAAGATTACTGGTGTAGTGTCTGGTACTGGAAATGGGAGACGAGATGGAAGAGATGCATTGCTGGCTGGGCAGCCACTGTTGCTGCTGAATAGGTTATGCAAAGGCTACAGCCTTGCTCTGAGATGCAGGTACACTGCAGATATCTCTAACTAACTGAGGTTACCAATTAACCCAGGTCTTACCCACACTTGTGGGTTTTGAGGGTGACACAGGGGCATTCCTTTGCCAACATGAGATCAATCCTGACAGATCCCACTGTACAAGCCTCCAGAAAATGAGCAAGGAAGGAGAAAACAGAATTGGAGCCTGCTGAGGTCTCCTTGGTTCAGCCACTGGGACAGCCTCCGCTGGGCTTTTGCTGCTGCTTATGAAGTAAAGGTGCCTTAAGACTGCTCTAACCTACACCCAGGGTTATGCCCCAACCGCAGCCCGGCGCAGAGCTGTTCTTTTGCCAAAGCCCAAGAGGAGCCCGGAGCGTTGCCCAATGCCCTTCGGTGCCCTGATGTCATCAGCACATGGCACACTGCGTTTGCCAAGCGCAGAAGTGGAGACATTTGCTGACATTTTATATTACGTTTCAGTGACACTCCTGTTTTTGTTTGGCATAAAAGCTGCGATTAACATGTAAGCTAATTAGTAGTTAGTTATTAATATCTAGTTGCTTTTTAATCATAATAGACAGTTGTGATCAGTTTTCACAGGTATAAAGAACTAGTGTCCTGCTAAAAACTGTAACATGCTTTAATCCGCAGCTGAGCAGTTTTCTGTGACAGGAGAGACCTGTTGGTTTTGAGAATTTGTTATTAGAGATGGATGATTAAAATAGAAAGGAAATGGAAAGAATTTTTGGAGCCAGTTAGGAAAAAATCTGCAGGAATGGACTCTTCTGCTTTTTTTACTCTCCTTCTAGAAATTACATTTTCTGGGATGGATGGGGTCGCTCCAGAGGCTTCAGGGCACATTAAAGGGTAATAAGAAGGGCATGGGGTGAGAAAAAGGTTCCTGCTGGGTTAAAGAGAGACACATGATAGCTCATCTGGGAGCAAAGAGTCAGGTTTAATAATATCCTTGCTAAACGCAGTTAATAATTGAGGTCAGGGCCCTGGGTGAGGGTAATAAGGGGATAGTCTCCCATGTGTGGAGTGATGGGGTAAGGACAAGCTGTTCAGAGTACATGACTGATGCTGATAGCAGGCACGCAGCAGAGCTGGACTGGGTCACTTGGGACCATGATGGCAGCAGGTAGTTCACAAAGCACTGCTTTTTGTGGGTGTGTGTGTCTTTTCTTTTAAAATGCCTGGTAATTGCATTGCTTGCAGAATAGGGGGGCAGCACAGAAGCAAGTGTGCTGGCTTAGCACAGTCAAAATGCAAACTGATGAGCTAGAAGAGATCTGGTTAAGATGGAGATCTTGCTCCATCTTGCTGATGTGGTAATGTCTAGCTGGAATAAGGAACTAAAAGGCTATAAATGTTTTCATGAGAAGGATTTGTTTTAGGTATCTGAGGGGCATAATGCATGCTGTATATCGGAGTCCCTCCCAAACCCCAGTATAGTCTTCCTCAGAGAGCTCTGCTGAAGGCAGGATTAACTTTTCCTTGTTGTACAGATGGCAACTCAAAGTATCAAATACCCAAGAGACTTGGCTAAAGTTGTACAGGGAATCTCTGTCAAAATAGAGTTAGGTTTTTACTCCAAGCACTGGTGCTGGCCAGTTCCTGTATGGTCTGTGTTGCCATTGACACCAGTGTATTCTCACAAAAATGTTGTGTATTCTTACAAAAATGTTGGGAGAAAAGGTCATATCTACTACAAGAGACAAAATATGTGATGATCATGTTCAAAACACCATTTTTTTGATTCACAAATGAAACGGAACTGTTTAGAGTAGAATAAATGTTACTTTTTTGTTACATCTAGTTGTCATCAGCCTCAGTGTCATTCCTGGCACATCAGGGAAAAGTGAGCGCAGAAAGTGAGTTTCTTCCACCTCATGGTAAAGTTGGAGGGAGGATGGGAAAAAAACGCTCTGTGATTACAACTCATGTATGTGCTTTGGCAGAGAGAACACAACGTCATTGTGGGCCAGAATTTTGCCATTAAGTGGTAAATCCTTCAAAACCGTAATTCTGCAGACTTCAGGCAAGGGAAAAGCATGTTTCTCAGGTTTTCCTTGAGAGCTGAGAGGAATGGGAACATGTTGTCGGGAGGGAAGAGAGGCATTGCGGTGTGGTGTAGATCTAGGTTCAGCTCCAGACACTTGCATGGTTCCTGTTGCAGCTTCCCCCCCTGCCTCCAGTGCACTTCATCAGCCTTTATTGCCCTTCCCATTACGTAGGAGGTAAGAAACTACCTCTGCCTAGTTAAAAGGACTGGGGAAGGGAGGCCTTCTTCCCACTCAATACATTGCCTAGCACAGGGAGGGTCTTGTGACCTGCAAGGACTTCCGTGCTAGCAACTAATCATAAATCACAAATATCATACAAGTTCTCTGACAGACCCTTCCTTCCTTCCACAGGCTTGTACTCAAGGTATGGGGTAAGAAAAACAAAAAGGGAAACAGCTTACTAAATGGCCAGATTGCGTTAGTTTGGCAGCCTTTGCTCGAAACCAGCCTGGTAGCACATGAAAAATTAATCAGTATGTGAAGGACTGGAACATTAGTGCAAGATCGAGTAGACTGATGAAGGACTGAAAATACTGCATGAATAAGTCATTCATAGCTTATCATCCCAGTAATCATTTCCTCAGTGATAGCCGCTTTTTAGAAAGCATTAAACTGAACATGGCATGGATTTAAATTTTAAGATAAATCTGAGTCACATTTTGGGTGTCCATAAGGTTGAGTGGCAGAGGGGGAATGGCAGGAAAGGAGGCCTTTCTGTGTGTTCTTTGTGCAGGGGCGTGCGCTGGGCAAGTCCCCGGGGTCAGCAGCACCCAAAGGGGCATCTTTTAAGGGATGTGCTATATACAGTTCCTCTCACACCTAAATGCTGCAGTCATCTATGACAGTAAAATACTTGACATAACTTGTGGCTAGCTCGACTTTCCAAGTCCCCACTCCCAAGTGTGCGTCCCATTCCAAAAAATAGTGTGCCGTCTGCAGAAAAATATTATACCATGAGGCATAAGTTCATCTTAATTGCTGTGTTTCCTCACTTTTTAGGCTTGACTTTCTCACTGCCATGATGTTCTTTTAGTGTTATTGTTTCTTATGTACATTAAGTGTTTTACAAATGACGGATGGCCAGGTCTCTCTGATGTTTGGTTGCAACAGCTCAGTTTAACTGCTAAAATGTTAGCCAAAGGAGAGAATTAAGAGACTGTGTGTACAACTAAGATGGATTTGGGGCTTCCGATCCTCCGGCTGGGTGTTGTCTGTTCTCACAGGTGTTATCAGCCCAAATTAAGCTGCTATAACTTCTGCATTACTCCACTGTTCCCAGAGGAGAATCCATCCCTCCTAGTAGTGGCAAGTACTCCCAAAATCACAGAGTCCCAATTGTCCTCCCTGTGCGATTCATTTGCCACATGTTTAAAAATGAATGTAGCTATGTGAATAAGAGGAAAAGTTCAGGCAGAGGAATAATTTATAATTCCCAATAATATTGCTTCTAGCTACTGCTCTATAGTGCCAGTTCCTGCCCAATGTGGTTTAAGCAGCTAACAGCTATAAAAGTTTGTTGACCTGAGAGGCTTAGTATCAACCATAGGTACAGTCAAAGTCAATATGGAGGCTGAAAATCCAGTGCTAATAGAAAAATAGAAGTCAATATTTAGGATGTGAGTCAGGAACTTAAAATAGGAAAGTGAAACAGATGAGGGCTGTAGCTGCAAGAGTGCTGGAGGTGAAATGTTTAGATCCAAGGACCACTGCTGATTACTATCTTCCCCTCTAACAAGGTTGCTCATTCTGCTTCAGAAATTCATTTCCAGTGGCCAGGCCACCTCCCTGACCTATATTCCTCAGACTGCCATTACGTCAGAGCCTGCCTATTTGGGGTTATAAGTGAAATCCTCTGTCTTCTAGGTGAAATCCACAGGTAATTATATGTGGGGCAAATATGGGCTGGGGCATGGAGAGGCCAGAAGAGTTTGGCTTAGCTCTGTTTATACTGGAAAATACCCTTTCTAAGGCTGTACTGTTAAGTCTTGGAGAGGAGGGTAGGGGGCACAGGGGAACTCCCCTCGTATGAGGCGGTAGCTGCTGGTAACAGGGATTTCACAGTGTGGCTCTTCCAGCTAAGCATCAGGCGGAAAAATAACCAGCCCTAAGTGGGGGTTTTCATACTAGAGAGGGGCACGAGGAACTGAGAGCTCTTACCCGCAAATGAAAATGATGTGGCCTTATTTACACGATGAGGGACAGGGAGCAATGCCCGAGCACACTGATGATGAATTTATATGCCCTTCAGTGAGGCAGTATTTTAATTTACACATCCTTTCCTCAGTTTGGTTGCAGTGGACCAGGTCTACAGCAGATGTGAATCTGTCCAGCTCCATCAAAGTCAGTGGAGCCTCCTGACTCTGGCTAGGGACCACATCCACATCTTCCGATATTTAAAGAAATTGCCACCTGCCAGGTTCTCCCATTGCACTCCCTTTCCATAGAGAGATTTGGTAGCTAAGAAGACTTCTCAGGAGCCACACTGACATTATTTTGCTACTGTAAGAGGACCCCATCCTATCCTCCTCTGACACATGCGATGACATTCCTTTGTTTTGGCTTTGATGTCATAACATTGTTTTCACACACTTGCCCTGATCTTGTTGTGACAAGATCAAGTCCCATTCAAGAGGAAAGTATTAATACCAGGGTGAAAAACCCTGGTATTAATTAAGCTCTGAGCAGTAACTTTAGGCATATGCTGCTGTCTTTATTTCTTGCATGTAAAGAGTTTCAGCCAACACAAATGGTTCATGGTGCAATGCTAGTATATGCTTTGATTTTAAAAAAATGCATGTACTCTAATGAATGATCGCTGGACAGAAAGGAATCAGATTCAAAATCTGAACTGTGCTCAAAAGCAACACCAGAAGTAGCAGGGAGATAAGTCTGAAAAACTGTGTTGCAGTACAGCATGGTTGACTGGGAAAATCTGTTACTGAAACTATTTTTTTTTGGTGAAAAGAAAGTTAGTTTCAACTAAACTACCTAGGTCTCTACATAAATTTGAGCTTTTTATTTTAAAATCCAAATGCCCCAAACCTCAAATATTTAAGCTGAAACTGATTGTAACACAGTTCCTGTTTCATGCTACCCCGTCTATTGTGAACCGCACCAGTTTTTATTTTAATGTAATTGCGGACATCTATAATTTGATAGTATTATTGTAATATCAATAATGTTTGTTATTTTTTCTGACCAAATGGTCAGGCAACATGGCATGTCAGCACATCCTAAAATATATATATTGGGTTATGCAATGCCTAGTAGCTCTTTAACTTAGTATTTCAGGTGTAGAAACTGAGGCACATTGTGAGGAATGATTTGGCCATGGTCCTAAATGCAATCTGTCGTAGACTCGGTATGCAACTGGATCCCAGTCTGATGAGATGTTTCCCTGAACTAGAAAAAGTCCAGTCACCTCATACTCCCCTTTGCTGCAGCCTTACTTTTGCTATGGAAGAAACCGATCTCTGTTTTTCTCACCTTGGGGATCAATATTAAAATGGATACAGCACCTTTCAGCCAAGCTTCTTCAGCTGGAGGGTTCTCAGAGATAAGGTATCCATAGAGATACATTATCTATATATAAGAATATACGTAGAAGGTTCCTCTTAAGGCTGGCAGAAATCCAGAGTTTCTGATTCTCAAGAAACCCAAAGAAACTACATTTTCTTTCCTTTTTTAACTTCAAGGAAAGCAGCAGCTCTTGGATCTGGCAGCTGCTCAGTTCCCCTTCTGTAGCAATTCTGCTGAGGCTGTACTTCAATGCCTTTCTTCCCCTGAGGGAAAAGTTAATGTACTCCTGGTCCCCCGACTGCCCTTCAACTTCTTGTTCCATCCTTGCACAACAACTTGATGGCCTTTTGTTGGTGTTGCCGCTGATATGGGCTGGGTGATGGCAACTGGCTGCTTATCCCAGTGCATCGTGGAGCTGCAGGGAGCTTCCACTATTTCCCTGCTGGGGCACAAGGCAGAGAATGCCCATTTCAGGGTTGCATCGTCTGCTGCCTCCAGGTATGCCAGCAATACAGGCAGCACTCTTTCTAAATTCTTGCTTTGCCTTTGATAAGGCAAAAGTGAATCGAATGCAGGGTATATCAAAGGAAACTTTTTGAGGCTTCATGAACCCTCATGTCTGATGAATTGTTTGCATAGAGAGCCTTTTAACTGGGAGCAGTTTTCATCATCGTACCTCTGGGATAGTCCCATGGTTTCAGAATAGACAAGCCACAAGTCAGTTATAACCAAAACTGCAAACCATTATTTGCAGACCATTTTATAAAGCATTGGGTATGGGTCAAAGGCTTTGAAGATTATGTTTTAAGTATAATTGTGTATTGTAAAATATTCTTCTTATGATATATAGATTTCCTGTCATCTAGATACAAATTCAGCAGTACAGATTTTAGAGGGACAGAATGTCCTAAATTGACCTAAAATTGTTTTACTCTGCATAAACATGTCAGGATTTTTAAAGAACTTAGGCTCTTTCATGGACAGAAACTTGGAATTTCTCCCCTCAGACAGTACAAAGCTTTCCATTGTGAGCTCTGATGAGTCAAGAAATAGTGGATCTTAAATTTATTACTCTTGCAAGACTGAATATTGTGTATTTTGTTGCTCAAAAGATTGTAATTTTGCTGAGGAGTTACCTATTGAATTTTGAATCACTGTCATCTGGGCTCATATCTAAAGATATGTCTCTAAGGACATCCCAAGAATGAATATTGACATCTGTTTTCTTACTCTGTTTGCCATAAAGAGGATGAAAAATATCTTGAGAAGTGGACATGAAAAGCTTTGCAAGACTGGTCTAAAAATGAGTCCTTTACTGAACCCATGACTGCTCAAAGAAGAAGACAACATTTGTCCTTCCCATCCCAATGCAAAGAAACATGTGCCTGGATGTGTTAAAACACCAGCTATATTTCCCAGATCTTCCTACAAGACTGATTGTGAGAAAAGGAAGAGAAAAAGTTAGAAAGTAAAATAAAATGTCTCTTCCTTATGAGGCTATTTGACACACATGCACAAAAGTTAAGTGAGAGGACAAGAACCCTCACATCATTGGATGCCTCTGGGTAAAGCTGGAAAAAAACAAACCGCAGGCTCCTGGGCTAACCTGCTGTGGGTATATTTGACCCTTTTGCCCAAGGTGTATTTCATTAGTATATCTCAAGGAGGATGGGCTGTTAAATGATTCAAGCTGGATAAGATTTGCTGCAATGGAAAACTTGTATGCCTCTATGTCTCTATAGTTGAAAAAACATTTGCAAAAATAAATAAACAGATTGTTGCAACTGGACTGTTAACCTAAGAGCAGAAAATGCAAGGGGATTTGAAACTGCATTTTAATTTGTCACACTTCTAAATTATTTATTGTACATCTCACAATATATTGAAATTAAAACCCGAAGTATGACATACAGTAAATAATTCAGAACGGCTCTTTCATCAAGTGTGAGCTGGGTTATTGATACTTCATTTTAGCTAGATAGACATTGATGTCAGCTCCCGCAGGAGATCTCTCAGTTGACTAATTTTGCTTGTGTTGGTACTGGTGAAATCCTCTTTTAGGCAGCCTGTAAACTGCTTGTGCCTACTACTCAGTCAGTTCTCCTCATAAAATGACTGTAAGAAAGGCTTCCTGAAGCCTGAGAAGCAAGGGCAAACGACCTCATTGAAGGATGTAGCCCCACATACACTTCAGGAGCAGCCACTCTACCTTGATAATAAGGCTGGAAGTTTGATCAAAGCCTGATCAACTCCACTACATACCTAAGATGCCTGAGAAGCTTGTGTACAGTACTCGCCAGCAACAGATGTGAGTGCAGGAGTGGTGTGTTATGTGCAGATTGATGGCACAATGCTTTCGCATTGGCAAAAACAAATACATGTGTTACTGCAAGACTGTTTTTTATTTGAGATTGAAATCTTAACAACAAATTAGTATCTCATTATGGTTCTATTTACATAGCCAATGAAGATAATTTATGAGGAAGGAAAACATTTGAGACTCCCCAGCACAGTCAATTGACTTTAACTTTGGTGAAGCAGATAGCCAGCTGCATTAGAATTTCCTTTTTACCTGGATAATAGGGAGAACGAAAGACAGGAACCCACAAGCAGAAAACAGCCTTCCTGGACCATGCTGGAGAGCATGACTTAAACCTCCTGTGCCATAGTTCCTGCTGTCCAGGGCTAACGAGCTTTCTGTTCCCTCCCACTCTCTATTTAGGGTACTGACTTCTTTTGAGCAGAAAATATACGGGGTTTTTTCTCTCTCTCTTTTTTTTTAATCTTCAAAAAAAAGAAGGGAGGTCATCAGACCTGTTTGAAATTTGTGGATTGGTCCTGTTCAGCCTGTCTCAGAGAAGTCTATACGTTATTGTTGGCAATCCAGAGATTACTGCAGAACAGTGTGAATGTGGCACTCTCAAGTTTTGGGAAAGATTCACTGAACGGGGTTATGAGTTTTTGTAGTGAAAGACGGTATTGAGAGAGTGATCCAGTGCACCAGACCCCTTGATGCTGCCCCTAGGTTTAGAATTATAGGTTTATGAATCCCTGGAGGACACTAGACCAGTCCTTAGAAGGCAGGAAGAAATTAATTATTTTTAATTTGGAGGGGTTTTAGCAGCTCTGGTCTTGTGGAACTGCAGCTCCTGTTTGCAAGTAGCAGAACAGCAAGAAAATGGACCCCCAATCTCCCACAGCAGAGGGAAATCAAACATCAGGAACAGGGTTTTGGTTTCCAGTGCCAGATTAGGAGTTAATCTCATTGGGGCCTAAGCCTTGCAGCTACTTCTGTGCATGTTCACCAGAAGGCTCTGTAGAACAAGCCCTGACCCAGACTAGAGTGACGTGTAGCACCATGTTTCTGGCGAAGGATAGAAACTTGGGGGACACTGCACCCAAGTTCATTCCCACAGCCTCAGGAAGCAACTGTCTGTGGAAGACAGGGCTGTGGTTGAAGTGTCCAGAGCAGTGCTTTGGATGGCTGCACTTACCTGCCTTGGCTTTGAGGGGAAAGACAATCTTTTAAAAGCAAGAGAAAAGAGGCACTTGTTTCTCATCAAAACCAAATATTGACATTTCCTGCCTATTAAAACTTTTGTTCTCAAACCATTGTTGAAGAAAAAAATTTGCAAGCTTAGAACAAAATCTAAAGCTAGAGGGCCTGTGGGAGTCATGGGGAATCATCTTTAAGGAAAAGATACTGGGGTTTTGTCATGTTTATTCAGGGACTAGTCCCAGAAATGCCAAGATACTGTTTTTTTAGGATGGGCTAGGTCTTCAAGCTGTTTTGAGTCAGCACAGCTTCAGCTGATCTGTAGAAATTCACTAGCCTTAGACTTCATATTCCTCTCCAAGACTTAAAATAGGAACACTAAAAAATTGCAAACCAAAGTTGAGTTAAAGCAAAAAGTGTCCTGTGTTATATTGATTCACATTCAAATCAGAAAGAATAAAAATGTGAATCTGTATTTATGATCTGATTGTAATTATTAGCAAATCGTATGCTAGAGATTAAACTGTTCCTAGAGGCCGTAGAGAACTTTTGTAGACCTTTGGGTGGGCACAGGAAATTGATTATCTAATGATGACGTCTGGGCAATAAAAAGAAGAAACAAATGTATTAAAATCAAAACCAATTCATTTTCTTTCCTTCACTAATCACTCCTTGATCACTCATGGTCTTCCTGGGAAATACTTTGCTGAAGGTAAACATTTGTAGCGAGAGACAGGTAATATAGTGGGTGATGACACTGTGCTCTATGAAACACCTGTATGAGGTACGTATGTGTGGCTGATGCTCATGGGGTGTGGAAATATTATCTTATCCCATCCTTTTATTTTTGCGTCCATACATCAATGGATGGAACATGTTCCTCACTGCATGGAAGCTGGACAGTGGCTTCAGCGCCCACCCCCCACTCCCCAATCAGTGGTTAGAAAATTATTTCAAGCTACATTTCAGCACATAGCACAGTATGAAAGATGTGCAGAGGCCTGGTATTTAAATCTGAATTGGGATCCTAAATCTCAGTATTAAGGGGCACCTGAGCACTTTCTGCTCTGGAGAGGGTCTTAGTGGCTCCTAGGAAGTGCCTTCATAAGCATACGAAGCATTTTTCTCTCTGGTCAACTAATTCAGCTGCTGTAGGGATCCAGCTGGCACAGCACTGAAATTGTTTTCATTTACTACAAGCTCAAACATTTGCTCTGAAAGCTGCTGCTGTGGGAGAAGACACTTTTCCCTCATCTGCAGGAGGGTTTCAGTGAGATTGTTAGATTTCTGTTTTGCTGGCTTTTCCCCTCTTTGCCACTTATTTTAATGATGCTGTGGAAGCTCTTCATTCTCGCACTGTTGCTGATCCAGTTGGTGCAGATCATGTGGGCAGCATTCCCAGGGAGACTGGGTTACCCAGGAAGAGAAATCAGCTTGGGAAAATCACTCTTCTTTTTTCATACATCCTCGTTCCTCCCCACACCCTCCGCTGTCCTCCCATACGTGTGTCTCTCTCATACACTAAAAAAATAGAAAAAAAGAGAGGGGAAAAAAAGGCAAAAAAGGCTTTAAAGGCTTAAATCTCAGATGTGAGCTTACTTGAGCTTTTATTGCCTTTTTTTTTTTTATCCAGAGAAGCTTATGTTCACTCAAAATGGCAATTACTTGAATCTAATTGGAACCATTTTATGTAGCTCCAGACTCATTGCTTGATCTCAATAATAAATGAACTTACAAAATATTTTTGTTACTAAAGGAATTATAGTTGGGCAGGCCAGATCATCAATCATGATTTCCTTTTGTAGGGCTAATATGAACCTCATTTGATTTTGAACAAAACAACGTTAGCTGAAAAGTTAGCTACTGTACCTTCAGCTATGGCAGGGAATGGAATGTGGCTCCTACAGATTTTTAAATCCTGGTTTACATGTTAAAAATTTAAGTGAGCTTTCATTATTAAATGAATTTACACTTAATTGAAATATAAAGGGAAAGAATGTATTTGTAATGTGGCAGTTCCAACCGAGATCAGGACCCCACTAAATGAAGTGCTGTGCACCCGCTCAAAGAGACTACTTTTCAGATAAACCAGCTCTTTGAACCCGTTTACTGCAGGAGCACTAGCTTTGGTAGAAGAGAAGGAGCAGGGCTAGGTGGCTGGGGCTGGGAAGGAAGTATCTCAAGGAAGGAATGATGGCAGCCTGCGCTTTGATCAGCTGAGTTGTTTGGGACTGTTCTTGGCAGCCGAGCTTGCTTCAGAAAGTTCCTGTGCTGAATAGAGGGTGGATGGAGAGAAGAGGGAAGGGTCCTTCACTTCTGGGACAGACTGGCCACTGGAAATCCAAAACTTGAACCCAAACAAGGTGTTATCGAGCTGCAGCATATATCAGAGAAGTGGCTTTGCCTTGGTTGTGCAGAAGCCCCAGGTACTGGTATTGCTTAAGTGGAGATCACCGATATGTTCTGACCAGTTTGTGGCTTGATAGTGAAGGAATAAAACTTGAATGAGGTTTGACTGAATAATTGTCTCTAGTGGACAGATTACTTTGGGGGGAGGGATTTGGGACCATGTAGTTGTCTGGTGAACTGTGTAAAAACATATTCACTCCATCACTGTTTTAAAAAAGCCCTGAGATAAAAACCTGCCCAAAGAGGTGGTGGCCGCACATCCTCACCTAGAATCAATGCTTTCTGCCAAGGCAGCTGCTTTCCCTGTGCCTCTCCCCCTGCCCAGAGCTGCCTCTCCCCTCTCACTGCCAGCAGAACAGCACATACAATTGCTCCCTGACCTCGTCCAGAGAAAATAGTCAAGAGTTAGCTTAAATGCATGGAGAAGTTTTATCCTAACTTGGAGCATATGGGGAAAGCTGAGTTAGAGAGTGTTGTGCATGTGAAGTGGAGGAGGCGCTAACCCTCAGTGAGGATGGGGGAGGAAAAGGTGATGCCTTTTTCCCTGCTCCTTGCAACCAGAAAAGGGTTTATTGCTGTGGCGTGGTACCCTGATAAAGAGGATGCCAGTCACAAGTCGGGTGCCAGTTTGGACCAGCTTGGGGACCAAATGCAATGCAAAACTACGTTGTGGTACATGCTGTTAGTGCGCCAACGCAGAGCTCCATAGATGTTGGCAAACCTGTGCACAATTCGTGGCAAATATCTTCCAGGGAATGGCTGAGCACAGGCCACGGCCCCACGGGAGGCCGCTCGCCTCACCACAGCTCAGCAGCACCCGGGGATCCCACCCCATTTTGGTCTGGGCCTGCCCCAGAGCTGCTCTCTGCTTCACTGCGACTCTGCTTTCAAGTGGTTTCCCCTCTAGGCTGCTTTAAATGCTTTCTTATCAACAACTTCTGTATAGATAAAAGGTGCGTTCAACAAGTGTATGAAATCACAATCAGCTGACTGAAGTGATGACAGTGTTAATCTAGGTCCTGCGTCCTCCTTGTGGTACCTGGGCAGGCAGAGGTAGGCATGGCCTTGGGCTACACCTGCACTGGTAAATAAAGCAGGGCCTGGGAACACTTTTGAGCTCAGCCAAATGCCGGTGACTGATTGTACTCTCAGGACGCCTGCCGTATGCTTTTGGGCCAGGCCAAGAAGCTCTCTCCCAAACAGTTTCTACCTATTGTTTGTTCTAACATTCCTGGGACCATCCCCAAGCAGCAGTTTGCATGCAGCCATCCCTGTGCGGAAGCTAGCAGTGAAACAGGCTTTTCCATGCCAGCTGGCCTCCGTGCCCAGGAATGTTCCCAGGTGCACTTAATTTACTACTAGAGATGCAGCCTTAGAGGAAGAGCTACAAACAGGGCTGTGGGTCTACCTTGCTCCCATGGAATTTACCCCTGGGCTTTGGAAAGAAAGGATTTTGCTTCTCTGGAAATGCAGTGGGACCAGGAGGGGCATGGAGCGATGTGGGGAAGGGAAGGGAAAGAGAATATGGCGCATTTTTTGTCATGTCCTTGAGCTGTCATGCAGATAGTGATATGACAGGTCGCTTTGGTATCGCTGGACCTAGATTTCTAGTTAATGTACTAATGTGGGTGTAAATAGTGCCTTCAACACAAGTGAAATGAGAGTTGCAGTCTCGATAAACTGAGGAGAAACTAGAGACACTCAGCCCCCCAAAGCCCAGTTTCTGGCCTGAAAGCCTTGCCTTGTGTTGGCTTTGCAAGCCCAGCGCGGTGACGGAAGCATTCCAAGCTGCAGATGCCAACTTCCAAATGCCCATGCCTTATGCCACTCACCTAGTAAGGGTAAGATGGAGATTCACTTCCCCACAGTTAACTTGGGATTTCATTTTCCCCCTTAAGATGGGATCCCATGCTGAGGTTTCTTCTGCTTTTAGGGTGTGAAATATTATAATAAGAAAAGAGCTCTAAAGCTTCCTCATTCGGGTGGATTGTTTAGCCTTTCCTGGTTTTATTATATCGCTTATATCAAAGTAGTGGTATTACAAACCCCTTTGTCAGTAGCAGGGCTAATGAAAGGATTGGCAGGAGCAGTTATACACCTCTTGACGGACATTAGAAAATACTACTTCTCTGAACACAATAGGGGTATTCCTTCTATTAATCTGCTGCTCTGCTTAAAAATGTTTAATTTAAATGATCACCATGTGACAGCTCACAAGCCTCCTTTCCATGTTGGATTTTGGGAAAGTCACAGAGCAGATCAAAAGCCAAAGAGATGGA
Source organism: Tringa tobata (assembly GCA_033628505.1). NCBI lineage: Eukaryota > Metazoa > Chordata > Aves > Charadriiformes > Scolopacidae > Tringa > Tringa tobata. The sequence goes on from JAHREE010000280.1 coordinate 8,764,138, forward strand.
CTTTAGACCCTAAAGCTAACTGCTGCAATAGCTGATACCCAACCTGTTGGGACTGACAATGCACCATAGTATCAGCAGCATCTGTTTGAGTTACTTAGGTAGCTTGTACGCATTATTTACTTGCAGAATGGATAAATCAGACAGCTTAACGTGCCAGGACATAAACAGTAAAGACCAAACACATCAGTGAAGTCTTCAATTCCTGCTTTTTGTTACTATTTTGGAGTTAGTAGCAAAAACAACCAATTCTTGTAGTGAGTCTGCATAAACAGACATACAGCTCATGGCAGCGAAATGGCTGAGATATGCAGTCATTAAGACTCATATGCACACAGCAGACCAGCACAGGGCCCGTCTGCTACTTTCCCCAAATGTTACGGGGAAAACTTAGCTTACACCATGCATGGGAGGTACCCTCACTCTTCTATATAGTGGGGATTTTCAATCTGAAAATCTACAAGGCTTGTTAAATACAGGAGAAATATTTGAAATAGAAGCTGTCATAGTGATTCTAATTAAACTAGAATCCATTATTCCTAATGAAAGCAAACAATGTAAAGTATGTGTACAGCTGCCTGGACACACATGGCAATGCGGTGCAAATGGCAGTCAGTCAGGCTAGCTGTGAAATCACTTCAGCTTAAGGGAAATAAACCTTGATTTTATCATATATGTATGTATTCATTTGGAGAGTTTGTAGAAATGCTCTTTCACAGTTTTGGCCCTGCTAAATTCAGCTTGTTTTATCAGAATGTGTCCAATATTGTAAATGAATGGAAGGAAGGAAAAAATAATATTTACATATTATTACAGTGGCATTTTTTTTTAATATATCAAAGTTCCTTACTATTAATGTCTGACATTTTAGAAATCACTTAGGGAAAAAATAGATACAAAGCAATCTACTTTTTATTAAATTTATTTTGTAAGGAAAATATTTTCCCACCAGCTGCAGAAATGAATGTCACATTTGATTGCGCAACTTGGAATTTCAGTTTTCCACTGATATGGAGAGAGTGGCCCTGATTCTTCAAGGATTTATTAATAAATTTTACATCCTTAGGGTTCTTCCTAGGCAGTGTGAGCATCTGAGCCAGGAGTTATGGAACCCATTCAGTCTGTTTAAAATTATTTGAGGTAGCACTTCTGGGCTTGTCGTGATCTTGCTTCTTCCCTGATTCATGTGCTGTCTGCCTTTTCTGGAAAATAGAGAGGAGCAGGAGAAATTTTGGGGCTGTTCCTTTTTCTTTTTCAAAACCCGGTGGCTGTCAGGGCTGTACGCAGAAGCTTGGGACGTGCACAGGGGAGCAGAGAGCAAGTGAGAAGGTTAAAGGTGCAAAATAAATGGAGTTTATTCCATGTTTCCCCAGCTTGCTTGTTTGTTTAGTATTCTGATTTATTTGAAAGGAGTTTATTCCATGGCTGACTAAAGGAATGTATTCAATGTTTAGTATACCTGTGTTAAGTGGATGTGAATGTTTACTGAGTCTATACACATGAATACTGTATAGAAAACAGAAAATGTAAGAAAGGGCAAATCTCCTACAGCAATATACCACCAAGACTCCAGTTTGAGAATGCAGAATTGATGGGAATAATGGAATTAGTAATTGGAGAATGCTGCACATCACAAATGTTTTATGGTACTGCTTTTTCAGCCTAATCCTGAACAGGCTGACGGACATGCTTAGTTTTACAAGCACATAAACTAAGGGTAGGTAGGTCATTGCAAATTTCAGGAAAAGGCAGGAAGCTGAGGTGAGGTCAGGGAAGGTAGTTAAAGGTATTATGGAATGTAAAGGTTGGCCCAGGCTTTCCTAAATTGCTAAGCAGATTGGCTGTGCAACACCCATCTTGCAGTGGGGTCTGAAGAAAAGCCAAAGAGAGGAGGTGATGGCACAGCAGGCGAGGGAATTCACTGAGCACCTCTGTTACCGTGACTGATCCAGTTTGGGAACAAATCTGTATGTCGGTACCGCAACCAGTATCTTTATTGTCCTGACCAAGGTTGTAAAAAACCCTCTCTCTCTGGTGCAGATAGACTCTTATAAGATCAGAGCTTTCCTCTGTACTTGAATGAGATGATTATGCTCCTGCTAGGATTTATGTGTTGCAGTAAGAGCCGTGGACAAGGCACTGCAGGAAACTATTAGGTAATAGATTTGGTATTGCGCTTTTCAAAAATGCTTACATGAACTGAGTACTTAATGTCTCACTGAAGTTTTGGGAGTTTAACCCCAAAACTGTGTCTAACCTGATTATGCATTGTTGAAAATCTCAGTGTGACCTATATAGATCTTTGGGCCCCTGCATACCTCTTGGAAAAATGGCCTTTCGGCACTCGCTGTCCCTTTTTCCCCTTCTGTAAAAAGGAGGTAGCAGTTCTTTCTCCTCTTGGAGAGGAATGGGGAGGCCAAATGCAGGAAGGGTACTATGACTTAGGGGCTACAGAGGTTCCAGGGATAAATAGTACCACGAAGCAGCTCAATGTGTGCCGCTAATAATTAGTTTGTGCTTGGTTTCTGGAACGCTGCAGAGGAAGCGCTGGAGCAGACAAGAGCCTGGGAATGGTCACAGGATGTTGTTCTCCTAACAGCCCCCCGCCCCAGTCAGTAAATTTTGTAGCACACAAGCAAACAAGCTACGAAACAGAAGTTACAGGGTAGTGGCTTAACTGAGACCTGTGCCCATCAGAGCTTCTCTGGAAAATGGGAAGAGCTGGGAACAAGGGATGTAACTGAAAGCAACTTGGAACAGCTTTACTCCCAGTGTGAAGCAGGTGCAGCAGCTGATCGCTTGTGCCGAGCACATGCCACAGAGTTGGCACAAAGCTTTACTATTACTTTCCATAGTTCTGTCTAGTTTTAAGAGGATATTTTAAAATTGGAATGATAATGACCTGAGAAAACATGACTTTACACCAGAAAATAAAATTGTTAGCATTAATTATCAAAGGCATACTGGCAAAGAAGTGTTAGAGAACAAGAATGCCTGATGATGCAATGTTTTTCATCCTGCAACTGAGCACAGAAAACCTTTTCATATGCCCTAAATCTGCAGCTACAATGAAGCCTTCATACAGACAATCTGCTTAAACAGAACGTCACGCTTGCCTTTATTTTATTTTAATTGCAAAACATTATCCAGTTTCACTGCTAAAATATGCACTTCTTAAGGCAATATGCGTAACTTTATATTATCCTCCATTTTACTTGACGTCAATATCTCTGCAGTGATGAAATTATAAGCTCCTGAATTGGACCATCTATGACGCAGCTGTTTCTGTTTTATGTGGGGGAACACCCTCACCTCATTGTCTTCCTAACAAGACTTATATAATTAAAAAAATCCCTCTTTGCTCTGATTCTTCTGACTGGAATAGTCAGCATCCCTGTCTCTTCACTTAAACACGTGAGCCTGTACCACCGAAACCAGTAGGAATTCTGCCACTGTCTTTAAGGCAAGATTGAGCCCTGGGATTCCAGATATTTGAGATTAATTTTTTTCATTAACCTAGTATTTAGCCACAAACAATAGCAGTGCTTAACTCAGTGCTTTTACTTTGAAGGTCTTGTAGGGACTTACAAGTGTGTGTCAGACATAATCATCCCCATTTCCAAGGTGGGAAAACTGAGGGAAGAAGGGAAGAAAAAGGGGGAGGAAAAGGACACTTTAGCACTGGGAAGAGAAATGAAGTCTCCGGAATCTTAGTCAGTTCACTGTCTACTGACTCTCTCTAGTCTGACAGTCTGTGACTATTCACATAGCATGTAATTAAACGTACATAAATGGTGGCAGTGCCAAGGAATCAGTCCAGTGATGGCTTGGTTGTTCTCCAGGCTGTACAGAGGCAGTATGGCATTTTATGCACCTCTTAATGATAAAAGCCACAGATCAAATACTGAATTTTGAAATTTGGAAGTTTGTAGTGTCAAGGGGAAAACAGTAAAAAAAAAAAGTTATCAAGTTAGCCTCCCTTTTTCCTCTTTTTCCAGCAGTTGGATAACAAATTGTAAGAATTTGTCTTATAATATAAAAGTTGTGCAGCCATGTGAACCGATTACTGCAGCCTATATTTGCAGATATAACATTGTTAGAAGCAACTTACTGTTCAGTAGCACTGGACACATTCTGGAAACGTAAAGAATACTGGGTCTGCATTGTATTTCTTGATAAATTCCAATTTCCCTGCTGCTATGATGGAAGAAAAACTGAGATTTGATGAATGAAATTGAGAGTCACTGTGAAAGAGAGCAGCAGCTTTGAAGAACTGCCAGATTTCAGCAAAGGTGAATAAGAAGAAATAGACATTTCTGAATAAACTGCCTTTCCTCTCTTCAAAAACAAATCACCATCTTGTAAATTGTCTTCTTGGGTGAGAATCCATCCTTCATGGAACAGGAGACAGGCTGTGCAGCAGAAACAACTGATAGATGTTAAAGACAAACCACCAAAAGACAAATATGTCTTCAGAAAACAGTATTAAGTAATATTTTAAAGAATGGCCACACATCATATTCGCACAGATGCCAACAGGAAGCACAGTTCAGGAGCAGAAAAGCTTTCAGATAATCTCCACCCGTTATGAAGCCAAAACCTCAACATCACTAACACATCTTAACTCATTTTCAGAAGTCACCCTTCTAGCATTTGATGCCATACCATGTATATGTTTCAAACTTTAGCACAGATTTTTATCAAGAGGTTTATTCACTAAAATGTGCAAAATCTATAAAAAAGCTCATGACTATTAATATTTCATGTCTCACATACTTATCATGTCCAAGGAACAGAAGTCCAAAGTGGGAATTTTCAAAAGTGCTCAGCATTGGTCTAACTGGTGTGCTGAAGTGAATAGTAAAACTGTTGACTACCAACATGCGATGCAATTGTTTCTGCAGACCTGCACCTCTATTAGACCAGAAATTAGGTTATTTTGTTAAGGATTACAAGAGACCCTGGTGAGCATTTCTAACCTACATCTTCCAGCTGAAGTCTTTTGTCCATAGTCATCAACAATGATACTTGCAATTCAACCAGGTTGGAAAAATGACATTACATAGTGGCAGTATATAAATGTGATTTGGTATTGTATTTGTAAGAGGAAAATGCTAAGGGGGGAACAGATTTTCTTTTTTCCATGTCTAGTCTTCAAAAAAGACTCTCACTGTGTTGTAAAATCTATCCTTATTGGGATATATATATATATAAAATAAGGATAGGTTTTACAACTGAGAAAACCCAGCAATACCTAAAGTTGAGACTATCAGCTGTGCTTGGGTCCTGGAAAGGAACACCTGGATCTGAAACCTTAGCAGTAGATGCCACTAGCTGAGTATTTATTGGCTCAAAACCTCTCCAAAAAACCACCAACACTAAAAAACCATGAACACTAAAAAAAAAAAAAAAAAAAAAGAAAGAAAAAAAAAGAGTGTGCACACAGGAAAGAAGAAAGAAATTAATCAGTCCGATCAATTATACAAAGTTCAGGAGCAGGGAAAGGAAGTTTTACAAAGGAGATTTACAAATACACGTGGTCAGGTTTCCTAAAACCCCACGTCTGTATCAGATCTTTCCAGCATAAATGGTGGTTTCTCTCTCTGGCGGGATTTTAGCTGAAGAGCAAGCTTGTTCTGAAAAGTAACTCTGTAAAATGAAATGACATTGTGGGAGCCCACCACGATGGGGCTGGATCTTTAGCTGACGTTCCTCTCAACTCCTCAATTGCACAGAGCTTGGGAGGAATTGCAGCACTAGGAAATACGACAGGTTGAGCTTTCGTTTCTTTATCTGAGGTGCACTGCTGCACAGCTGTAGTGGTGGGAAGGAGACAATGGTGTTATGCCTGCTGCAAAGGCTCATTTGGGGAGCTGGAAGTCTGGGTGGACACATCCTGGCATGATTGCACTCCACAGACCTAAATACATCTGTCTCTGATGCTCTGTATCATGATAAAGATGCTTCTCAGCTTGTGACCTCAGGTGGGCTGATGCTAGAGATGCAGCAGGAGCTGGCCTGACTGCAGTGTTCAAAGGCAGTGGGCTCTGCAGAGGGGTACTTAGTTGGTTGTTGTGCTGATGAGGCATGAGACGTAACTGGACCTTCACAGACGGCACTTTGAGGGCCTTATTCCCCATATTGCCCAGGGCACTGGCTGAAAGAGAGACAGATCCGCCCTGGTGAGAAATCTCCATGTGGGTCAGGCAGCATGGGGACGGTGCTGGGGCATGGCTGAGGTTCTGGTGTGTGTGTGCCGGTGCATTCAGGGAACGTGCTGTTAGTGCTTTGGTGTTGTCTTTTGGGACCTCGTGGAAACAGACAGGAAGGCAGTCGCTTCCCCAGCAGCTCCTGATCTAAATGGACTGAGAGATGACAAACTAGAAGGGGAAATGTTGTCTTTTATGGCCAAGAGAACAGAAGACAGTGAGAGCCAATTTATATTTGAAATCAGAGAGGGGCAAAGCTACAAGACCCTCTTGATACTAGATCAGAGTATATGCAGGCCTATAGAACAACCACATTTCTCACTTACAAGGCTCATCATCCTAATATAGAAAGGTCCTGGAGATAACACGAAGCTGGGCATACCGTACAGCCTATGCTCCAGGCACAGGGAGTAAGTGTTGAGGCAAGAAATGACTTTTTCCTGGCATGACCCACTACAGATTGAACTGGAATGGCAATTAGAAGTTGAAGTGCTCATTTAATGTCAGTGATGTGTAAACTACGTTGCCATTGTTATTTTAGTGCTGATTTACATAATTGGCATACCCTGAAGTCACACTGCACGAACTTTTAGTTCATGCTAAAGACTTGCAGGAAGTCATAAAATTAAACATTATCAGTGCTGGAATGCAACGGAAAAGTAACTAAACTTTTTAAGGGTTTCACCTCGCTCCATGTCACCTCTCTCACCTGTGGCCGTATGTGCAGCAGCGACCGAAAATCAGGTTAACAAGTGTTGGGAGCTGTTGGTATGAAGGGCTTTACCAGCTCTTTAATTACGCTGGTGTAGTTGTAGGGTGGTTTGTTACGCTGGTATGTAACTCCCCGCATGAGCACCTCACTCCTGCAGCGACGTTTTGCAGGTATAGCTGAAGTCACTCTAATGTGACAGGAAAGTCAAGAGATGAGGGTCCAGAGGAGGAATTATTCCAGTTCAAATGTGCTGAATTCCTACCTCAAATTGGTGGTTTTCTGATGTCGAAAAGTTGTAAGATGGAGGGAAAAGGCCGCTCCCAAAGGAGGAGCTGGTAATGAAGCTGTCTCAGTTGTTATTGCTTTAAATCCTCCTCCGCAGTAATTCAAGGTGTCAAAGGCTGTCTGTGTCTTTTGCAAATGAAGCCCCTGAGAGGCATTGGGAAGAGGAGGTGCGGCAC